>OZ010600.1:37581518-38029018 GCA_963932145.1 Acanthosepion lycidas | reverse complement strand
AACTGAGAAAAAAAAAGTAACGAGCCGATGTCAAATAGCTTTTTGATATAAATAGACAGAAAAAGTTGAATCAAAGCAGAGAAACAGAGTGAGAGACAGAGAGAGACAGAGAGAGAGAGAGACAGAGACAGAGAGACAGAGATAGAGACAGAGAGAGGCAGAAAGGAGCAGAGTTCCACGCGTCTGAATAACGCCGGTGTCAAATTAAACGCTGATACATTATCAGCCTCTAATGAAAGCAGGGCAATTTCAAAGAACTCCGTTCAACTCCAAAGCTATGTACCTTAAAATATATCTTTTCATTCATGTTAAATACAACCGTATAACTTTTATGTGAAAAACGAACTTTCTCAATTTGTTTTAAGCATTTTTGAATTTTACTTTTTGTGTCTGATGATTTAATATGAATATTTTCTCTTCTTGACAATTCATCAAAACTACGAACTTTAAATATTTGATTCCTTTTTCCTACTGACAAATCTAAATGTTTAAACTTGTTTATAAATTCCTTATTTTGTGTTAAATATAACACGTGTGTTTCCTCTTTATTATCCCTCAATACTTCAACCCTATCTGAGGTCGAAAATAAGAATAAACTCCTATACAA
This sequence comes from Acanthosepion lycidas, assembly GCA_963932145.1. Taxonomy (NCBI): domain Eukaryota; kingdom Metazoa; phylum Mollusca; class Cephalopoda; order Sepiida; family Sepiidae; genus Acanthosepion; species Acanthosepion lycidas. The sequence continues at coordinate 38,028,411 of OZ010600.1, read as the reverse complement.
ATAATGAATCTTCAGGTCCCCACAACCGGGATAATCTCAATGATGGCCTTACGAATTCTCCAAGTAGATCCACAACCATTCATTTAAAGAAAGAAAAGATAAAATGGTCTTGTGAAGAATACAAACTCATTATGACTGCATTCTATGAAGTATGCACAAACATCAGAAAAGCATCACTCACAAAACATGGCATTTGGCAAGAAAATGGACAAGTAATTAGAAAGTACGTGGTCGAAAATAAACTAATCAATGTAAGAAGGTACAACATGAGAAATAACCGATTGGTAGATACTGAAATTAAAGTAATAAAAAGAACTGTAACCAGAATAGGTGAATTTCCAGAACATGAAAGGGAACCTGAAATGAACATAAAAAGTACTAACATTACACAAACCACAGATCATAATGCAGAAACTGAGATACACACTAATCCCTGTGAAGATAATGCTGAAAGTTTAGAAGAGTTGAAAAGGCGTGATCTTAGTTGCTCACAAGCCTGCAATAAAACGAATTCAAAACACATTGAACCGAATTATTTTACGAGGGGTCAAGAATAGTATACAAGAAGCCAAAGAAGAAACCATGAGACATATAAGTCAGACATAAAATATTGAAATAGAAAAACGAGAACAACTCCCAACATTACAACTAACAAAGCAGAACCTCAAAACTATTAAACCCTACAATTCAGCGTTCAAATTAATTATGGGTGAAGTAGAACCGCATATAAGTCTCAACGAAGCAATATATGCATTAGCAATAGCAGCAACTAAAAAATTAAACATCAAAGTAAAATAAAGGCAGTCTCAATTGAGATGACATATAGATTTATGTCTGTTTGTCTAAAAGTGCAAATGACGAGGCCATGACGAGACCCCCACCACCACCACCACCACCACCAAAACAACAACAACAACAGAAGAGGTTATACAGTTCTGTGAATAAATACGGGCTTGCCCTAAAGAACATAACAAAGATTGGATTATGCAAGAGGTAGAACGGATGAAAAATAAACCAGAACAAACATGGGCGGGAATCACAAAAAAAAGGATGTTGAATGTGCACTAAAAAAGCACACAACTGGAAATCTCCAGGAATAAATAAAATTCATAACTTTTGGTTCTATTATCTAAATATAGCACACAAAAAAATTAGCCAAAGAACTTCAAGAAATGGACAATGTTCCTACTAAAATTCCGGCATGGGTAACCAAAGGAATTACCTTCCTTCTACTCAAGAATGGTGACACAAATATCTCAAAAATCTATAGACCAATTACATGTATTTTCACTACTTACAAACTGTTGACATCTATTCTAACAAAACAGATATATTCCTTCATAGAAAAAAATGGCATACTACCTCTTGAAGAAAAAGGGTGCAAACGTAGCTCTTACGGATGTAAAAACCAATTACTTATTAATATGATGATCATGGAAAACTGCTTCAATACAAAGAACAATCTCAGTACTGCCTGCATAGATTACCAGTGTACCCCATTTCTGGATCTTAAGGTCTTTAAATATATACATGGTTTCACCCGTCGTTATCAATTTCATCAAAGAATGTCGATATGGAAAATGACACTTCAACTCAATCATATAAATGGGGTCTACAAGTCTGGTGAAATAAACATCAACAGAGGAATATTTCAAGGTGACTCTGTCTTCATTACTATTTTGTATATCCCTAACCGCATTAACCAGCGACAGGGCGGAATATGTCTATAAAATATATCAAAAGAAAATAAGCCGTGTATTTTACATGGATGACTTACTGTTATATGCGAGGAATGACAGTGAACTAGAAGGTCTCCTGAAAACAGTGAAATATTTCAGTGATGACATTGGAATGGAATTTGGTTTCGATAAATGTGCTAAAGCCACAATTTTACGGAGATCACTACAACAAACTTCCTCTATTAGCTTAGACCCTGGAGTAACAATCAAAGATTTAGAGCAAAAAGAAGCTTATAAGTACCTCGGTGTAAATGGAAGTGAAGGAATTCACCACAAAAAATGAAATAAATATTGCGAAAAGTGTACTACAGAAGGGTACGACTGTATTAACTGAATCGAATTCTTAGAACAGAATTATGGCCATTAGTAGCCCTTGTCATCCAAGTGGTTCAATATAGTTTCAACATCTTGAACTGGACTCTAAATGATATCAGATGGATGGATTCCAAGACAAGAAAGCTTCTTTCTAAGCATAACATGCATCATCCAAAGGATGATGTAGACCATCTATACATACTCCGCAAAGGTGGAAGAAGCCTTATGCATACAACAACTATTGGCTTGCTAGCATACATGGAAACAACAAAGGACTGGATGATACAATTAGTCAAACAACACGAAAACAGAAAGAAAATGGTTGTAAATACTCTGGAAGATTCCACATTTGCCAGTTACACCCCATTGGAAAATGCACTCTTCCCCTGTGATAATCACCACCACATTACATACACACAGTACATAAAAATCATGCAACAAGCATTCATTGGTCAATCTACTCAAAACTATCTCGCTGATTGGTCAGTTCTGACCAACCAAACCGTCTACACGCGAATCTTTTTTCCCGCATTTTCGCTCTGAGCCTCTCACGTTATACCTAATCATATATAAACAAAACACGTGTAAGCTCTCTCTCTCTCTCTCTCTCTTCGGTTTTTCATTCATCTTTCTCCTTGCTGCCAAGATGTAACCTTCAAGAACCCCCGTCATGACCATGCAGTCAGACGTTAAAGACCATTACCAACATTCACGCAAGTCCGAACTCTAAAATCTCTTCTGAACTCTTACCAAGGTTTACAACTCACATTTCCTAAAATGCTAAAGGAACTTATTCTTCTAAACTACAGATTAATAATTACTTCTTCTTTATGAACTCAGGTACAAATATTTCCAAATCTAAGAGACATAACTCTATCACACCTTCAGTATATTTGCTTGTACACCAAACACTAATAAATTCAATTGTTATGTTTTGAAATCATTACATTCTCTTTTGTATTTTATACTATGTGCTATTTACGTCAAATATAAATTGCATTGCGTCCACGCATTGTCCTTAATCCTGCTTTTCCTAGCCAAAGTTAAATGTATGTAGTACACACCCTTACATAATGGTGACAACCCACTACAATATTGGTAACCCCGTCGCTACAATACAAACGAGATTTACATTTAGTAGATTCTGTAGAAAACCAAAACAGAACCCAATAACCAACTGTAGCAGCAAAAATTATGAAAAAGAAAGGCAAGGATAAAAACTCTTGAACAGTTGAAACAACTCTGACAAGACAAACCTCTGCATGGTCAATATCCAGAACGTGCTAATAAAGCCGATGTTGATAAAGTTAACACTCATCAATTAATAGTTACGAGCTTTTGGATTAAAATGTGAAACAGAAGGCTTTATTCTTTCAACACAAGACCAGAGTATTTTCACTGGAAACTTTCAGGCAAATATCATGCATAATAGTTTGGATTCAAAATGTAGGTTCTGTGACAAATATCAGGAAATCATAGACCATCTAATCTCACGATATTCTGTACTTGCGCCAAATGAATATAAAAATCGTCACGATGAAGTAGGGCAATACTTACAGTGGCCAATGTGCAAACACTTTGGAAAAGATGTTGATAAACACTGGTATGAACATCACCCAGCACCGGTTACAGAAATAGAAGACATTACAATTTTATAAGATTACACCATCTTTACAGATCGGAGGATTAAATCAAATAGTCCGGACATAATTGTCAAAAACCGAAAAGAAAAAAAAACTTGCCTACTAATTGATATGGCTTGCTCAGTGGATTGTAACATAGCAACCAAGGAATTTGGAAAACGATCGAACCTGGAAATAGAAAGAGAAAAAAATGTGGAAATTGAAAACAAGAACAGTACCAGTGTGCCTGGAATGATAAAAAATGCATTAAAAAATCTCTGGAAATCCCAGTTTAAGAGAAATACAAAAAATTGTCTTGATAAATACAGGTTATCGTATTTCTTCACTACTCCGTTCACGTGATCAAAGGCAGACGTCATATATTCTCATGACCTTGACCATTTCTTCATTGCGTTGCCACATACCCTTCAATTTAATATAACAAGTTCATTTAGATTCACAATAGACATAATGTCTTTTTAGTTGTTTCAGTATTACGAACTTAGTCTGAATACTCTTTGTGAACATTTTTATACTTTTCATATTTTGTGACACCTCTGAATTTGTTTTCTTGAGATTTTTAGCACTTTTCATGTCCAGTTAATGTTTATATTCCCTTATCATATAACCCGGCGATTTCTCGTCGAACTAGGGGAGGACGAGGAGGAGGCGAACTGCAGGCACCCTGGTATTTGTAACCAGGGGGGCTGGACGGGTTATGTATTGAGTTACGTTCCTATTTTTGTCCTGTCAACTGGATGCTAGTTAGTCTTTCCTATCCATTCTTACTTCCTGCGATTTGGGCCTTTATTATTTATGGCTACATCATGGTCTCTGCTCCCTGGCCTTTATTACTCCTGGCTACCACGAACCCCATACTCCAGCACCCACTATCTCCGGCATCTCTATCTCAACCTAACTCACTCGGTTGATCGGCGTTAATGGACCTGCTCACAACAGCCCTAAACTTCCGGCTACACCAGGCTTCCCACTTCCTGCACCTCTCTCAACCTAACTCACCTGGATGATCGGCGTTAATCGGCTTACAACAGCTAATGAACTTCCGGCTACGCATAGATCCCTGTTTCCCGCTTTCCTGTCAACCTAACTCAGCTGGTTTAGGTAATTGCTGCATGCATATCATCCCGACTCAAACAACCTACTCTGTACACTTCACTTCAGTTAAAATACTACGGAAGGTTCACCATTGGATTCAACCAGCAACTACACAACGTCAGCACTGGACATTTAAATCGAACTTTCTTGTCTTTTCTTCGTCCAGGCTTAAAGTAACCTACTCCATACACTTCACTTAAAATACTACGGGAGGTTCATCATTGAACTTAAACAGCAACTTTTCAGCATTTTCGCTGGACATGTGAACTGAATTTTTGAATTGTGGACTTACATGCCAATTTAACTTGCATGGACTCTACTTTTAACATTTCGTCACAGCTATATTATCTACATATTCTAGCCGGCCAGTATTCCTCAATTTACTTAATTCTGTCTCCATTACTTGATTCTTTATCTGAGAATCACTACTATTGTATACGATGTAAATAAATTTTGCATTAATTTTAAGTTTGTCGTTTGTTATCCTCTTGTTAACCTGTTAGATTCACTACCTGCATTAGGTCTTCCCGCAGACTTGGTAGGTAGAGTGACCATTGCAGAAATCGAAATATAATAATAATAATAATAATAATAATAATAATAATAATAATAATAAATGTGGAAACTGAAACCAAGAATAGTACCAGTCATAGTAAGTGCACTTGGAATGGTATAAAAAGAATTCAACGACAAATTGAAAAAAATCCTGGAAAACCCAGCTTAAGAGAAATACAAAAGATTTTGATAAGTACAGCCGACACACTAAGAAGAACTTTGTCCATGTAACGCTAGTGATGTTATGGGAGTTAGAAAAACAAATCATGCAATGTAGCCATAACAACACACCATTACCTGCCTTAGGTCTTCCTGTAGACTTGATAGGTAGTGTGACCATAGCAAAAATCGAAATATAATAATAATAATAATAATAATAATAATAATAATAATAATATAATTCCGTGTGTTCCTCTATTAATATGTTAGTTAGCCCTACTATTACCTCAGATAAATAATGAACTATTCCGTTTTCAGTGTTAAGAAAGAAGGAAGAGAAATATATGAGCTGCTGTTTGGTTTTAGTGAGAAGAAGAAAACATATAATAAGAAAGAAAGACAGAAAGAAAGAATGAAAGGGAATATAGAGGTGATAACGCTCTCATAGTTTAACGGCTTCTTCAGTGAACTAGAAAAAAACTTATCAATGTTGATTTTTTTCATTTGTATTCTCTTACTTTAAATAATAACATGCAATATTTTGAATGGTGATTTTCTTTCAATACAACCTCCCAACCAACTGAAAGATTGGTACAACACAATAGTCTTGCTCCCATATGTCAATACATTTCTTGTTATCTACCTCTACTAAAAAATATTAAGTTGCTATTGATTATGGCTCTTGTGTTTGGTTTTGCCAGCGATAGAATTTCGAGAAATCGTATTAACAGCATCGACCTCATCTTCTGCTTCATACCTCCATAAAAAGTCGCAAAACGGGGTTGATAGTCTTATCATAGCCAAGGGTCTCTATCCTGATGTTGTTGTCACAGTTAACCCATTAATCGATCTCGGCCTTGACAGTCTCCTACTCCCAGCTGTCTGCAATTCTCAGTGATTTCAATAATCACCTTTTTATCTGGATGTGTCCTCCTCCCTGTCACGGTTACCAACATGTGAGATCTTATGAGTCGGTAGCGTGATGCTCTTGTAGCAGAAAAAAAATTACACATAGCTGGAGATAAATTAAAGCCAAATTTATACAATTATTAGAAAACGTATATCTTTAACTACAAACCAATACTCAAAACAAATTTTAAAACAAACACAAATATACCAGAGTGCTAGCCATTATTGACGCGACTCTCGCTTGCTACAGATATCTACGTCCGCGCGTTTCCCTTCTATAGACTATAAGAAAAGCCGAACAGAGGGAGCAGAGAGCAAAGAGAGAGAGAGAGAGAGATAGAGAGAGTGAGAGAAAGAGAGAGAGAAATAGACTTCACACACACACGCTACCCAAGAGCATGGCTGACTGCTTATCCGACAGTGAAAACGACCTCCTGTCATTTCTCCAAACCATTGTTTAATTTATTTCTTTACGCCAACCAATTTCCACACAGGTTCACTCTCCCCCAAAAAACAGCAATTATAAACAAAGCATTATTCACTAAAAATGGTTTGATATTTATGACAGTCATTTTTTCATTATTTTCACAGACCATATATAGCATAAAATAATTAAAAATACTACGATACACTGAGTTGGTTTATTGCTCCGTCTATTGAGCAGAGAATGTAAAAATGTATATAAGAAAATGTGAAATAAATAAATTATTAATAAATAGAAAATTATAGATAAAAGTAAATGAATATAGTATAACAGTCTAGGTTTCTTTATTCCACTTGCTTCTAAGACAAATGTTTTTTTTTAAAAAATTAAAAGAAATCCAAATGTTTAATAAAAAAATAATTAATTTGATGTAAGACATTTTAAACTTTCCAAACATAGTATGACTTGACAAAGAACTGCCGGAAATAGGTTTGTCCAAAGTAAATTTTTCCGCAAACCTATCCACTTCTTTCCAATAATAAGACATGATTAATGGATTATCCAAATTTATTGGTTCTGAGTCTTCAAACCCAGGGTTTGTTTACATTAATACTATTCACTTAAAACACTTATATTCTTCCAGAAAAAGAGTGACCTAATTTCTTTAACAAAGAAAGCCATGTGATTTATGAAAAGATTTCCTAAGATAGGGCAATTGGTGGTGTGTTTTGTTGCAGCTCAGACCAAACATTAAGCTTGTTGACAGGGTGCAGTTTCTTCCAGTCAAACGCTTGTGGCTTAAAAATTACCCTTCAGCCAGATCGTTACCCACAAATGAAAAAACAAACAATTTCTAGCAGTAAACCAAATTTTATTCTTGAGTTGTAACCTACTGCTATAAGTGAGCGAAGTTAAGATGATAGATCAGGGGCAAGTGTACAGTCTAACGGATATCTTCCCTCTGTGTTCCCCAAAGCCTGCTTCATCTCTGTGTGTACCTTTTGGTGGAATGACCAGTTTTATAGATAGCAATTTTCTTTGTCTTATCATCTTCATCTAAAAAAGTAATTTATCTTCATTCCATGACTTTCTCTCTGTCTGAGGCTCTTGCTCTGTACTTTGGAGTTGACTTCACTTACTGACAACCATCAGTCAAAAGTAAATGTTCCGTATCCACCCCTGTGACAGATCCAACTGTCCTCAATTTAACAAGACCTCAACTGACTCATATCGTTACAGGGGGTAAAATTAGATACTTCAATGTCAAATTTTAGGGTGGTGGTATCTATATAAACCAAGATCCATCAGACCTAGACAGAGTTATCTAAGATTTGTTCCAAATTGTCACCATCAACAATTACCAATAGATTTCTCAACTGGGTAGAACTTATTCCTTCAGTAGATAATAGAGACATTGTCTTCACCAGGCCTTGTCTATGAACACATGCATTAGGCTGAGCGTCATAAGGTAAGTCTGTCTACATATCTCACACCATACTAAGAACACTTGATAACTTTATAAAACAACCTTCACTGCAAAGAAAATTGAACTTTTTATTGTTATTTTTATTGTATATTTTTGAAAAGAGTATATAAATGTTATTTCAACTGATGTTCTGTTTCTACATTCCCTCCAGAAAATAACCTTTCATGGTTCATTTGAAAGATTTGTTGTTAAATATCTGGAGTCCCAACACTCAGATAACAACAAAAACCTGGGTAGCTGGATGCCAATAAACCTGCCAAAGCCTTCTCGGTTTCAACTTTCTATTAAGTAAGTGTATCTTTTTTGAAAGAATGTGTATTTTGAACCTTTTTCTAAAAGGAACTTTATTGTACCTTCTCAAGATTTTTGATTATTGAAAGTTTGTTCAATAATTTATATCTTTTTTATAAGCCATATTTCTATTTTTTTATTTGGTTATCTTGCTTTTATTCTAATTGGTTGCCTTTCATATTGTTTGACCCTACTTTGTCAGCCAGTAATTGGGCATGGTACACTGTTTGAGTCTAACACTTGCTAAAAATAGATGACAAGTAGAAATTCTTAGTGTAACCTGAATGAAAAAGTGAATATGTTGTCCATATATAGTTTTGTGATATGCACTTCATGAGAAACAAGTTCTTGAAACAAAATGCCCAAAGCAGACAAGAGATAATGTATGAGTGTCGGTCATGCAATCATTTGCACTTTATGAACTGATACTTGTTTATCATTGATGAGCGTATAATATAACAAATTTTAAAAAATTAATAGATAAAAAGACAATAAAATGGTAAACTCTAGTAGAAAGAAGATAATCCAAAATTTTGAATTTGCAAGAATTATGTTTAATACCTCGTCTGTCAAACAAGATTGACATTGAACAAAGCGACTGATTGGGTAATATAAACCAATATTACATTTCTAAAATATCTTGCAAGAGTTCTAGATTTGTGCCAATTCCAATAATTTTTCCTCTTTTCTTCACTGAACATCACCTAACAAAGATGTGTAAATGAAACAGGTATAAGAAATAAACCCCATTTCCAACAAAAGTACATACCCAAATGCATACCATATTAAAACACATCTAAACTTTCTTTTCTACCAAGGATTCCATAATACAACACACACTGTTTAAAATAAATCAAAGTGTCTATTGGTTACAAATTAACATCACCATATGAAATATTTGATCAACCAAATAAACTAAAACCCTATTTTTCTTGAGCCTACTTTCAGGAAAAAATTCAATAGTTGCCATTACTTGTAGAGGTAAAAGGAACTGGAATAAAATTCAAGAATTCAACAAGGTGATATTTTCATGTTTTATATATGACTAATAAATAATTAGCAAAAAATAAAATATACTCATATGCAGGCAAAAATAACTGAAAAGAAAGAAGACATTAAAATCTAGCTATTAGGAATTGTGTGTGTGTGTGTGAGTTCAGTCCCCTGGAAAAAGATATTCCTTTCTGGAGACTAGTTCCATGTTGCTGTTGCTACTATTACATACTAGAAGGAAAAGAGAAAAAAGAGGAAGAAACAGGAAGTGTTTTTATAGCTGTTTAACAGTGCCACCTAATGGTGTCTTAGCAAACCAAGTGAGGATAATTTGATAAGATGTAAAATCTTGTTTTTTATGTTTGATTCTCAAAAGTGTCAATTTTCTATCAACTACATGGGAACAGCAATATGTTCAATCACTTAGAATAGATGCTTACTCGGGACAAAATTTATACTGAATAAAAATATCACTACACATTTGGTTATTTATATTCAGTGTAATCCATCAAATCATCAGTATAAAATAATCTGTCAAAGTTCTGTTTCACTTAAATGGCATTAAATAAATTTATATCTTTAAATGTTTTCTCATTGTAAATATCACCAATGGCGCCCTAACCATTGCATATTTGGTGGTATCAAGTGGGTTTCAAGAAAGTATTTCTTAGTTGAGGTGCTGAATTGGCAAAGAAACTGTGTGGTATATTCAGTCTGGAAGACATATTGTTTCAGATGGCTGGGCAGCTTATACTGGAATTGAGGAAATCAACCATGGGATATACTCTCAAGACCTCATTATTCATCATTTTGTGGATCCTGTGGTACAAGAACAGTCCTGTGTTTTCAGCATTTATTTACTGCATAGTACATTATTACCCATAATGTTTAACTGTAATAAGCATATATACTATGGTCTTATTGATTTTATACTGTTCAGGGAATAGCAGATTATTTTACACCACTTAAGAGAAGGATTACTTTCTTAAGTATATCATTTATTTTAGTTTTCATTATTTTATGTGTTCAAATTATTTTAGCATTGTTCTTGTGTTAAAAGTGTCCAATTAAGATCAAGTTGATTGATTGCCTTCATGTCACAGGCATGGAAACAGCAACGAATGCCATCACTTGCAATAGAAACATATTTAGAACAGTCACAGAGTTCACACAAAAAACATTACAGACTTTTGGAAAGCTTTAATTCCTTCATTAGAATTTTGCTTATTTATGTTAAAATTATTTTGCCACTGTTTAAAATGGCCGAGTCTCATCAAATCGACTGTTTCAATCAATTCATCCCAAGCAAGGTGACAGTGCCACTAAATACACAAGGGGCTACTGGGGGTGAAAAAGAAACATTAGAAGGAACCGGAAACCCAATTCTAAGCAGCTTCCTTTTTACAGACATGGAACAGCAATAAACTAATAACAATCTCCATCATTTGTGACAAATTTGCCCTTGAGATAAAGTCATAAAATAAATTATTGTTTTATTAAAAATTAATTAATTTGTGTTATCACCCCAAAAGTGTTTCCTCAAATTCAGTAATGTCAGGAGAGTTGTTTATTTTCAACACTAAAATCCTTCCATACAATAAAACCAAATAAGAAATCAATATTTAGTATTATTATATCTGGAATATAAGCTACAGGGTGGTCCGAAGGTCTTGTCACTCCTACCAAAAAGAATGAGAATAATAGAAAAACAAGTAATACAGTATTACACAGTATTACAAAGCACATGTACTAGATTCAACGTATTTACTTTCATTGATGCTGTTACACATTGAGAAGGTCTGTATGAACACCATTATTTTTGTGTCAGGCATCTGTATTATATTATATAGGAGTGACAAGACTTTAGGACCACCCTGTAGTTTATTAAAAAATTTAAAATATGTTCTAGTGTATAAGTATATAAAATATCCCAGGCCCACTCACATTGTTTGAATTTATTTTAGAACAAGATAGGATGCTCATCAATTATCTTTCTGGCCATAAAAGTAGTTGAAGACTTTGGATATTAAGAAAAATAAAACAAATATTTTTACAAAGCTGATAATCCACTGAAAGAACTGCATTAAAAGAAGACTGCATTAAAGAACTCAAAATGCTACGAAACTGAATTAATTTATAATAGCAATAAAATTTAATCAGAAGGTAAATTCATTCTTTAACATGTTTCTCTTGATATAATTTTTCCTCCAAGCTTAGTTTGTAGTAACAAGTTTAACTAACCTCTCTTTGAAAATAGGTTAGTTTTCATTCAGGGTATTGGAGTGGTGGGGGGAGAATTATTTATTTACTGAAACATGTAAAAAGTTTATAGTCTTTTAAGAAACAGGAAAAATAGAGTGGAGCTTAATGTTACTCGATGGTCAATATAACTAAAAAATTGGAAACAAAAAATAAAACTGTGCTTGAAGTACAAATAAAAATTCTACAACGACTCACCTGAAATTATTGCAAGGCACAATACAAAAAATTATTTTGCTTAACTGTTGACAGCTTCTTTCTCTTTTATTTTTTAATTCATCAGTTTGTAGTAGTAGTAGTTAATGTAATGACAGCAAGCAAACTATTTATAAACACCGCAAGTTACTTACTAAGAAACACAAGCAATGTATAAATAGGTATGTGTATACCTTTGGAATGCTTCTAGAAGTACTTTTTTTTCTTTTATATTTATTTTTTAGACTTTTTGCACTATTGAGAGTTGTTGAAAACATTCATAAACGTCAATCCCTTCATTTTTTTATTTTTACAGTACAGTTCACCCTTGACTGGACCCGGGGTGGGGGGAACCACTAGAGGTAGAGAGTTACATTAGGAGACAATTTATGCAGATAGGAGTGGAAGGTAACAGTTAACCCTAACCTTGAACAGGTTAAGATTGTAGTGATTAGGGAAACATCCTCTTGGGAGTCAGTTCCACAGAGCAGTAGTTCATGGGAAGAAGGTATTCCAGCGGAATTGACTTCTCACCAATGGAATACAGAGGGAATTTGAGTAGTTTGCTACTATATAAATGTCATGGTATGTCCTAGCCATGAAGGCTTGAATTGGTGAAACCAAGGAATGTAGTTTGTCCAAGCACTTTTCCTGTGGGAAAGAGGTTCGACCGAACATAATTGTTCGGTGATTGATTTTTAAATGACTAGGAAATAAAATGAGTGCCTCTGCTAAATATTTGTATAGTTTTGAATGGTGAAAAATAGAAATATTTCCAATAAGAGATGGAAGAAGACATAAAAAATGAATAAACTTAAAGCAACTCTTGATAAATAAAAGCTGACTGTGATTAGCAGTTTTGGAAAAGCTTCATATGTTAAATAAAAGTTTAGCAGACTATTATTTTTAGGGGGAAGTGTATCACAACTCCAACTTCTGGAGGTTGACCTTTGGGTCAGATGTAAGACATAACAATGAAATCGATTTTGATTGGCTGATCTAGCATGTGAATGATAGAGAAAGTTTTTTCAGCAAGTTGTTTCTTGACTGTCAGGCGATGTAGATGTGTTCTCTTTTGTGTCTGAAACAGCTCCCCAATGAGGGGAAACAACCCCTATTGGACAGTAGATGTTGATATTAATAAAATAGGTAAGTTAAAATTATCCGTGTTAAAGTTCTTTCATCTCTGGACCAAAAAAAATCTAGCAATCACCAGCCAAGAGAGAAGATGTAACATTTTATCAAATTGGTACCGTTGACCTTCCAGCAGGATGGAGCTATACATATAAACCCATTAATAAATAGTAGTTAGATTATATCAATGCCCACTAATTAAATATTTCCTGCAGAAGGTTCTATGTAAGGTGGGATCCTCACTGTGTAGCAATGGTTAGCATGTTATATATGAATTCAGTCCTAATTGGGTTCCCTATGCTTGTATCCTTGTGCCAGACTAAGCTAAGCATATTCATGCTATATACAATAAGCAATGATTCTATAGGGACATTATCCTTACCATATTTTCTTGTGTAAAATATGACTTGAGTATAATATAACCCATGATTTACAGCCACATCACAATGAAACACCAGTTCCCATAGAATCACCAAAGTTAAGCAACATTGAGCCTAGATGGGTGACCACTTGGAAACATCAAGTGCTGTAAGCTTGGATGTGCAGTATAATGGATAATGACTTGGAATTGTTAATCAAAGAGCCAAATTCCAATTTCCACTGGTTTTGTTATATTCACTGGCACGTAAATATACTTGAGAAAGGTATAAGTCCACTTCTTCTCCCCATCTATGGTTTAATTAGTAAGACCTGTATCAGTAAACCATTATCTCCAATAAAAAAGATTCCTTACAATCTAAAAATATTTTCTGACTTTAAATAACCTGTAAAAGGATAAGTTGTAGAAAACGAATCAATCACTCAATATGACTCCATGTTCCTGAACTTAAAAACAGGGAATAAATTACATCTGTCAGTATAATACGCACCTCAATAGTAAAACCATCCCTATGTAATTTTTGTTTGAAAAGTCATACCATATTATCCATTAAAATCTCAATGTCATACATATATTTCACTGGAATGTTTAATTTTTCACAATATGAAAGAATAGAAACCATTTAACCATTTTTAGTTTCGCCATTGCATATTTCTTCTCCTAATTTCTGTTTCAAAAGTTATTTTCAAATTTTCAAGGAAAGGTTCTAACTAGATATACCCAGTAATACATTTTATGGTGTTAATTAATTTATTGCACTTTTCTGTTTTATATGACTTTATTACATTTCTTTTAAGAAAATACAGTAATTTGACAAAGTAAAATTTATACCATTTTTTTAAAAACATCACAAGAAGCAGCAGCAGCTCATAGAAACGAGCAAGCACCCATGCAGACTGCCTACACACAGACAACAATCACCCATGTACAGAAAGATCCTGACTAGGAAGACAGTTGGCTATAAAAATGGTACCATATCCTGTCTTTAGAAATCTAACACATGCTACTCAATGTTTCAAACACATGCTGCTTAATAAAAGAACTTTTGATTTAAGCAATGCTTCACTCTACATGAAGCTAATGCACACATTCTACACTACAAAGAAAAAAGCACATTTTCTTGCATGTAACCTCAACTAAATTTTTTTATAAAACATGTTTATTATCAAATATTTGCTTATTATTATTTGTTTGTTGTCATTGGTATTCTAATAATCTGATTATTTTATCAACATTTGGCTTGACGAATTAACCTCAATCCTAGTTAATTCGACTAACATAACAACTCTACAAAGAAATTTGTATTAAGGTCAAAATAGCAGCCAATGACCAAAATGGCCTCAAGTCTTGTTAATTGGGGCAAAATATGGTTTAATTTTAACACCTCCAAACTAAACTTCTCTCCATTGATCATCTGAGAAACCTCTCTCTGCCTTCCATCAGCATGGCTGACACTAACCTCCAGGGAAGTGATTCATTGTACCTTCTCGGGCTAATGTGAAGTGGAAAGACTATATTTAATCCATTACTAGGCTGACTGCTAAGAAATTTGGTTCACTGTGTTGTGCAAGACAATTTTTCTCTATAATCTGTAGATTTATAGATATGTAAGATAGATCAGAATCTAAATCTACCATTTGCCCATGCTTAGAATATTGCTGCTACGTATGGGCCAGTGCCCCTGCTATCTGCTTTGAACTCCTTGAATCAGCAATATTACTGGTCCTGATCTGATAGCTCGGCTTCAGTCACTGCCATAAGATTGACGCTCTGTGCCTTTTCTATAAATACTTTCATGGTAAGTTTCAGATGAGCATGTCACTATGGTACATAGACTTTTGAATTTAAGTACAATACTAGACTATCCTCAAGATCTCATCAATTTACAGTTGAGCTCACTAGATGTAGCCATAAGTTCTACACTAATAGTTTTTTTTCTCACACTTCTTGCTTTTGGAACTACCTTCTGGTTGCATACTTTCCAACCAACTTTAATCTGCAAAAATTTAAATGCAATGTCAATCACTATCTACTGTCTTCCTGATTACTCTTTTCTCTTCTCACTTATTATTAATGCTTCTGTTCCTAAATCTTCCACACCTTGTAACCCATTGTGTACAAAATAATGTCCAGATGATCACATGATCAATAAACTTATATTACAATTGGTATTATATCTGACAGGTAATTGGGATCTTTAATCAATCACACAACACCATATCAATATGTTTGATTATTTAATGGTTAAAATAAACTGTCAAGGATGAGGGAAGTGAGTTAAAAAAAGAATCTCTATTATCAATTCCCAATCCTTAGTAGTTATAGAATGAATGCGAAAGGATTTGAGAGTTGGGATAAAAAGCAACAGCATAAGATAGAAAGAAAGAATTATCAACAATTAATGATTATGCCTTCTTTGTTAATCTAATTTTGATTAAACACAAGCATATTTTTCACTGTTTCTTTTCATCCTATTTTTACAAATCATTTGACTACAAACATTTTCTAAGAATTTGTTCTAGCATATAAATTTGTTAAAATACAACCATAGACCTCAGCAAGTTTTTCACCAACTAGACAGCTTCATCCCAAGATGTATTTTGATTCCCATTTATGTTGACACAAACAAAAACTGGAAAAGGGCCCATTGTACATTCAATAAAGAAATAGGTGAATTATCACCACGGCAAGAAAATAAAACATGGTCTTGGGATTAAGTGACATTTGGGGCATCTTTGCTGCTACTTGTCTTTTTTCACACTATACCAATGGACTAAATATTCTCAACATCAAGAACTCAAACTGCCCTCAGCCATTGACTACAACTGTCACTATCACTACTCCATGCTAAATTTTAATGATGACTGCCTCCACACACCTCTGACAAATGACTCTAGAATGCAGCCCTGATCAGAATTCCATACCTTATGGCTGGGTGGCACTTGAAAGTTTTCATTTATTTATTTCCTACAACAGTGGGTGGTTATTTATAATAAGTCTTGATATTTTGATTTTACTGTTGGTTATCATAAAACTAGGTCCAGATAAAATCATTTACAACCCATTATGTCATAAATTAATCCATTCATTTTTTCTGTAAAACCAAGTATTACAAAATTTAAAATAAAAAAAATTGATATTAATTATAAGTTTATAAAAAAATCTGGTATTAATTATAAGTTTCTACCCATAAGAAAGTTGGTTCGCGGTCATGCCAAACAATTTTTCTGACTGGAATCCATCTTGCACATTTATAAATATCATTCACCTATACATTGAATATCCGACTATATATCTCAAGATTCTCAACAAAATCCAAAGAGTCTGTAATGTTATTGATCATGACCTGGCATTTTGACTTTCTCACTGTCATTTCTATATTTTTATGACAGTTGTTCTAATGAGCTCTCCTCTTTGATACCTCAACCGCATGAGCATAAGTTTTGTTAAGCAAGAAAACAAA
Organism: Acanthosepion lycidas; assembly: GCA_963932145.1. Lineage (NCBI taxonomy): Eukaryota > Metazoa > Mollusca > Cephalopoda > Sepiida > Sepiidae > Acanthosepion > Acanthosepion lycidas. The sequence continues at coordinate 38,011,372 of OZ010600.1, read as the reverse complement.
AAAGTTCCAATAGATTTTTAGTTGAAGTTTAATCAAATCCCTCATTTTAAAGATTTAACTTCTACCTTACACATTGCAATATACATTAACTTTGTGATCAACACACAAATGACCACTGCATTTAATCTTAAATTTTAAGAAATTACACTAATCATTAGTTTCATCTTCTCATACTTTATTTTTAGCTAATCTATTAAGAACAAAGTATTCACTGATAAGACTTAGAACTTTTTTCATGAACCTTGAAGCTACACAAGCTTTCACAAACACACAGGGTTTTCATTTGTTGTCTTTCAATGTTTTTTCCATATAAAATTGTTTATTTAATGTTCTTTAGGTGTTTAGACATTGTCAAGAGTATTTTATTTAAACATTTTAAATATTTTGTTCATTTTATGCATTTAATGTTTAATTGTGTTTTTAGTCAATCTACTCTTCGGTTTACTTAATCTAAATTTAAAAACCAAAAAAAATGTCTCAGTGGATTCCATATTAGTAAGGTTTGACTAAGTCCAGCAGTTTCAATGGTTCAAGATAGTGATTTGAATCCAATGGTCACTTATGTATTGAACAAAAGATTTTGGCAGGAAATATACCTGTAGGTGGGTAAACTTGTATGAAATTTTCATAAAAATCTTTTGCCAGTTGGAGAAAATTTTGATTTAAAGACTGTACACATCCTAAAGAATTTAAATATTTATGAAAGTGAGTGTAAAAAAGCTGTTTAACTATAAACAAAAATAACTTTTTCAGGTAACAAAATAACCCAAAAGAACAACAAAAACAAAACATACACCTTGATTTTTAGAACCTACCAAAAAAAAAAAAAAAAAAAAATCAACTAATTATTAATTATTGGAAAACTTTATTCTCACTATATTTATAATGTATACAAATTAATGGTTTATCATATTTGCTTCATTTAGAAAAGCGATAGCTGCTCATCCACTTTTGTATTCTTCCTCAAAATCTTTTGATAACGCTTGAACATCAATTCTCAAAATTCATTAATCTACCCTTCTTAATATTATTTGGAAGTATTCTCTAAATTTCTTTGGATTGCAAGAAAGTAACTTACTGAAATAAGTAGCTTAAAACTAATGCAATTTCAAATACAACAAATGGATCGGTTATAAAAAAAAAAAAAAAAAAAAAAAAAAAACATGGAGTTTACTTGTTTTGGCCTATCATGAAACGGAACATTGTTAAAAAAGGGGAATAGAAACCATTTGAGAGAGCATTTCATAGACCAAACCTTTCACTTAATATTTGAATAGGTATATTTTCTAATAATCTTCAAACAACATTAGGCATATTCTTTCAAAACAATTTAAAAAATTGATTTACTTGTTCAAAGTAATGAAGTAAATGGCTTTGCTATAAATAATTTTAGCTGAAAATCAGAAAAACCATCTAAAAGTTGCTATTACAAAAGTATATTAAGGCAAATTAGAAAATATATTTTGAAATTTGGGGGTTTCATTTTTTTTACTCATGAAGAGTGTGAAAATATTCAGAAATTAAGTTCATGAATGCCCATTGCAAAAAGATGAAGACATTAACACAATGACTGCTTTGTGGCGGTCAGGAGAATATTACATAATTTGTCATGACTAGACTTCTACCTTTCACTTTAATGCTTTGTATTCTTGTTTTCAAATGTTAGATTAATTTGGCAAAAGACCCTAATAGCAGGGCACCCACTGAGGATCTAACTCACAAACAATAGCCAAAGTAAAAAAAAATAAAAAAAAAAATAAAAAAATAAATAAATATATATATATATATATAATTTAGATAACTTACACAATAACTACATTGCTTTGTAATACAAGAATTATTTCAAACATTTTCTGAAGACTTCATCAAAGAAGTAATATTTAAAAGAGAAAAAAAAAAGAAAAGAATATTTGAACAAGATTTGAAAATTATTTATTTGAAGAAGCTCTGAAATAGAATGTTTTTGGCTTTTAATGTCATATTTTCACAGTGAAGGTGACTGGCCGACTACTTGTTCCTGAGGAAGCAGATGTGCTTCCTGTGTTTTTGTGGCTAAATAATGCTTTGTGAATTAGATTCACATCCACAACAGATGAAGAGGTGGAAGAAGAGGATGCTTGAGAAACAGTTCCTCCTCGAGATGAAGAACCATCAGCTTTGGATCCTGTTGAACTGTTAGACACATCTTTTCTGAATCTAAAAATAAATTTAAGAGTTAAATTCAGCATTAAATATTCCAAAATTTGAAAAATAAGTTTAAAATAAATGAAGGCATTATCGAAAGAAAATATAAAGAGAAATGTAAAAGAAAATGCTTAATTTACTCTGCAATATTAATTTTAAAGTTAATTTTTTTTAATGTGCAAAATACAAGAATATAATATCGCAATACAAAGCAGCAAGAATTAAAAGTAAAAAAAAAAAAATTTTTTTGTAATGTAAAAAGGGAAAAAAGGTCACGCAAAGCAAATCAATATTTTTTGTCTGTATTGATAAATATGTAAAATATATGTTGTACAATCTTACTTGGAATTTTCATAAAAAAAAATAAATAAATAAATAAAATAAAATTAATTTTCCTTACGGATGGTGAAAGATGTGGTTTACCTCTTTTCTATGTGGATTTCACAATAGCAATTACCATTTGTAACTGTTCAAAGTAACACTAATTAATGTCCAAAATAGAAAAATGTTAGTGTGGTTTGAAAAAGAAGTTTGAGTGAACAGTTTTTTTTTGTTTTTTTTTTTGCAAATTTTATCATCTACTTTTCATATTTTTTTAATTTGAGACTTAACTTGAACTAATGGAATCTATTGTTTTTCTTTTAGACAAACTAATGTAAACAAAATGTTTGTCTAGATCCATTGACAGTGAAAATAAATCTTGAATAATAACATTTTTAATTAACAAAGATTATAAAATAAGCATGTCTCAGTTATACATTTCATTTTTCACTTTCGTTTAAGAGGTTATATGGAATGACTTTTTAAGAACTAACGTAATGTTTATCATTATGACCATCTTTGATCCAATGCAATGGATAATTCAGCCTCTTTTGAACAGAAATATCAACTGTAGTAAGTTTTATTCAAATTGACATTTACAGCTTTTATAGCAGCAAACAATATATTGTTATTTTGTATTCACATCAAAAAAAAAAAACAAAAAAAAACACAGAACTAAGTTATAAATGCTTTTTGTAATATTCCAACTTTGTAGAAGTTAAAATCTTCACATAAAATCAAATTTGTTTTAACAAAGAGAACAGTTTATCTTGAAATTCAAAATGTTTTGAAAGACAGATGGAATAAAAGTTTAGATTTATAAAAGGTTGACCAAAAGTAGAGAAAGCAAATATTTGTCAGGTATTAAACATCAATGAAGTTTATCTGTTGCATACAGGATCACATTGCCACTTATATTGTAATAAAAGAAAAAAAAAAATTAATTGTAAGAAGGAGAGATGTTTTTAATATTTTTAAAATACTTTCCAAGTGTGCATAAATTATTTTTAGACTAGTTGCAGCCATACAAAAATGAAAATAGCAAGTGAAAGACTTAAAAATATACCAACCGGATTTCCAAATGAGTATCAGAATCTGTGAAAAACATTAACTACATTGTTTTCTCTTTAATACTTTGGCAAACACTTACCTCTAATCATGAATAATTTTAGAATGCTTCTTTGGAAGCATCTCAAAATTGTAAAAACAAACATTTATAAGCCTTAACACTTATTCTAACAAAGTTAATTTGAAGCTTTTATTAAAGTTACAAAAATGAATGCAATAAAAACAGACAATTAAAAAGGGAGGCGAAAAACTTCAACTTCTGTAGTTGCCAATACAAAAAGGAAAAAAAAAAAAAAAAAAAAAAAAGGAGAATGAACTAACTGGTTTATCACTCCTCACTTATCAGAACTTGATTGAGGAAATTAAAATCATCACTCACATTGACTAATAAAAGAAAACATGAAGAAAATGTCCACATATCAATGATATATTAACAAGGGTCTATCTATAAATAAATCACACTAAGTCCTAATAACCAGTCCTTTGGTTTGCATAAGGTTGGTTGATTTAATAGAAATTGTTTGAGAACTTTCAAGTGATAGTTGGAACGGGATTCACTCAAAATTGAGAACATGTCCTCATGAAAGGATAATGCACACTCTCAATTTTTTTAATAAGGTGTTCCAGAGGATTTGCAGATGTGAAAAACATTTACGCAAATTATCAGGTCAAGCTTTTCTAATACACACTGGGACATGCTGAGTAATTCTCTTCTCTAGAATTTGAGTGTTTCTACTTATGTAGTCAGTTTCACACTGACACATAAATTGGTAAATTACAGATCATTAATTAAAATATTTTTATTTCAATAAGATATATCTATTAAAAGAAAATTAAAAAAAAAAAACAAAAAAAAAACAACAACAGCAGGCAGGTCTACGAGTAAAAATTTAAGTACTTACTTGAGAGGCTCCCCAAGAGATTTAGGAATATTTGAAGAACTTGATGAAGAATGAAGTGATGACGATACTATAGTCATCGTTGTTGTTTGTTTCACAATCATGGGTTGGCCTAAACAAATAAAAGCCGTTTTTAAAATCTTTCTCGAAATGGACAATTATTTTTAGTCACAATCAAAGACATGTATATTGAAGCAAATAATAACGAAAGCAATTTACTTTAATATATTATTTTTTATGATTTAAGCATATTTTTTTCTAAAGTTTATGATGTAAAGGAAAATATCTTTAAAAAATTAAAAATGGAAAAACAAAAAAAAATAAGTGTACATGAGTTGGTCTAAAAGTTCATTCACTTATTAAGTAGAAAATTTAATAAACTAAAACTTTTTGGTTGACCCAATACATCCTGACGGTGAATATTATAAAATCTAAGTAAATCTCGGGTATTCAAAATGAGGGACAAAAAATAAATCCATTTTTTTTTAACTGAAAACACTGAAAATAAAGAATATGGTTTAAAAATGTCAAGAAAAAAAAAAAAAAAAAAAAAAAAAAAGAGAGAGTTGAGAAAAATCAAAAGGGTAATAAAGAAATGTGAAATGAGCAGTAAGAAAATATTTGAAGAATCCAGTGTTGCAAATGTAAACAGAGGAAAAAGGATGCAGAATATTAAATACATACTTATCAGGCAGGTAGTACCTGAAGGCATTCAGTATTTCTCATACAAGATGAGAAAGGGTCAATTTTTATCCCAAGCCATGAAGGACAAGAAATATTGTGCTATGAAGCTTTTGAACAAACTAAAGTATCCCCTCCATGCTTTGGTTTTTATCAGATGAGAAAAATTTCTGCCAGGATAAGATGAACACACAGAACAATCAATGGCTTGCTGTGTCCCCTAAAGATGTCCAGAGAGTGATGAAAACCAAATATCCAGTAAACACAGAGTGCTTTCAGGAGCTAGTACCACCCTGGATCAAAAGAGCGGTTGCTGGAAGACTATGTCCGCACCATGCCACACAAGCAGGAGAACCCAGTCATGGCTGTCAGACAATTTCTGTGACCACATCATCCCTTACATCTGGCCACATACCCCCCACCAGACTGCAACCCCCTTGATTATTATGTGTGAGGAACAGTTGAGCAAAAGATAAACAAAACTCCTTGTAATATAAAGACAAACTAAAGGCAAGGATTATGGCAGTATTCACCAACTGAAACAAGGAGACCGTCCAGATGAGTTGCAGATTCCAAAGTTGTCTGGATGCTGTGGTTAAATCCAATGATGATTTTATTAAATAAATTTACTCTTTAGTATTTCAAAATATTTTTGTGTAATTTTGGTAAATATATCTGTTAAATTGAGATGTCATTGTTATTTTCATTTTTGCGTAATTTAGATAACAATTTATCCATCTCACCCTGTATATACACTGACAGGAGATAACAGTATTTAAGGTAATGGTAGGGGGCACCATCACACTTTAATACCATAGAAATGCCTAGACCTATATCAGCTGTGCTTGAACAACTAGTAAGCGAGTATGAACACCAGCTATGTTGCTCATAGTAAGGTGATGTTAATTATCTCATTTTGAACTGGGTATTATAGGGGAAAACAGAAGACTGGGAAATTGTGGTGTCATTTGACATCTACTTTGTCATGTGTACCTGGAAAAGCTGATGAAACCATGGGCAGGCAGTAAAGTGGCCAAACAGTCCCTTAATGATTATGACCAGTAGCATCTCACTAAGTGTCTACAGTAACAGACAAATGGCACTAACTAAAAATCACATCCAAATCCATATTCAAATCACATTCAAATTGATGAGGAAACAGAAGAGCCACCAGTCAACACTAGATCACTAGATAAAAGCCCATCACTTAGTCATTAAACAGACTCCAGAAGACTAGCAACATGGGGTGCTATCTGATGAGAATTTGTTTCAGCCTAGTGGTAGTTTCTGGGTCTAGCTCAGTTTTCAACCAAGCACTGCACAAGCTAGTGGTGGTCCCATAATATTGTGTGAAGGATCTCACATGAGTTGGGTCCATGGAAACACATCATTAACCAGTGACAACTATGTTACACTGCCTCATGACCATTTGAACCCATTTATTGGTTCTAGGTACCCTAACAATGGGTTATTTCAGCAGAATAATGCCCAAATTGCCCAGAATTTGTTTAGCATTTATGGGACAGAGTGGAGAAGTCTATTTGCATGCAAGATACTACACCTACAATTATCAGGGAATTGGAGACAGCTACAGATGTCTTCCAACCTCTCGTAAAATCAACACAATACTAAGTACCTATCTCATGAATTCTTGCATGCCTGAACATGCTACTTAGTAAAAAGTAGCATCTTCACTAACAGATTATATTAATAAAATTTGTTACTGAAACAAATATGTAATTGATTTGATACTGTTATTAAGTGTATTAAGGGTTTCAATAAAAATAAAATAAAATAAAGCTTTTGTATAATGTTATATATATATATATATATATATATATATATATAGGCAGCATATCTTCATTCAAACAGCTTTCATTGAGTAATAGAGATATATCTATTTTTATAATAATAGTTTCTAGTTCTCTAATCAGTTTCTCAATATTAAGATAAAATTCATTAAGTGGCATAATTTTTTTCTTACCCAAGTCCAAGAATCCCTCGATTAGCGTGGCTAATGTGTACATAAAAAGATATGCACAAATTGAAAACACAGTAATCGAATATAATAACTTATAGGAAATGATGTAAATTTTAGTCTCATTCACAATTAATTTCTAATTTTCACATTTTTAACTAAAATATAGGTACATATACGAAGATACAATAAAAATTCTATGAATTAAATGTTTATTAATCTGATTTTTTACGAAAAAGTGGTTTGTCACATATTTTTCTGTTCTTCATTTAACTGGTGGTACTGAGAAATCTTTTCATAGTAAATGCATATATCTTTTTTATTTTGATATTTTTATAAATGTAAATTTCTATATCTAAATCATCCATTTTTTTTTTAAGACCAAAAATTAGAAATTTCCTTTTAAGACTTTCAAAATAAACATGGCAAAAAAAAAAAAAAAAAAAAAAAAAAAAAAAAAATTCAAAAATTATAATAGAAACTAATATTCAAATATATATTTTTATTATTTGCTTATATTGCCAAATTTATCTTTAATTTAAATTTAAATTTATCTAACCATCTATTTTTTTTTTTTAACACTACTGTAATTACTTAGACAATGTAATACTTGAAAAACAAAATAGTTACCCATTTTCAAATTTTAGAAAATTTTTAATTAATCAGTAACTATAAAAAAATCAATTTTCAATTACCACGGTTAAATTGAAGAATGTATTATGCATGCACTAATCAAATTTTGTTATATAAAAGTTTTAGCACACTATTTGAAAATGCATTAATCGAATACATATTAAATCGAGGGATTCCTGTAATTTCAATCTCCAAGATCCTCCTCAGTGGGTAAATTACAAAGACAAACTTATTGTAACTGTGATTATTGTGGTGATGATTTTTAAAAACATGTCAACTATAATTATAAACATGCATGAATTATAATTATTTTAAAATTTAAGTTTATCTGTTGTAGCAATGGAACTTATAATTATAACAGCGAATTCATGCATGTTTTTAAAACTCACCATCACAATGGTTATAGTTACAATAAGTTTCTGTAATTCACTCCTGGGGATGTTCTTGGAGAAGATCAAAAGTACTAGGGTAAGAAAAAAAAACTAATCAAGTATCAGAAGGCATCGCTTTCTGACTTTGGAAATGTAGAAATTGATGTTTTAAAAGAAATAGCATAAGAAAATCAGATAACTAAGTAAATGGACAATTTAGAAAAAGATTTAATTATAAATGAAGATGAAAAAAAAAGAAAATGCTCCAAGAAATCTAAACTATTTTGTCTAATACTGCTAATGTAAATAAACAAATAATATGGTGACATAACCGTAACTAGAAAAGGAATATAGCTACCTGGTTTATTTGAGCAACACCTCGAGGTAAAGCCATTGTGGCAAAATTGGTTAATGGCTGTGTCATGGTTATGACAAGCCTCCAAAAATAAAGAATATTAATTCAAATCTAACCAAAATTAGAACACTCATAGAATTGCAATCTAAGAGTTTCAATAAAAAGCAACAAAAATAAAAGATAGTTTTCTCAAAAATTAATAATCCACGAGAAATGTGTGTGCATAGAATACATAGACTAAGTGTTAGCCTACCATCAAGCTCTCTGTTATGATACTTGTTGACAGCAGCCACAGCATCATTATATGATATGTAGACAACTTCTGCACAACCAGGTTTCAATAAATGGGCTTTTTTCAAAGCTCCAACTGCACCAAACAATTCCTGTATAAAGAAAGCAAAAAGGTAACATTTGAACATTTATTTTATTTAATTGAAATTATTATTTAATATTTTCTTCACTGCATTAAGATATTGCTATTAGCAAGTCACACACACACACTTAGAAGACAAGTATCACTAAAACAATGCTTCTTTAAAATAATGTTGGTAAGATATCATCACTTAAAACAATCTGAGGTTGCCTTAAGATGTGACATACCATCTGAATAGAGATTAGGAATATTGAGATCTATTCAATTTAAGGTTATTGACATTTTTATGTACCTATAAACTAAAACGTAGTTAAGTGTGGGATTAAAAAAAAAAAAAAAAAAAAAGAAACGGTAACACAATACCAAAGCTGAGGGACAAGGAAAGTAAGTTTGATAGAAACTATTTGGTTCATATTTTTACATTATATCCATGCAAAGTAATATAATTTGTTTGGATACAGTGATTTAGGGGATATCAAATTGAGATACAATAAAGTCATATTTCTATAAAAGAAAATGTTTAAGAAAAAAAATAAAAAATAAATAACTGATCTTCAAGTGGTTTTCTTTTAAATATACCCAACATTTTTTTTTAATATAAATATACAGTGGCAACAATACATGTTAGAAGACAAAAAGACCAAGGGGGGGGGGGGAGGGAACAAACACAAATGCACTTACAATTATATCATCTTGCGTAACAATGGGATGAAGATTAGTCACCAATACCCGATAACCTGATACAGAGGAAGAATTGGATAATACATCTGAAGAAGGGAACTGAAAGAAACAAAGATGAGATATGAAAAAAAATGTTGGTCAGCTTGAATGAAAAGAAAAGGCAAAAAGTGAAAATTGATAAATGGGATTAATACTGCTGAAAGACATTTTTTTTAAAACCAACTTATAACATTGGAGATTTCCATACAATTCATTGGAATGAAATAAAATGAACTTCTTAGACTAACTGGTCAAATGTACATTTGTATGGTATATGCACTGTTGAATTAGAATTGTGCTTTGAAATTAGGGATTCAAGACATGATTTTTTTCCACCAATAAACAATAGTATAACATGACAGGAGGAGGAGGCAGGCACTGAAGGATATTTTTAACTAATTAAGAATTTGAGTCAAAGAAATAATTTAATTCTAATAATGAGTTGACTTCAACAGCACTGGCTGTAGGCCAAAGTGCAAGAGACAAAAGCATGCTGCTGATACAGTTATACTTACAATACTTATATTAGTATGATTTTTAGTTTGTGTGATAATTTGTTATATTCTATAATTTGAAAATCTGTTTCATTTAAATTAGTGACCTTCCAAAATATGGGACTTGTCTACAGAGCATAAGATGTGATATTCTAGGAGTTTAGAAAATACAATAATGCTGCAAAGGCAACCCACAATATAGGATAAGATTCTTTAATGAAAAGAAATTGATGGTTTAGAAAGGGTGAATTTAAGAATGGCATATTTATATCTGAACTCGATAGTGCTCAAAAAATGAATTTTGATCATCCAATGATTCACCATTACTTGCAACAACTTGAAAAGTTTCCCAATTTTAGAATAGTGTTTGGCCATTATTTGATAAAAACCAAGTCTTAAACAAAAGTGTACATCTGCATTTCTCTACAATTTCAGATGCATTACACAATTTTTAATTCATAATGAAAACATAGATATTCTACAAGAATATAAAGCAATGTATAAAAATAGGGGCAGATAGGCTAAAGCACAGACCAAATTGGACCACCATCCACAGAAAGTTCTTTTAAGTGTTTTTCATGGGATTGCATTGTCATGGTCCACTTTCAGTTTCTATCAGTCACTGTTAAGATTACAGCAAACATCTTTGATCAGTAATTTGAGTATTGAAAATTGATTGGAAAAAAAAATGACCAATTTGATGAATCATAAAGGTGTGGAATTCTATCATCATAATGTATGGCCCATAATACAAGCATAGATCACAAAAGATCTCAGGTGGGGAAAAAATTCTACACCTTGCCTATTTTCCAAATTTGGCTTCATCCGATTACCACTTCTACTAGAGTTTACAGAACCATCTTGATGAAACTACACTCTTTACTCTCTTTTACTCCAAATAAAAACTTATAAAAACTGCATTATGAAGCTTGTCAATCATTGAAATGTTGTTATTGACAATGATAAAACCCATGTTAATAAATTCTAATTAAACATGAAATTTTTATGACAAAATTCAAACATTTATGGGACGACCTGATATTTTCGTGACAAAGTAAAATAATAAAACACTAAAATAGTTACAAACAAAATAATCCAATTATTTTGCAGCAGATCAACATTTAAAATATCGAGTTTCATTTTTACAATGAAAAAAAATATAGAAAAAAAAGACTCTTTATAGACAAACACATTCTCTAATATTCCTAATTTGTCTTAATTCAAGTTACCATGCAGTAATTTTCTGAACTTTTGTCTAAAAAAAAAAATCAAAGAATGTGAAGATAACTTACTTGGTTATGGGAATCCACATTTCCAGCTGGTTTAATACGCTTGGCAGCAGATGGTGCCATTCCTACAATTAGATCCCTAGATGGACGTGGAAGTTTAAGAGCATTGCCCCTATCAAGTGACAAAGGTTTATTTGTACTGCTTGACATCTCATATTTGTCTTTTCGGGCCACAGATGTAGGGGTGTGGGGGTGACTACTGGGGTGGGACAACCAAGAAGATGAAGATGGAGGTGAAGATGATGATGGCAAATGCCTAACTGAAGAGGGCACATGAGAGTATTCTGGAGAATTATCATAATCATAATCCATAGATTTGGGTAGGACTGGCTTTTCACGATAATGGTCATTTTTAAGTTGTATAACAGGGCCCCTTAAGGGTTCATAGGTAGCAATATTTGATCGATCATCTGTCTGTAAAGAGAAACAATATAAATACGTTTCAGTTTTGTCAACCAAAAGACTGTCTGAAGAGGAACTATTCACTTTAAATAGATTTTTTATTTTATTTATAAATTTGAGAGACAATTAGATATTTTTTTATATATATAATATTTATTAAGTTTTATTAAGTGGGGAAAAGTTTATCATTATCTATATTAAAAAAATAAAAATAAAAATCGAAAATCTTCCAAAATAGACAACCAAGCAATAATTAGAAATAGAAAAAAAATAAAAGGCAATGATTTTGCCATTCACTTATAGCTATTGTTTTTAAACTTATTCACACACAACAATACATTATGAAAAACATTTCATCTTAAAATTCTTCTTATATAATGTAGTTTATATCAGGATATACATTTTGTGTGTGCTTGTGTACATAAATATACAAAAGAATAACAGAATGAGCTATTAAGTGTCATTCTTAATCAATATATGGCCTAAATCTCAAAGTTTTTATTCAAGGAATTATACAGAAATTATACAGAAAATTCAAAGAATGAACACAAACTGATTCTTGTAAGTTACTTGAGTTTTTTTAATCTTCTGAGATTCCAAATTGTATGATAATGAGAAACAATTGGAAAAAAAAATTAATCAAAATTCTTGATATAATTTATAAAGTTTAATAACTAATACCCTAACCAAATTATAAAGATTAGGCATATGTCTATATAGGCTTTGGGTTTGCTTTTAGGGAGCAGTATATATCACAAAAGTATCTCACCTTACTAGAAACATTTTTCATAATTTGTAGTTTGTCATTATGCACTGTATAAGAACCGTGCATCCCACTCATTCCAAGAGGATTATTTGAACTGTTGCCTAGTAACCGTCCTCCAGAATCAGAAGGAATATAATCATTAGTCAGCTGTGTAAGACAGGAAAAGAAAAACAATAACAAACTTAACCTTTGTTTATATCATTGAGGCTAAACAGCTTTATTTTGTAAAATACATTTGAACCAATATATCATTAATTTCATGTTTAAGTTGCAACAAATATAAAACGCAAACAATGGATACATGAAAAAAATGGAATTTTTTATATATTAGGTTGGTGCAAAAATAATGACGGTTTTTGACGTTAAAAAATACGCCAAAAACCGTTATTATTTTTGCACCAACCTAATTACAGTTCCTACATTCTCCAATATCCAAAGCCAAATAGCTTTTTGAGGAAACTTGATTTAAATGAGATTTTTTTTAATTTATTTTATAATAAAACACAATGTCACTTTATACATATTTATAACACAATGTTACTTTATATATTTATAGAGATTCTTACATCCTCTTCCTTTGTAATGATTTCATTGTTATGGTAACAGGAAGTATTACTAAACACCAATAAACAAACACACTACAACAATGGATTATTTGTTTATTAATAGAAGAGATAGAAGAATGGTGATATGGATCTTGTGAATGGAGGGAATCTTGTGATATGAACACTTTTCTCATCAGGTTCTGGCCAAATTCTTTCGGCATCAGCTCAAGATGAAGATCAGAACCGATAGAAAATGTTTGTTATTGATAGAAGTGGGTAAAGTGGCAAGTTTGCTGCAATTAAATGGGGCCAGTTTTGATTTTCTTTTTTAAGTCCCTTTGATGTAATGAGTCGGTTTCCTGTGAACCCTTCACTGGTTAAGCTAGATACTCTTTGTTTACCTAGTTAATGTGAGTAAATGTTATTCCTGGCTCTCTTTTGTTATGATCCATGTCGAGATTCCCAATCCCTCCAGTTTTTTTTTTGTTGTCCCCATTTTTATCTTGACTGGGCCAACCTTTGTTTTTCTTTCCTCCCATTCTGTCATTTATTTTTTTTTTTTTTTAAATCCATCTCTCTTCGTTAATGAGTCTGCTTCTTCATTCTGTCTAAAAGGCAGAATATAGTGCCCATTCTTATAATTTTTGTGGGCGGTTTGGTCCTACTAATATCGGTTATGTTTAGTTTGAATGTTTTGTTATACTTTAGTTTTGTTTTCTGGGTTAATCCCCTCTCCTCTCTTGAGCATATATATATATATATATATATATATATATATATAAAATTGGAAAAAAAGAGACATTTGAACTATTTGTACATAGTGAAATTTTATGTCTTGAATTTTTTTAGGCTCCCTGTGAATCTGCAGTGTATATAGTATTGAATGATGAGGGATGAGTTTTTGTGGTGAATGAATGGGTTGCGAATCAGATTAGCTATGTCTCGAATATAAAGTGTTGACCAGCCTTTTCCTAGCCTTTAAAAAGCACAATTTTTTTCATTCAAGTGACACCAAAGTTAAAAAGACTTTATTTAAAAACTAGAATACTCATGCAGAAAATATAATCAATCCAATTGTAAAATTACTGTTGAAGTATAGATAGAATTCAGTTCTTTGGTATATCTGTAAATACACTAAATCATTTATTGCAATTAAAAGGAGTGATGGTCTGTTGCCAAGGCTAAGAATAAGAAATTTCATTTTCAACTGAAAATTAAATTGTCCCTCACTTCTGGCTCTCATAAATAAAATAGAGTTTCTAAGAATTTTTATATGCACTTATAATAGCTCACAGCAATATTTTTTTGCTACTGTAATATTTGAATTTAAAGATAATTTTTTCTTTAAATATATAAAAGAAAGATTTCAGAAAAAAAAAAAAAAAAAAAAAGAGAAGCACTGAATTATTTCAAGAAAATGTGAAAGACCAAACTTAAAAAAAGCCACAGAAAACAATAATTAACAATTAAACCTAATTAAATAAACATGAAAGATAACTAGCACTTACTCAGTTTTTGAAATACAAAAAAGAAAAAAAAAAGTTATTTATGGGAACCAATCAGTGCAAAATTTACACCCGAGGAAAAGAGTAATTTATTTACTTCTAGAAGAATAGCTATAATGACTTACAATCTACCTGGAAATGAAAATACTAACACTTAGCCTCTGATGCTTAAACATTCACCTATTATGAAAAATAATAAATATATAATTGTTATGGTTTACATCACAAGAACAAAGAATGATAGCTCAAAGGGATACTTTCACTTGATTTGAACAGTTTAAGATATTTAAAATAAATTTCACATAATGAAAAATTCCAACCTCAATTTATTTTTTCCTTTTAAAGATTTGAAATAAGCAGAAACTCATGTATTATTTTCACAAATAAAACTTTTCCAGTGTGCATCAACATCATTAGATTTCATGAAAGCTGAACTAGGTTTTCTCCACACTTTTAGATGTTCAAATAGAACTATATAACCCCAATACCCATAACTTATCACATCATTACAGTAAATATGTTGCTTTACTAGGAATGTCACATTTTGCAATAAAGTCACCAATCTTCAACATCTTCAATATTATTGCTGACCTTTAGTATAATTGTTACTGTTTTTTTTTCAGCAATTCTAAGTAAAATTTATTTTTCACAAGCACATCATTATCTTTATGAAATATTCTAAGCATAAATTACTTTCTCCTTGTTTAGCTGCATATATAAATTGAAAAAAAATAAATAAATAAATAAAATAAAATAAAATATCACCATTAAAGATATCTAAACAAAACATTTTTTATTGGCTGAAACTATTCCTTTAAACCAGGGGTCACCAAAGTTTTTTCCCAGAGGGCCAGATAACTGAGAGAATAATGAGTGCAGGCCAGATAACCATTTTGTTTAATACAATACACTAAATACACAAAAAATAAAGACAACAAACATTTATTTACCAAAAGTTATCAAAGAAGGCAACATTGGCAATAAAATAGTGATATCACACCCAGTGCACACACATCCAAATCTCACAAACTTAGTAGCAAAAAAATTTAGTGAAATTTGTGAAACCTTTTAAAATATAATCAATATTTGCTTTGGAATTGCTGCATCCAACCAAAAGCATTGTTTTCAAATCTTCATCAGTAAACCTTGTTACATATGCTGATTTTACATACTTTAGATTTTATAGCAAGTTCAGGTAAAATATATGATATAATTAGCTGAAGTTAGTCCTTTTATGGCACTCTTCAAACCAGTTTAAACATGGCAATGCAAGAAAACATGATTGATGCAGAAACTTCATTGCAGGTACTTACACAAAAAGTACTCAGATATCAAAAGTTACAAAAAGTTGCTGAATTTCTTATTTCGCTGATTTCTCCTAAAACTTGTATAACTCTCAGATGCAAAAATCAGATTGGCCAAATTTTGGCATTTTTACATTTATTTTAAATTTTTTCTCTACATATTAAGTTTAACTACAATCTATTGATAATTTCATATACACAATTATATTTTAGATCATGTGTGAAAATTACTGAAAATGAATGATAATACCAAATACATACTAATCCTGAGTAAGAAAAAGCTTAAGTATGTAAATATATGTGAACTTACAGTTCTCTTAAGACTAACTGTGACATCACTGGTACTTGCAAGTCTTGACTGATGGTCTCTGTTGTTCACCTGTTAAATGTTAAAAAGAAAAGAAATAAAAAGAATGAATTAAAAAAAATCTATTCATTGATGCAGAGAAAATGATCCAAACAGATCATTAAATCCTGATGACAACTAAATACTGATTAAGAGAATTTTGAAATAAGGGAAGTCTCACTGCTTTACCAACTTATGTAAAACACTTTTTTTATAACTAAAATTGATCAACCTTAAAAGACTTGGGGTTCAGCAAGAGTTCAAAATATATCAATGGATTTAATTTTGCCTTGAATATTTTGCTTATTTGAGAAAAAAATAATGAAAAAGAAACAGAAAAACAAGTAAATAACTGTATCAATTAATTCATTTTTTACTCACTTCTTTCATCTTAGTTTTGTTGCTTTTTATATAGCAACTCTCAGGTCATTTTTCCATTCTATAACAATTACTAAGCAAGCATCACAGATTGAAATTAGAGTAGAGTCTGACAAGACTTAGAAGTTTGCTTGAAATGAAAAGTGCTTTAACAGTTAGGTTAGAGATCCATTCAAATTTAGTCATATATAGCTACAACCTGATTTTCTACACACTGTATTGGTTGTATATACTTAAGAGTAGTAAGCATAATAGTTTTAAGTTGTTCTAATTCGTTAAATGAAAAATTACAAAAAAGCAGCAAAAATGAGTCAAACTAATGCTTTATCTAAGAAATTCAAACACCTTTACAAATAGTAAGCTAATAACTGTAACATAAAATTAATTATTTTTTCAAAAATGAATATATTTTAAGTGGATTTATTGAATCTATGCTAATTTTTTTTTTTGATTGGATAATTTAAGAACTTTTAATTAGGTTGAAAATTGGTATAATACTGACTTGAACACTTTCATATACTCTGTATAGTTGTAGACAACAAAAATGTTAAATGATAAGACCCACACTTTAAGACCTGCTCTCTTTATTTGCAATATTAAAATAAATCAAAGTTTTGAACAAAGAATATCATTCTAAGATTTATAGATTAAGGTTCTAACTTAATAACATTTAGCTGATATCCTAACTTCTACTTAGTTTCTTTATAGGGAGAAACTCTTGCTCCCAATATTATTCCATAGTAGAAGCTAACCAAATGCCTAGACATTATTTAGTAAGGCACATTATTTCAGTTATTACATGATATAAATTCACAATTTACTAATATCAAAGTTGAAAAGTTAAATAAAAGGAACTTAAATTTTGGATTCCTTTTAAACAAGAATTAAAATAAGGACTAATCTAAAACAAAATCATTCACCCTAAAAAGGTTGAGTACAAATTAAAAGTGTCTGGACAGCAACAATTAACTAAATGTACTAGAAAAATTATGTAAATCTAATGAGAGTCAATGGCATTTAGAGAGTAAAAAAAATAGTTTCATACATTGTCTAGCTAATTAGGTGATACCAGAGTATTCATGGAAATATTGCTATTAAAAAAAAGTAGATCTTAGGCACCTCTTAATGTCAGATTCTTCCAAAGAAACAAAAAGAAATATTCAATTTTGTGAATATTTATCAAGAATACCATAGTGTTGGAAGAATGAGAAACTGGAATTGACAATTAAAAGAAATGAACATATTTCATGTCTAAACCTCAGAATTTACAAGCAGTTCAGATAAACTTGCTTCACAGAAAATTAAAAATCTAATAATGTGACTTATAATCTACTAAAAAGTACAAATATTATTTTACAAGTGAAGAAACTGCAATAATATTCTCCTAAGATCTGGAAAAGCAAAAATCAAGCAATACTTGGTAAACGTACAAATATGACACTATGATCCACATGAAAAATTACATTGATAAGCTTGTCTTCAAGAATTCCAATCCAAATTGTGAGGAATCCAAATAAATAGTATAAAAATCTCCCCTAGATAATGATTATGATGATTCAGAATACACAAGAGAATACTGAAAAATCCTTGGCCCAACAAAAATAAATTCTGATATGTGGTTATTTGTGAAGATTTTGGAAAGTAGATATATATATATATATATATATATATATATATATATATATATATATATATATATGATTAATACAAATATAAAATTTGTCACTTAGCTGATTCAGCACCTCAACCCAGGAATTTTGTAGACAAATCATTTGTAGTTGTTCAGCCCACTCATCAGGAGGTTTCAAAAAAGGAGACCAGATAATTACTTAAGGATGACACTTGCAGTCATTATTACATTTCTTATTTCATTTTTTTTTTTATTTTATATAATAAATGCCGCTGTCAGTGTGTCACACTTTTTCAATTAAAGGGACAACTCTCAGTTCCCCTTCATTGAATATTTAAAAGGTAAGCTTAAATATTAATAGAATACTTAAATGCGCTGATCAATTTTGAGTTCTTCTGTAGTCTATTGTTGCCTATTGCATCTACTCCTCCCTATATATTGTGATGTATGTTACAAAAAACGTTTTGGGTCATAGAATAAAAACAAGGCCAAACCTGAAAGAAAAGCCCTTAAAATGGGGGTTGCTACCCATATACAGTCCCCGATTTTGACCCAAATCCCCTACAGGCGGGGTCCTAGTAAAAGAAAAATTCCAAAGTGTTTATATTATACAGAGTCATTGAAAAGTAACCCTATTTTATGTATGATGGACTCTCCCATTTAACTATAATTTTTACAAGTCAGGAGTGTCTATCATACATAAAATAAGGCATTAATTTTCAGTCACCCTGTATATCAATGTAAAGGAAATTTAATTTTAACTTTTACAAAAGAATTAAGGTCTAAAAAATGCATAATTTATTTATTTATTTAGTATATCCTATATATCATGGATTTCATGGTAGAAAATATACATGGTTGTTAGAAAGAATAAGAGAAATGGTAATGTCCACACTTCCAATTCAATAACCAGGAGTCTCTTGGAGGGATAGCTAACACATGAAATAAAGAATCAATCTTAATTTAAAACCATCAAAAAACTTAAGTGATGTTAAATATAACTAGTATATGTAACTCAATAAGACTTTTTTTTTTACTTACATTCTTGTATCAACAGACAGCAGGAAAATGAGACCATTTCTAATCCAGGAAATTCAAAAACATGATATTCCACAGTTGATTAAATAATGGTGATTTTTCACTCACAAATTGTGTATAATGATTTTCTAGTACATTTCTTTCTTATTAGTAGAAACTCTTTACATAAGTATTGATGCTCCTGAAGCATGCTACTGATGTTTCTTTTAATGGAGCTAAATGTCAAAGGATAGACATTGCATATGTAACTTTTATTTGATCATCATTTTTGAAAAACTGCAAGCAAAACAAAATCATACACTCAATTGCAAAATCAAATTCACTTTAAAATATTATCAGTCACCTGTCGTCTCAAACTCCAATCCCAAACATAATCTAACTGAAAATGTCTGGATGATAAATTATTCCTTCTTGAATTTGACTTGGCTGTTGTAGTAGATATCAGCTCAGAATGAGAAATTGGAGACCTGAGTTCAAATTTCAATTGGGTTCATTACATTTACTCATGCACAAATAATGCTGAGAAAGATATGAATCCATCTCTTCTCCTGCCCATCTTTGGGTTGAATAGCAGGACAGACTGAGTTATATAGCTTTTGTTTTTGTTTTTTTTTTATATGTCAGTCTTTATTTTGAGTCATTTGGCAACTTTTAAGCCTTTGACCTAAATTTTTTTGATTTTTAACATCCTCCACTTGTAAAATAAGCACTTCTTGTTATATTGAAGAATTGTAAATTCTAGCAGCAAATTTAAATTTTATGATTAAGTTAATTTCTGATATATCAAAACTCATAACAACAATCAATACATGATTATCAATACAGCTAATCAACACATTTCTCTTAAGAATAAAAATAGGATGTATATAATTTTAAAAGAAGAATTTTAAATTGCATTAGTTGGTAGCAACTGATATCTTTACAAATAAACTATTTTTCTAATGTACTTGTTTTGTACACTCAATTTATTACAAAATAGAAACATGAGCCAATTTATTTAGCTTTATGACTTCAGTCAACTTACATCATATAAATAGGAAGGGGAAGAGGCTACCTAGCGGAATTATTTAGCATGGAGCATTATTTTTTTCTTTACATATGGATCTTAAGTAAAACAAAACTACAAAGAAAGAATACAGGAATGAAATTAAAAACTACCGATTCATACCTACAATAATTAGTAACTGTTTTTATCTCACAAATCATTCTGAATGAGTTCAATTTCCAGTAAAAGATTGAAATTTATATTACTTACTGTACGGATAATGTTGGCTCCTGAGGCTGTGGTCAACCCAGAAGTGGATTCTCGAAAAGAATGTTGCTTTCCCAGACCAGTCACCGTTATCTTAGGTTGGTTGCCATTATTGTTTAAACCTCGCTTTAAGCTAATTTTCTTTCGAGCATCTTGTTCAAACTTCTTTGCTTGTGACTTTTGGATCT
The DNA here is from genome assembly GCA_963932145.1 of Acanthosepion lycidas. Classification (NCBI taxonomy): domain Eukaryota; kingdom Metazoa; phylum Mollusca; class Cephalopoda; order Sepiida; family Sepiidae; genus Acanthosepion; species Acanthosepion lycidas. The sequence goes on along the minus strand of OZ010600.1, from coordinate 37,990,652 downwards.
TATGCCTAGCATCAATAACATTACTGCCAATCTTCTCTCGGGCATCTTTAAATGATTTTGTAGATAACTTTAGTCGGGCATCAAACTGGTTGAGCTCCAACTTTCGAGAGAGGATTTTATTCCATTTTGGTAAATAGCTTTGTTGGCTGCGGTTGGGAACAGAACGATTATCAATATTAATACGCTGCTTCACCGGCAATTTCTGATCAGAACGACGAGCCGGGTTTTTCATAATTAAAGGTCGACTTCTTTGGTTTGCAGGTTTGTTAGCAGAAGCCAACTGAGGATGTTTATTCTGATGAATGTTCCCGCGTCTGAAAGAGATTTTTAAAAATATAAAATTCGGATGTGCATACTAAAAATGAACTGACAGTCATACAGTTATATAAAATACATCAGGAAAGTGAATATTTTTTTTTTTATCTTGACAGATTGAGGTCAGTTTGAACAAAATGTAGCACCAAATAGTCTCTAAAAATGTTAATATCTGATTCAACAGATGCAACTTAAAAATTTATTTGATGACTACTATAAAATCAATATATTATACAACCACATTCACTCAGTCATTCTACGTGAAGTTTTCATCATGTATACACACAAAAAATTAGAATTGATTTCATAATACTGTAAAGTCTTTCCTCGTTTATTTTCATACTTAAACAACTAAAAATTAACAATTAGTGAAACACTGAAATTATTCATAATTGAAATCAAGTTATGAATTTTTAATGGTATGGCTTAAGTAGAAATTGATCCAAGAAATAACTCTTACACACAATCAATAAATTCCCAAATAGCACTTTTATCAGTTCTTTCTTTTCTATTGAAGGGTAAAAATACAAAGTTACTACTTATCCCAGAAGCTAATTTAAACCAAACAAGTTGGTTAATTATAAATAAATTTCAATAGTAACTAATTTCAGGTATATTTATTAGATGAACTGGGTTTCCAGAATTTCCTTAAAGTTTTATGCTATTTATTTAAAGTTATACATATACATAGATGTCGTACCTTTACAAACCTCAACACCAGAGAATACTGACAAAAATCCAGTAGTTATCTTGCCAGTAAGATTGATGCATGATTTTCTTTTAGGTTTTAAGTGAAATACCCAAAAGGATATAGAGCAAATGAAAACAATAAAGCATGGAAAAAATTAAACTATATTTGGAAATCAAAGATTATTAATAATAAAAATTAATTAAAAGTTCAATCTGGTCCTAATCAAGTTATATTCAAAAGAAACTTTTTCTGAAAATGGGCCCAAATTTTTCCATCAAACTCAAATAAGTTTAGAAAATTTATTTTTTTAAGGAAAAAAAATTGTATTAAACTAGCTTATGACCACAGTTGACTGTCAATGTAAAACTTGAAAGTGCATTGGGATTCTTCTAGAGTGAGCAATGAATATAATGTAATAAAACTTCAATTTAATATTATTAAAACTTAAGTTTTTAATCTAGTCGAAATTAAAACATTACAATTAAAGTTTACTGTTATTGCATAACAAAAGAACCCACAGTCAAAATCAAAGGTACTAAGGGATTGATCTTTGGAAAATCAAAGAAAAACATGCTCTGATTCTGATCTTCTAATTAAGACCTGAGGCATAATAAATCAACAAAAAAAGAAAAAGTCTTGAACAGACCAATGCCTCTTTAGTAACAAGGAAAAGATTCATCGACCAGACAAGCCTTTTAAATCCAACATCTTCATGAATGGAAAATATATTACAGGAAATGATAAAGAAACTCAAACTGGTTATCCTTGTTTATCATGAAGCACTTAATTGACTATTTTCATGAAACTCAGCTGATTTTTTATTAGTTCTTTTTAATTGTGCATTGGAGCGATATTTTTAAACTTCCTATTGAGAATTGTTCCACTGAGGTTTTTCCTTGTGTAAAAGCACTACTGGTGGCTCTATTACAGAGCCATTAATTAAAATAATTAAAAATAACAGTAATTAAAATAAGAGTAAGTTGTCTATTCCTCTTCCCTTCATTCAATTCAAGGTGTTATCTTTTGCTGATAAAGCAGAAGGTTTTGCTTGTAAATTCTCTTCCAATTCTAATCTTGACTCATCTGTAGGATCTTTGCCTGGCTTTCCACTTAGAACTGTACAATATGCATATAACTATCTTTAGTTACTGCTATCATCTCTAAAGTGGATCCCCACAGAGCATGTGGACTTGATACTATAGTCCTTAAGAAAGGTTTTCCTGAACTGGCTCCTGTTTTCTCTAACCTGAGAGTGGCACATTCTAAGATATGTGTTACTCTGATATTCAATCCAATGACCTTGCAATATTCTGTTTGTGGTGGTAAATAAGAAATCAAAACCAACTATTATTTTGAAGACTTTCATATCCAAAGTCAAATGGCTTCATTGAAAATAAAAGCTCCAAAAATAGACCACTGATGTTCTTTGGGGATGGTGGTATAGTGGATAAAGGAGTTGGTAAAAATGTATTGCTGTCATCTAGTGAAATAATATTCACTGGTTCAACAGGAATGAACAAGAACTGGCATCACAAGGACAAAAAAAAAATCATATCTCTCTTATCAACCAAACCTATAATAAAATCTATAACAATCAGGATGAGAGAATAAGAGAAAACTTAAGAAAACTTACATTATCAACTACTCATTCAACATTAAATATGTTTCTTTTGCTTAGTTATCATGAATGACGACATGTTAACTATTTTCTGATGTTCCAAGATTAAATATCTTCATTACTCTATTTTATGAACATTTAATTTTGTTGGTTTTATCACAATTCTTTTGGACAATACATTTTCTTTTCCACAGGTCTATGCTGTATCTTTAATAATTTGGTCTTTAATTTCTTATTTGCCGCCACAAGCAGAACATTGCAAAGTTACTGGATTGAATAGCAGATCTCACTATATATATTTTAGAAAAGATACTGAAGAATACATTAGATGAGACGTGTTGAAAACTATGTTCTGATAATGTCATAATAGTTAAAAAAAAAATGAATGAATGACTTTAAAAAAAAAAAAAAAAAAATCACCATTTACTGATGGACTTTTTAAAATAAAAGACTCACAGAGAAAAATAACCAATGGCATTTTTAATCAGTGAAAACTAATAATAAAAATTAAACAGAAGAAAAAATAAGCGTATCATTCCTGAACATTTTCTCTCCTTCCCAATAGCAATATGTTTTTCCTCATACTGAATAAGTGCGACTGATAATCGAAGGGACACAACTCATAAAATAAACGAAAAAAAGAGAAAAAAGAAGCAAAAGGAAAAGTAATTGCTGTTAAGTGCGAGAAATCTTCTCTTAAATTAGAAAAAAATGAAAATACTAATGTAGACAGCAAAACATCACTGTTATTTAATTTTTCTGTGATTGCAATTATTAGCAAGAAAGCACCTGATGTAATTTAAAATAATGGCAGGAAATGTTTAAACTTTAAAATATATCGCATATAACATTCACATTGATAAAACAATTGTGTAAAAAATCAAGAACTCAAAATTAAATAGAGTTCAACTAATAAAGGATTAAAAAAAAAAAAAAAAAAAAAAATGACAGTTACAAAACTAAAAGTAAAACATTATCATAATAATACGCATCTCCTTCAGAGGAAGTACACAATATGTTGAATGAATGTATGTATGTATGTATGTAAACTTCGGTTTAACAAAATGAAAAATAATTACTTACTACTCTAAGAATAATTTATGTCAAATAAAACTGTTTAAAACCCCTAAATTGAAGAAAACGAGCGATAAAAAGCCAATAGAAGATAAAACTAAATTATTTTTTAACCGATTAGCTTCAGGACTTAGTTTCACTATCGATTAAAAGGACGGTTTGAAATAAATGTTGGTTTTATAGCTACTTGCACTTTGAAACATAACGTTATTAATTAAAAACAACCTAACAACACAATATGTTTTAGTCATGGTCTAAAGATAAATAAGTGAGAATTGAATAATTATTATTAAAAATTAACCGGAAGCCAGCTTTTATTTAAAAGAAAACAAATGAAAAGAATTAAAAAATATTTTGAATATGTGCCATAAAGACTGTCATTATTCAGGAATCACAAATGGAATTAACATCAATAAAACAAAGCAAAACAAAAAAAAAATGAAAGGGATATTAACTTAAGTCTTAATATGACTGAAAATTACAACAAAACAGTAGCGCGAGATGAAAGTAACTGATGTATTAAAAAAAAATAAATAATGAATTTCTTATTCATCCTAAGTAATGGAGTATCAAACAATGTATTTAAATTTACATAGTTCGACATACTATGACTTATTGCTATAATTAATAATCAACAAAAATACTTAAAAAAATTGGAAGCTTACCTTTCTTTAGAACGAAAGTCAGTCTTGATATATTCATCAAGAGATACGTCCGCCATCTTTCTCTCCAAATTAGAGCTAAAATGTCACTTCCGGTGAAATTAAACTAACTTCCGCTCATGAGAATGCCTTCTCTTCATAGAAACACTTGTTTTAACTAATACTAACACTAATACCCAGACAATAATAAAATAAAAATTCTACCTGACATTTTGTATATAGATTTTTTTCAATAAAACATTTTACATAGCGCTATGAGATAAAAAAGGAACTTATTTTTTATCCATGCATTATTAAAGTAAACAATAAATAACCATTTGAGCTATGACATTTAAATTGTCATAAACGAATTTTCCCAATTAATGTGAGCAAAAACTCATTTTTTACACAATATCACAATCCAAATTGTCACGTTAACAATTATCATTTAACAAGGATTCCTCCTAAAACAAGTGGAAAGAAGAGTTACAATAGGTCAGATGACATCTTTGACTTCATTCACCGTGATTCTTCTTGACTGATTTTTTTCAAACTGAATTAAAAACGTTTTCCCGTTATTTTGTCAAAAATTAATTTTTAAAAATTAGCAAATAGAAGATGACATTGTATTTTCTTTCTACGATATACTTTGTTTTATGGAAAGTTTCTTTTTTATAATTCATACCTTTTGTAGTAAGTTATATCAATGTGACTTTTGCACAAAAAATTTAAATATAAAAAATAGAGCTAGATAAAATTAATGCTAATAAATAATTTCTATTTTTATACTTTATCTATTTCTATATATTCACCTTAATTTCATTATACATTTTTTTAATTATTTCACCCCAAACAAAGCAATGAAAGCCACTAGGATGCAAGATGTTAATGAGAATGAAAGAAATTAGAGAGGACAATAAAAGAATAGGATTCAAGGAGACAGATATTGATGATTAACATTGCATTTAAATATTTAAAGACTGTAGTTGACAGGAAGCTGGATAGATTTCCATAAGCTAGATGTGCAAGAAAAGAAACTATTAGCATAAAAGAACAAATTGAGCAAGGAGGCATGTTGGTCAGAGTTATAAGGGAAACATGCAGAGAAATCAACTATTTGACAAAGATATTGAACAACAAAAAAATATAAAAAATTGATTATCAGCAACATTAGTAGTATTAGAATAGTAAAGCAACTTGATGTTATGGGCATTAAAATAACCAAGCACAAAGAATATTTGCAGCTGAATGTAGAGAGACATTTCTGTGCTGTCAGATATTTTGTCAAACGTACAGTCCTGAATCCATAAGAGTGCTATACAGCATGGATGACTCCAAGTAAGCACTATAATTACTTTGCTACAAAATGTTGAGCATTTTGCCTCCCCAATGTCCATTTTCCAACACATTCACAGGTACTTTACTTATTAAATAAAGTAAATAGCTATTGCTTAGTTTATTCAGACAGTAGAGCCTATATAAAAAATAATCTGCAATGTTATTAGTCTTCACCTAACATCTCGGCTTCAGTCACTTTCTCACCATCAGAATGTATCTTCCCTGTGGATTTTCTATAAATATATTCTTGGTAACTGTTTTCTTTTGTACCTAGACTTTATGAATTCAAGCATACTACTAGATTAGTAGCAATGTCTCATCATCTTCCAGTTGAAATGGCTAGATGTAACTGTAAGTTCTATGCTAACAGTTTCTTTTCTTGCACTTCTCACTTGCAGAACTCTCTTCCAGCTTCTTGCTTTCTTGCCAACTTCAAGAAATTTAAATGCAATATCAATTGTTATCTTCTGTCTTCTTAATTCCTGTTCTTTTATTGGTCTTTCTCCTTAATAATTTTCTTTATCTCATATTCTTATAGTGGTATGAGGCTTAGGAGTTAAAATAAACAGTTGATTTAGCCATGCCAAGAAGATTAATGGAGGTTGATAATGACAAGGAAACATGCAGGTAATTTTGACAAAACAAGATAAGGTATTTATTTGTGAATTTATATGCTTGAAGTTGTGTCAATAGCTTGTTTCAGGAAAATAAATCAGAAATTTTAAAAATCTGTAGTTTTAATGAATTGTCATAAAGAGGAAATGTTCATACAACAGATTAAATGATCTGACATAAAAAAAACTTTTTACATGACTTCAGACACTCTTTTCTTGTTAATTTAATTTTTCTCCTCATCTTATATCAAAAGGAACTTTGCATAACCTAGCCACTTTCGTTTTCTTGGCTCAACAGCCAATTTCTGTGAAGGCAAGGTTTTCATTGGTCCAAAGAAAATTTCACATTGGTTCACAAATTCTTTTCCATCTTTTTCTTCAGTCTTCTTCAGGTGTTTGTCGTAGTTGGTAGCCTTCCAGGAATTTCAAGTTGAGCACTTTATTCAATCTACAGGGATAGCGTGTTCAAATTCTGCTGGAGGATATCTCATATCAATTATCTCTAACTAGTCTTAATTAAGAAAGAAAGAACATTAAGCCTAAGACTAACAAATTTCATCACACTATTTACATTATTCAGACCACTGTTCTCATCTTTGTCGCCATATTTATTACAACGTTTCGGCTGTTGTATGTTGAATTGAACCCTTTATTTCGCTCACTGGGGTAGACTTTTCTAGATCCAAATGCCATGTTTAATGGATGTCAGTTATCAGTTATCTCCTGTTAATTTTCCCTCTCCAAGTTCTCCACTGACTTAACCAGGTATTGAACTCATACTCTTTAGGTCCTGTCACTGGATCTAACCAACGCCTTTATTCACTGTGCCATGTGTCCTTGAGGACACATCTGAATTTATGAGTATTATAAACCTAATGTCTCAGCAATCATTTTTTACCAGTTCTCATATTGCAATTTTTACTGTTGTCATTGCATATTTTTACCAGAGTTCATATTGCAATTTTTGTTGTTGTTATCAATTTTCTCTGGCTCTCTTTATTACTGGTTCCCATATTGTATTCATTTCTATGCTTTGTTGGCTCTGGAGATTTTTGTGGCCAAGCATATGTGCTGATTCTTTAAGTTTACAAATTTTCCAATGGTGTTCTTAGTCTATGATCTAAACTTGATTCCACAGAGGGCGGTATTCTCCCTTTTCTCTCCATATGTGGTCAGCCATGCCTAATTTTTCCATTTCCCCTTGTGTTACAGCTTTCTGGTGTTCTTGAAGCCTTACCTTAAGGGGGCGGCCTGTCTCCCCTTTATATTTCTTTCTGCAGCTACACGGGATAGTGTACACACAGTCTTTAGTCATGTTCTCCTTTATGGGGGTCTTACTCAGCAGAGATATTTGCAAAGTGTTGTCCAGCTTTTGAAGGTTATCCTGATGTTATATGAACTGCAGATCCTTTGTATTTTCTCTGATAACCCCTTCACATAAGGCAGACAGACTGTTTTCTGAGTGTTGTTGTCCTCTTGTACCAGTTTTTTTTGGATGCTGCCATGTACCCAGGGTAGTAGTTACGTTGTAGGGTACTACTTATACTGACCAATTGTTTAGCTAATGTCTCTGGGTCACCACTTATGACTTTTGACTTTTGCTCGGTGTTGTAAGCAACGGACAATCCCTTTCTTTATGCTGTATGGATGGTGGGAGTTGAAATTGAGGTATTGTCCAGTGAATGTAGGTTTACGGTATACGGATGTCTTAAACCCATGCTCTGTTCGAGATATTAGAACATCCAGGAATGGGAGTGTGTTGTTACTCTCTTTCTCCATTGTGAACTGTATCGAAGGTCTTATCCAGTTCACATGGTCTAGTAGAAGCTGAACATCTTCCAGGTGTGGCCAGAGTATGAAGGTGTCATCTACGTACATTAACCATAGAGTTGGCTTTAGAGATATAGATTCTAATGCCATTTCCTCAAAGTATTCCACGTATATATTCGCCATTGCTGGTGATAATGGTGAGCCCATTGCTAAACCCTCAGCCTGTTGATATATGTGTGATCCCATTCCAAAGTGTGTTGTTTGAGTACAAAAATTCAACATCTCCATCAGATTATCTATTGGAATATCTGCTCTTCTAGGGATGAGACAGAAGACAACCTGTCTCTGACTACTGAGAGTGCCTCCTCCGTGGGTACCTTGATGAACAAACTCACCACATCCAAGCTCACCATCTGGTTGGATAGGATGGTAGTATCTTTGATTATTTCCATGAAGTGGGTGGAGTTCCAGACATATGAAGGAGACTTTCTGAACAATGGGTCAATTATATCTACAAGAAAGTGACTCAGAGGTTGGCACACAGAGCCTTGGCAGCTAACAATCGGCCTGAGCAGAATGCCATCTTTGTGAATCTTAGTGTGACTGTATATGTGAGGTAGCTTGGTGTAACGCTGTGATAACTGCCTATATGTTTTATGTGCAAAGTGATCCTTGTTCTTGATTAGCATCTGTGACAGTTTGCATTCTGTTTTCATTGTAGGATCCTTTTTTTTACTTTGTTGTAGCTACCATTGCTAATGAGGTCTTCCAGCTTTTTTGTATAATTTGATCTTTCCATCAATACAGTTGCATTGCCTTTGTCAGCTGGTAGCATGATGATTTTTTCGTTCCTCTGTAGGAATCCAATTGACAGCCTCTCCAGTTTTGTGATGTTTGACCTGGGCAGCTTGGCCTTCTCTAAGGTCTGTTTCACCTTCCATCTCAGTTCATCCGCCTGAGCCTGATCCCGAGGGATGTTCAAGGCCACCTCCTTGACTCTGGCAATGATGTCCAGGTATGGCACTCCCCTGATGGTTGTGGTGAAGTTGAGACACTTATTCAATACTGACTCCTCAGGGGCACTCAGCTGAAATTGGCTGATGTTGATTTCTCCTTTCACTGGTGGGTGATAGACCTTGTACGTCACCTTCTGATCTTTCAATCTGTTTAATATTTGTAACTGGCAAGCCTTGACTACATTGAATTCATGTCTGAAGGATTTATCCAGGTCATTTTGGATCCTTCTCCAGTTTTCTTCATTGGTAATTCTATTGAAGAAATCCACGAGCCTCTGGGAGATATGAGATTGTAGTCTCTGTTTTATCCAACGATTGTACTGGATTCTCTCTCGAACAAGGGCATGTCCCGCTTTTTCTGTGACCAGACAGGCTCTCCTTGAATTGACAGGAAGTCTTGGTACCAAGCCTGAAGGGATTTGCGGTCCATATAACATCAGGACAACCTTCAAAAGCTGGATGACACTTCAGAGATATCTTTCCTGAGTAAGACCTCCCCATAAAGGAGAACATGACTAAAGACTGTGTGTTAGGTTTGAATCTCTCTTAACTTCTCGCTTAATGCATCTGTCTAGAGATGGTGAGATTTTATTGGGGTGAACACTTGATTTTTTAGAATCATATGGATCTGGATCTTTAATGAAGTTAGCAATGACAGTTCTGCTATGGCCAATTTAATTTGCAACAGCTCATTGGGAATGATCACATCTTTGAAGTTCAACAATCCTGCCCTGTTCAAATTTTGTTAAAATTTTACCCTTAGTCATTTTAAAATCTGAAATTTAATGCTGGAAATGAACTAAGTAGATGTCTACATGCCTGAAGCTATGAGCATATTGACTAGTTCTAAAATTTTTGTCCAGTCATTTTTTTTTTCACATATAGTCTTATCTTTATGACCAACCAAAAAATACTTTTTCAATGTTTGTTTAAATTAATCTATTAAAAACTTAAAATTTTCACTTGTTTCTTGATAAACTACATTTTCTAATTAAATGTAAATGTTTCGCAAATTAATCTATTAAAAACTTAAAATTTTCACTTGTTTCTTGATAAACTACATTTTCTAATTAAATGTAAATGTTTCGCAAATATATTTCGATTAAAGTAATAATATTTTATATGTTTTTAACCCTTTTGTAACTGGCCTTAAGATTTTGACCAGGAGTGTGTCTGAACAAATCAGCATATAATAATAAATTCAGATGAATTGACAGATATATCACACTCATCAAAACAATAACCATTTTCTCAGATCAAGAATCAAGCGAATGAATCCTTTAGACATTAAAGAAGACACTTGTTCATCAGATCCTATAGCCTGGCATTATAGAATCACAAAGAACTTTACCAAATAACAAAAACCACAGGACTTCAAAAATTCCAACACTAGCAACAACTAAAATGAATAGCACATATAACTAGAAGGAAAAATATTGATGCAATCAGGATGTTTATACTATTTACATTGTTTGGAATGTTTTCTGCATCTTTGTCATATTCATAATGTTTTGTATGTTGTAAACTCTGGCATTTGTCAGATGTTGTAATTTCAAACTGAACTCTTTATTTCATTCACTGTGATAGATTGTTCTAGTTCCACGTGACATGCCTTTTCTGGATATCTCAATTTCAGTTATTTCCCTTTAGTAACTCAACTCTCCAAGTTTTTATTCTGTGGCCAGGTATTGAAATCAGAATTCTTTGTGTCAAGTCACTGGATTTATCCACTGAATCATGTATCCTTGGGGACATCAGTGTATGAATTAAAAGGGCTCAGTTCAAAATTCCAACATCGTGAATATGACAATAAAGATGAAGACAATAATCCAAACAATGTAAATAGTGTTAATAGTTACAATGCCTCATCTCAGAAATATAGACAGAAAATCAAGTTGTTGTCTTTGCACACTACTTTAAACAAAAAGTTAGGAAGGAAACTCCTATCTATGCTAGAAGGATCAATAACAGCGAACTTGAGAAATTTATTTTCCTGAAAAACTATTTTTAGGAGAAAGATTTTATAAATTTCAAGATATTCATGCTGTCTAGTCAATGAATACTGAATGGTTCTTCTATAGAAACAATTGCTCTTATCATTCTTCTTCTTTGTGTACCATGTCTTCTCAGGATATAGGCAATCATGACTCTCCACAACTTCCTGTCCCTTGTGGCTCTTAATAAATTCTGTCTTTTTGTTATTTCTCCTCGTAAACCTTGTTCCACCATATATTTGCACAAGCTCACTAAGTATGTCATGCACTGTTTTCCTCTCTCTCTCTTGCCTTCAATCTGTCCTTTGAGTATCAGATTTTCCAATCCTTCCTCCTCATTATCTCTAGAAATTTCAACTGTCTCTTCCTGATTTTAATTATAAGTTTCCTTTTTGTTTCTATTTTCTCTAAAACTTCATTGTTGCTCACATGTCTGGACCATGGTATCCTCAGCATCCTTCTGTAGAACCACATTTCTGTTGCTTCAAGTCTCTTTTTTCAACCTTTAGGATACCTTTATTTTTATCTACATGATCAAATAAAGTTAGCTATATTTTCAAATCATAATTTCATTTTCTATAGCTTCAAATTAATATATCAACAAGCTTAAGCTACCAAATATGACTAAATTGACTTATAATACAAAAACGAAAAAAGAAATTAGGTCAGTGGATTTTGTTACTGATTTATGCAACTTTTTTTCTCTAAAGTTTAGAATAAAAACTGTCTGTTATTTTTTGTAATCACAATAACCAGACTTGCCTAATAAATGAAAAAGTTGTTTATCTCCTATTCAAAAACAAGGTGACAGCTAGGATACCACGTTGATTTTTCAAGTGAAGTGTTATTTAGAATTTCTCTACTCTAATTTGGATTTCTGCTAGACAAACTTATTAAAAATATGTTGGATTTAATGCATTTCCTAAAATATCTATTATAGTGCCATCATTTCAAATTAGTGTGAAAATTAAGAAATAGTATCTCTATAGCAAAAATAGATAACTTAGATTGTATGTCTATGTGTTGAACACAAATATAGAATAAAATATGAAAATAAAATATATATACAAAAAAAGAATTCAACTTTGTGTTAATTTTTTGATTAGCCAAAATTATTTTATTTTCCGGTGTCCCTTTCTTTTTGATTATTTTTTTATATTTTTTTTTTAAGCATTTCACCCCTAGCAAGGCGGGAAGCCACTAGCACGCAAGGGGTTATAGAGGATTTGGAGCAAGAGCAGGTAGGAATGATAGAGAAAAGGATAAGGAGAGGGATAGTGGATAGATCAAGGCAACTGGAGATGTCAATTGACATTACATTTGAATAGTTGGAAATTATAGCTATCAGGGAAACAGGAATAGGGAAGGGAATTCCACAGGCGAGCGGTGCAAGATATGAAGCTATTGGAGTAGAAGAGGCGGCTACATTTAACAGTTTCAATAGTGAAAGGGTGAGAGTGGGATGCCAGCCTCGTAGGACACTTGAATTCGCGAAGTCTGGGAACCAACGAAAGCAGCTCATTGGAGCAATTACCATGAAAGTATTTGTAAAAAAGACAGAGAGAGGCGATGGCACATCTGTGAGAGACCGACTGCAGACAAGATGCCAGATCAGGGCCAATTATATTGCATATCCGTCTCTGGATCTTATCAAGAACCCCGAGGCAAACAGAAGGGGCTCCAGACCATATATGGCAGCAATACTCCATGCAAGGGTGAATGGTTGATTTGTAGATTTGAAGGATTGATTCCGGGGAGAAAAATTTCCTTGCACGGCACAGGGAGCCAACTTTCCTTGTGGTGGATGAAGCAATTGACTCAATATATTTGTTCCATCTCAGGTCAGTAGACAATGTGAGACTGAGCAGCCACAGAGAGGTGCTCTCAGGAAGTTGAACATCAGACATTCTAATGGGGGGCAGGGAAGGATCTCTGTGGTGATTAATAGAGAGCAGTTTTGTTTTGAAGGCGTTAAAGTTAACCAGCCAATTACTGCCCCAATTCACAACTGATTGGAGGTCCATTTTGAGACGAACGGCCAGGTTAGTTTTGTTAGTGAGACTAGATTTGTTTTGGAGGCAGGAGTAAATTGTAGTGTCATCTGCATAGATGCCTACTTGGGACTCAATGGCATCCGGAAGATTGTTGATGAAGATAAGGAACAGAGTAGGGCCTAGGATGGAGCTTTGGGGAACACCTGCGTTTGTGGGATAGGAGCTGGAGGAGAATCCTTTGAGAATGACCTTCAATTCACAGTTAGAAATTATTGTATTAAGTCAATCGACCTGTAATACCATAACCTTGGAGCTTGCGAAGAAGGCCAGCATGCTAAACCCTATCAAACACTTTGGAGATGTCTAGGGCCACGGCACAAGCTTCTCCGATATTCTGAAGAGCTTGGTAGACAATTTCAGTGATGGCTATAAGCACATCAGCTGTAGATCGGGCAAAGTGGAAGCCATATTGCTTGTCTGAGAGCAGATTGTGGGATGTAAGGTGGTTAACCACTTCAGCGTTGATTAAAGCTTCGTAGACTTTGCCCAAGAGGGGAAGGAGACTGATAGGACGGTAATTAGAAGGGACAGAGAGGTCGCCGGAGTTCTTAAAGACAGGAACAACAGATGAGGACTTCCAGCAGTCTGGAAAACAAGATTCCTTGAGGCAGTAGTTGTATAATTTGGAGAGGGCAGGTGCCAGTTCAGGTGCACATTTCTTCAAAACAATGGCTGGTATCCCATCTCCACCACTAGCCTTGTGGGGGTCTAAATTGGAGATAATGCCCAATACCAATTATGGGGTTATGTGCAACTTGCTCAATAGGGCCTCAGTTCTAAGAGGGAAATTGGGTATGGGTACACCGGAAGAATTGAATGAAAATTTCCGTGCAAGCATTCACCCTTGTCAGCAGAGGAGGTCAGGACCTCAAACTGGTTGAACAAAGAGGGTTTGCTACTGTTTAATACGCTCTTGCAGAGACGCCAATAATCCTTGGGGCCGAATTTGTGAGAAGCAATATGTTCCTTCATTCGAGCAGCAAATAGTGACTTAGCTTTGTTGAGGACACACTTATACTCGTTACAGGCAGAGGCAAAGAGACATCTATTGCAGTCGAACATATTGCTACAATAGAAGTGGAAGAAGTGGTTTCTATGGGCAATGGCAACTGAGCAAGCAGCAGAAAACCAGGGGGAGGAGCACTATTTGACCTTAGCAGAAGTTATGCATGGGGCCTATCTTATTTTGGTAGATTTCTAGTCACAAATAACTAAATAAATAGCAAACTTTTGTCATTTTGCAGCTGGGTTCAGTCTTTTCTTCTTCCTCTTTTTTATTTGAGGGTTGCCTTTTTATTGGTTGGAAGAGAAGTATAGAGAAAGAAAGAAAATGAAATAAGGGTTTTCAATGAAAGAAAATGCCTTATTTTAATTTTAATTCTTTTTTTTTTGTTTATATATTTTATTTTATATTTTATATATATATATTTATAGACAAAAATGATTTATTAGATAATTGGTTTTTATCGAGATACTTGGTTAAAATTAAGTCATTGTTAATTATTTTTGCTTATCATAAGAGCAATAATCTGCTCACAACTTAAATAAAATAAAGAAGCTCTCTTAATGTCAAACAGAAAGATTATTTTGTGCTTCAATAAAGAAAAAAAATTTGATTCAAGTTTATGATCAATGTCAATATTTTTCTAGTTTAGGAGACAGATGAGTGTGAACCTTAAATATTACTACTATTAGTCCAATAATATTTGTTACATTTAGTGTATTAAATGTAGTGTAATTGTTATAGGAAAAAGTAGTATTAAATAGTAAATCAAGGAATTTTTTAATGTTTTCATGTACACTTTAGCAGAAAATTTCTGTTGAACAAAAAACAACTAAACTTGGCAGTTGTATCACATTTACATTGATGGATGAGGGTGTGCTTAGTTGGTAATTAATGTTTAAATCTGTGAAAAAAAAAAAAAAGGTTTTGAATGCTATATTGCTTTACATATCCATTCCACTGACTGAACTAGTTTTTTAAAAACAAGCTTGTCAGTGACTTTTTTAAGAACACTTGCTCATAGCTGAATGTGTTGATTTAAATGCCATTCACAGTGAATTAAGTTCTTATTTGTTAATCTTTAAAACAGAAGACATTAGTAGACCCATTTTCATAGCATTGCCTAAGAAGCTAGATGCAAATGTATGTGATGTCCATTGAACAATCAGCTTAATGAGCCACATATTAAAATTTATCATCCAAATTCTGACCAATAGAGTACATAGCAGAATTAGGCCAGAAATAGTACAAAAACAGTGTGGTTTAATCAAAGACACTGGAAGAAGGAATGTGATATTTATGCTCAGAATGATATCAGAAAGAGCAATACAAATACCAAATGATGTATACCTATGTTTTATAGATTATGGAAAAGTGTTTGATAAGGTACAACACAAAGAACTTTTTGAACTTCTAGGAAAGCTTATCTTATTTGGAAAAGGTAGAATAATCTAGAACTCATACTAGGACAAAACCACCTACATAAAAATAGAAAATGAAATCAGTAAATATACAAAGATAGAAAGGGATGTCAGACAAGGCTGTGTCTTCTCTCCAAACTTATTTATCCTTTACAATAGGGCAATCCTGAAAGAATTAGAAATCTTACCAGGATTTACTATTGACAGACACAATCTTAACAATATGTGTAGATGGCATAGTTTTGATAGCAGGTACAGAAAGGAAACTACAGGAATTCTGAGTGAAGGTAATAAAAAGAAAGTGAGAAGAAAGGACTAAACATCAATTGTAAGAAAATAAAATGTATGGTTGTCAGCAAGAGGAACAGCCCAAGATGTGAACTACAAATTGAAAATACCAAAATCAAGCAAGTCTAAAAATTTAAATAACTGTTAAGAGGATAGAACATGTAATACTGAAATCCAAAGGCACATTGGAATAACAAAAGATGCCTTCCAAAAGCTAAACAATGTTTTAAGAAACAGGAAAAGTTTGTGAGAAAAAAAAGAAAAGAATAGTGATCTGTATATAATATCAGTCCTCCTATATGGTAGCGAATGCTGGGCAATCTCCTCGCAGTTGAAGAAGAGACTTGAAGCAACAGAGATGTAGTTTTACAGAAAGATGCTGAAAATACTATTGATTGGTTTGGTTTGGTTTCTGCTTAACAGCCCATCTACTACTACAGGGTTATTTAATGCCTGATAAATGTCTTGAATTGTGGTTGTTTTGGGTACAACTTGACATAATATGTGGATCGGTGTACAGGTTAGTCGGTGAAAAGTTTTTTACTTTTTAATCAGTTTTTAGATATGTTGGTTTCTAATATAAGTTATTTTGTATTCAGTTTCTGATACAAGTTGATTATTCAACTTTACATTATTTTTAGTGGGGATATTTATGAAGTTTGAAGGTTATTTTTTTTCTTAAATTTCAGTTTTCAAAATATATTAAAGGTTTTTTTATAGTTTTGTTGAGTTTTTATAGTTTTATATTTTGGTATAAAGTTTAATTTCCTTTAAGAACTTAAGGATATTGTTTTGTTTAGTATTTTGAAAGAATTCTTTTGTACTGTTTGCTTGATAATATTTTGTTCAGGTTTGACCGAGATGATGGCAACTTATCAATATATGTTCAACTGCGAGAGGTACTCGACATCTGTTGCATGATGAGGGAATTTCATTTTTTAGATGTGAATGTGTTAGATCTGTATGTTTTCTTCAGAGTCTGGATAAAACTATTTCCTCCCATCTTATTTTTAAAAAAATTGGGAGCCATTCTCCTATAGTTGGTTGAATACCATATAGTTTGTTAGCTTTTGAGTTCTATATTGCTTGCCATTTTCTTTTGACATGTTCTTTTATTTTGTTTCTGAAGTCTGTATAGGGTATCTTTATGTTGGTTGTTGTCATGTTGAGGATGGCTTTAGCTGGTTTGTATGCTATTTCATTGCCTAGTATAACAACATTGTTGGGGTAAAGAAGACTGTCAACTGATCGCAGCAACAGCAATAGATTTCTTGTTTCTTGGCCGCAACACTTGTAGCCAAATCGCAGTTCACACGATAGTCCAACACACACTGTATAGACGACAAAATGGGGTCACAAATCCAACCTTCACTTCTCGCCAACAACAATGCGTGTTCGTCTCACCACTCAAAAAAAAAAAAAATCATCTCCTTTTATAAGCGAAAAACAACTTCTGTTCACCGAGAGAATTTTCTGATTGGTCATGCCATTCAGGGGAGGGAAGAACATTAGCATAGCTTTTGCTGACTACTTTTTGGTAATTTTTCTTTGGCAGATCGCACACAAAACATGAATTTTTTTCAGGTTACCTGATTATCTCTTTTACTACAAACATCACTTGGAATCCAGGCTAGTATGACTGATTTTTGTGATTTAACAATTTCAGTATAGGTTTCTAGTAAGTCTAAGATAAATAGATATTTAGACTTTGCTTCTTTCAAAGCAACAAAACTTGACAGAGTCTATGAATATGATGAATTTGTTTTTTTGAGTTTTTAATGAGTTCAAGTGCCATCTTGGCTGTAAACATGGAAGCTTGATTTGGAAGTTTAATGTTTGTGAGACTGTCCATCCATAGCTGTTGCTCCTATTTTATTTAAGATTTTAGAGATATCAGTTTGATATTAGTGATATTTCATGTATTAACTATTTTCTTAGCATAAATTATAAAGCTATTTTTAGAAATACATTTTATGAAATCTTAAAAAAATACAGCCGGACAAAATTTTTATCTTGAAATCTATAGTTGGTAAACTTGGGTACACTTATTAACAATGGAAAACCCATTTTAAATTTCACAAAACCCCTTTTTTTAAAATGGTTGTTTGAATTCAGCTTGAGTTAATTAGTTTTAAGAGATATTTAAACTAATGTAAAGGTTTCATTTTTGTATTTTCAAATAACCATTCCACTGTCAATTGAACGGCCATTTTATTTGACACTATCATTGTTATAATAAAAAAAAAAAAAAAAACATACAATTAATTTTTACCTGATCTAATATCACAAGATAGCTTTTTCAAAAATGAATCAATCTTTGGAGTTGATAGTAAGCAAAATCTACATATTAATCAAAAGCTGATTCTCTGTCCATCACACATCCTGTGTGTGACTTTGCATGCATGTATATAATGTATATGCATACATCAGTGTTGCACATGACTTACATCACAATTTGACCAAGTTTGAAATAAAACATTTGAAAAATACATTCCACTCCCACTCAGTCTAGACAACATCTATCCTAGGCTGAACAATAAAATCAAAGTTGAAAAAAAAAAAAAAAAAAAAAATAATCAGATAATTATAAAACTTTATTGGATGTTTTGAAAAATATTCAGTAAGAAACAGAAATTTTTTAAAAATTTTGCATAAATATTTTTAGGTCAGTCATTGAATTAAGATACATGTGCACATACAAAGGTACATACATGCAGGTTTGAATGAAATTGAAATAGACGTCTATCACATGGGCTAATTTCCCTTTCTGTCTAACAGGAAAAGAATAAAAGCCAAAATGTGCAGCTCTTTAAATTCATTTTTGTATATTTAAACTGAATATATTTTCTAATAAATGTAGTATTTTAAATAGATAAACACTTTAGATTTGTAATTTCATCATCTTGTTATCAGTTAAGTGACAGGTACCAAACTAACAAAGAATAAAAATTAAAGAATATAAATCGGTCAACAGAAAAATAAAGCACAATGCAAATTTGATTTTCAAAAATTAAATATAAATTTTTTTCTCATTGTTACGAAGGAATGTTTAGTAAGGAGCTCATTTCATAAAAGACAAACAGAAATTTCAATCTCTTATTAAATAACATTATTGCATTATCTATATATGAAGCTATTGAAAATCTAAGTGCAACATAATAATTTCTGCTTCACTTAATATTTACAAGATTTTTTTTTTTTTTTTTTAAAGTAAAAAACAAAGTTTATTCACAATATGAGTTTAGGTACAAGAAAACATTACCAGAACATTTAACAGGCTTTACAGGAAAAAGACAACAATACAACATTTTGTCTCTTTCTTTTTACAATATTTAATAAATCCCAAAATCAGAAAAATACATAAGAAATAAGTGTAAATCTATTATACATCAGGCAGCGCCATCTAGGTAGGCTGCAGAGTATTAGCTTTGTCTTTACAAATTCTTTTGTGAACATTCAGATTGGAGGACTGTGTGAAAGCTTTCCCACAGAATCCACAGCTGTATGGTTTGTGTCCAGTGTGAATCCTTAAGTGTTTACTCAAGCTGCTCGCATCACACAAGGTTTTCTCACAAAAGCTGCATGCGTAGCGGTTGGCTTGAGTTGTGCCACTACACGTGTGGTCAGTAGGTTCATTAAGACTCAAAATTTTATCACAATATTGACACACTATGGTGACAGCAGAATCCAAAACATTAATAAAAGAAGTGGACGAGGACGATGCAGAGGAGGATAATGAAGCTGAAATGGATGTATTAGAATGAACAGAAGAAGAGAAAGAAGATGTAGGAGTTGTGAGTGAATATTTATTGGTCTGGTTTGAGCTCAGGTCTGCTGCAAGGTCTTTTAAGAGCACATTGGGGTCTAAGTTATTAGAGATTCCATTGTGTGGCCGATAGTTATTGACATGTCCATATGAGAAATCATCATTAGAAAATAATGAGGGTTTATTTGAATGCAGTTGTAGATTAGGATTGTCAGGGGGCAGTCTAGTAGTAGACAGTTTGTCAAGAGCAACAGATGTTGATGATGTAAAAGAAGAATCAATGTTATTTGAAGGCAAAGATTCAGCTGATGACAGAATATTGGATATATCAACAACTGAATTATCATTATTAGTATATGAGTTATCCAAGAAATGACTTTTGTTTCCCAGTGCATTCTGACTGTTAGAAATGGAAGAGTTGAAATCATTGTAATGATCTCCAGGAATACAGTCATAGTCATTTAATGAAATTTCAGTATTTTGTGATGGAAATTCTGATAACTGATTATTATTATTTACAAATTTTGATGTTCGAGTGTTATTTTTTGCTTCATAGCTTTCTTCAATTCTCTTTCTATTAGCTGTTGACAATGGCTCACTGTTCGGTATTATACTGATATCATTTTGGTTAACAGGAACCAACATTTTTGTATGAGTATCAGAGTTAAAATTATACTCTCCACTCCAGTGGATTAGATCAATTGTAGATGCCTGTATATCTTTTTCAGTATTGCCTGCTTGTCCATCATCTTTATTTACATTAATATTAGTTAAAGTTGGAAAGTCAGCAATTTTAACTGAAAGTTTAAGACAGGTACTTTTGTGAGATATCACAGCAGCATATTGTATAAATGCTTTTCCACAATCAGGACAGAGGTAAGGTTTGTCACCAGTGTTTGGACAATAATGCCTAACCAATAAATTGGGTGTTAGAAATCTTTCTTGACAGAACTCACACACATGCACACAACTTGGGCTGGTTGATATACTTTGCTGTTTAGACTGGCAAGATGTCTCAACTACTTTGTTATCACTATTACCAAGCAACTGGTCAGTAATATTAGGCACAAGATAATCAAAACTTTCTTGAATATGATCCAACCGGCTGTCAGTTTGTTTTGTAATGGTGTCTGAAAAAGCATCCATGTCACGTTTGCAAGCAGCTGGAGATACATTACTGCTATTATTAAAATATGTTGGGTTATAATTTAAATTGGATAAGGTAATGTTGGAATTGGTTTGAACTTTAACTGGTAAAGTTGACTTTACATCAATGATAGCCACATCATCATCATGAACAAATCTGTTGGAATTGAACTGCTGTTGGGGATAACCGACCTGCAAAAGAAGAGCTTGGTCATTATGCATTACAGGCTGATCAGAAATATTATATGCCCTAGCAGAAGGCACATCAGACTGATAGTCAGAAATGATCTTTTCAGAATCAGATTTTAAAAAACCTGTTGTTTTCAATGTGTCTATCAATGAAGCATCTGTTATGCTTTTGGTGTTACTTGGACTTTGCAGTTGATTTACAGATTCACTTTTCGCTAGTGATTGAATCTCTATTGTATTGTTAAAATTAGATACAGGGGTATTCTGAGAAACTGCCAGGTAAGAACTTTTATTTGGATGCTGTACCTCTTCTACAAAGTTGAACTTTGTTTTCACAGACTGAAAATCTGCTGAAGTGTCCATAATAATAACATCATCACTGTCATCAAGATTATTAATTTGATCAACGCTTCTGACCATAAGACCTGAATCTGCATTTTTATTTGATGGAGCAATGTCATTTAAATCAGCAGATTCAGTTTTGTGATAACCAGACTCAATTTTGAACCAATCAGAAGCTGCATTTTGTAACAAAGATTGATTGGCTTGATCACCTGAAGAAGAGATCCCTTCAGTCTGCAAAATGCCATTAATTGCAGACTGAATGCTTTTTAGCATATCTGGTTGCTGTGACTGCAACTGAACTAACTCAATGTCAGTACCTGGACAACTGAAAACATCCTCATGTTTCAGAGCTGACTCACTGCTAAATTTTGATTCATAATTTGAATGCACTTGAGCCTTGTTTTCAGACTGGCTTAACTTCAGCTGGGTATCAGAAAGCCCTGAATTTAGCACAGCAGACTGATGTAGATTTGAATGGTCACAGTTTTTGCCCTCAGAAAGAACAGACAACTCAGGCAGGTCATTACTAATAGATTTGTTTAAGTTTTCATTATAATTTGTTAAAGATTGTTTGATATTCAGCTCAGTAGTTCCTGGATCATTATCACTTTTTTCTATATTGTAACTTTGTGAAGAAAGTATCATTAGTGGAGGTTGTCTAACTACAGCAGACTCTGCATTGTTACCTGAAACAGAATGAGCAGTAATTTCAACATTTAAACCATTGTTATTGATCCTGTTTTGATCAGAGGAGGAAGTACAAAGTGAACTTTCCTCAGAGATTTCTGACTTCTGATCAACAGAATGGTTGTTGATTCCAACTTTTGTCAAACTGTTTTGATCATTTTTCACATCTGATTCATAGATAAACGTCGTCTTCTCAAGAGAAGATAAGTTTCTTACTGATAATTCTGGCTCTTTTTCCATTACATTACTGCAGCTAAGATCATCTAATTGCCTATTTTGTATGCTGTTTTCTTGCAGAAGATCACATTTTTGAGGTTTTGGAGATGAAATAAAAATATCTTCATTAGATAGGCTGGAAACAGAATTTTGGGATGAGCCTTCATTATATACAGAAGACTTGGGATGATGGGTTGATTGATTGGAGTGTTCAGAGTTTTTTTCCTTATGCTCAAGTAAAACCTGGTCAGTCTTCTGACTACTTAGTTCTTTGGAAACTTCAGCTATATTTGTTAAGCCAGATATTTTTGCTGGCAAATTAACTGAATTGTTTTGACCATCTTCATTTTCAAAACTTCTTTTGGGTTGCATTGAATCTTGAGACTTTTGATGCTGAACTAACAGTTTCATGTCAGTTGAACAACTACTTATAAACAAGTTTTCATCTTTGGATGACTTTTCTGAAATCTGACTCTCTGAACCAATTTGAAAAACAGAAACATTTTCAGACTCATTCTTATTTTTATCCTCAAGATCTTGGGTTATGTCCTTGGGATTTTCAGGGTTTTGAGAAATAGACTTACAAATCTTTTTATGCACATTAAGATTTGATGATTGTGTGAATCTCTTGCTGCAGAATTGGCATTTGTATGGTTTGTGGCCTGTGTGGATTCTACGATGTTTTGTAAGATTGCTGGCCTCATTAAACTTTCGATTACAATATTCACAGTAGTAATGTTTTTGTCTGACACGGAGACCAACATGTCTTTTCTGCTGTGTTTGCTTGTTTGATTTCTTGTTGCGAAGACTGCAAGAGTATATATTGGTTTTCTCAATTATAGAGTTGGATTGGACTTTAACATTATGTCCCTTATTAAGCAAACCAATATTTTTCATCTGTAATGAGGAATCATTTTTACTTAAAGGAGTAGCAAAGTTATTTAATGTTGAGTTAAAAGTCATTGCATCAGGAATTGCAGTGGTAGATTTTTCTGAAGTGGGTACATCAGGATTTAAGAACCTGTTACATTCAGAGGCATCAGAGTCCTTAGAAAAAGTTTTATTCCAACGAGAAGTCATTTTGTTTAGATACTTCAGGGATATTCGCTGTGCAGCAGATTTAGAACTTATGGACGTCTGTTTACTGATTAAATGTCCAGATTGGGGCTTCACTTCAGAAAGTTTTGATTCAGTTATAAATCTGGAAGTGGATGAGTGGTCACTCTGAGTGGACACAATAGAATTTTTTAGCCTCAGAAGATCATAGGTGGGAAGGACTTGTGAAGCCTGACTATTTAATTTTATTTGGTCAGCTGAACTGGTTACCTCTTTTGATTGAAGTGACAAATTCATAGAACCGGCCAAATCGTTGTGCTGAATGCCTTTACAATGTTTCTTATGGACATTGAGATTTGAAGATTGAGAAAATGCCTTAAAACAAAGATTACATTTGTATGGCTTAAAGCCAGTGTGAACCCTACGGTGCTTGGAAAGATTGCTGTAGTCTGTAAAGAGCTTGCTACATATTTTACATTTGTATGGTTTGTAGCCAGTATGCACTCTCATATGTCTTTGAAAATCAGCAGAGTTTTTACAGAGTCTTGGGCAAAATAGACATTGAAAGTACTTTCTAGAGACTTGATTTTGATTTTGACACATTAAGAATGCTTGTTCAAAATTATGGCTTGGGTTGGAAGGTGCTGCTTCAGTATTGGAACTGAAAGGATTATCATAATTTAGGAAATGAGATATTGAAGCTGAACCTTCAGACAAATCTGTATCAAAACTGTTGACACCCCCAACAAAGGGCAATTGTTGACTATTTGTATCTGTAGAGGAAGAAGTGTGGAATTCTGAATTTCCTGATCTAGAACACTGTATTGCAGGATTTGCATCTTGTACTAAATTTGTGTCAAAGCATTCAGGTTTCTTTTCAAGGAATTGTAAGTGACTGTCTGGATTCTCCCGGAGACTTGTTACAGAAGAAATGGAACAAATTGGTTCTGTGTCGTTAACAGGAGAGCCAGATTCAATATTATCATTTTTAGCATCCTGTGACAGCATTGATGCGTAACAGCTAGTTGTTACAGTATTTATTGTCTTATGATCAACGTTCAATGATAAGTCAGAATTGCAATAATTATCACTGTCATGAGCTTGCAAAATGTCTGTCTTTTGACATTTTGTAACCCTGTTTGTCTTAGGACCAGACAGGCTGTTGTCAGATAAGGAAAGATGGCCTTGCACAACAGAAGCTGAAAGCTGGTTTTTTCGTGCACAAATCTTTTTGTGTACATTCCGATTTGATGACTGGGTAAAGGTTCTCCCACAGAGCTGACATTTATAAGGACGAAGTCCTGTGTGAATTCTTCGGTGCTTGATCAAGTTACTAGACTCATTGAACCTCCTTTTGCAGTATTCACAGGCATATGTACGCCTTTTCAGGTGTGTTAAAGTGTACTTTTTTAATTGCACACCAGTTTTCATGGTCTTTGCATAACTGCTAGATTTGTGCATAAGCTGAGCCGTTGAGTTTGGTACAAGATCAAGCTGTGGTGTGAGAGCCCTTACAGATTGGCTAGAATTATAAATGTCATCCATCATCAAGTGAGAAGTGTTCAAGGTCTCTAAAGGTTCTGTATTGCATTGGGATATTATGATATTGGAATCCATCCCATCATCAACTTCTTTTTTTAAGATGATAGGAATTTGGTTTGGAGAATATCCTATCTGTGCCACATCCTGTGAATTTTCCGATTGCAATACATTTTCAGCCATTCTTGTCATATTAGGTAATGTTTCTTTGCTTTCAAAGGCATTCAACTCTTTTTCAGATATCTGAAGTTTTACTTCACCTGTCAAAGAATTTTCAACAATGATATTAGAATCTTGATGGACTTTTGTCTTTACAGACACACTGTCCTCCAGTTTGGTTATTGTCATGCTGTTTTCAATTACCAATGAACTGACAGAAGGTATATTTGGAGAATTTGATAATGTTCCTTCAATCTGGTCAAAAAAGTCACCAACATCACAAGTAGTTGCTTCTGCTATTTCACTCTTGTTAACTGATGAGATGCTGTCTTCACTAAGATTGATCTCAAGATAATCATCATTCACATGGTCTGACTTTTCTCTATTTCTGTCATGAGCTAAATGCTGACTAAACCTATATTCCACAAAGCTGTGCTTTTTGGCACAAATTTTACGATGTACATTTAAATTGGATGACTGCGTAAAAGTTTTGCCACAAAACTTGCATTTGTAAGGCTTGTGGCCAGTGTGGATACGGCGATGCTTGATCAAGTTGCTCGATTCATTGAATCGCTTATGGCAATATTCACATGGATATGTGCGCCGTTTGCATTGATGTGTTCTTAATTCTTGTTCAGACTTAAAAACTTTCCGACAGGATCTTACTTTACAAGAGAATACACTGCGTGGTTTTGAAATGTTAAGAACAAATTTTTCTGAAGTGACACTATTTCCAACATTGTTCAAAGACATTTTGATGGGTGGTTTCAAGTTGTTATTTTTATAGATAGGAAGAGTGATTACCGATTTTAAGGAAGTGTTAGAAGTATTCTTGATTTCTTGATTACTGCTGCAAGAGGAATTGTAATAAACATTATTTGAATTAGCACCAGAATCAATCTGTGAAGTTGCCTCAAATAAAGACATGGAATTGTTCTTAACTGTGACAGAATGTACTAATGTGTTATCTGAATCGTCTCCAAGATGACGATTTAAAGTTTTATTAGGTTTACTTTTAGCTTCCAGTTCTTTTTGACTTGTATCACCAACCTGAAAATTTTGTTCTTGTGACTGTTCAATCATAATTACATCTGTATCAATCAATTGGCTAGCCTTTGAGTGGACACTGAGATGAGTAGGCTCAATCCTTAAAATGTTTTCTGGAGAGGGAACAGATGAAATTTTACAAGACTTGGCACCTATATCAGACTCCACCTGTGATAAAGAGATTGTCGAACTTAAAACTTTTTCAGCAGGTGTAATAGTATTAAGCTCATTGTCATCATCAGTCTCATCATCAATGTTTATAACCTGATTATGCGTTTCTATTGGCAGCAGTTGTTCATTATTGGAAATATTGTAGGAGTTTTCTACAATTCCTGTAATGTGCAGACTGGAAACTGAACAAGATTTTTCAGTTGATCCGTGTTGATTTTGTGCATCTAAACCAGCAAGATTTTTCTCTAATGAAGTATAGTTCATGCTGCTACTCAGAGTAGAACTGCTACAAGTCTTACGATGGACATTTAAATTAGAAGACTGAGTGAAAAGCTTACCACACAGGCAACAACTATACGGCTTGTGGCCAGTATGGATTCTGCAATGTTTGGACAAGTTACTCGATGCATTAAATTTTTTGCAACAAAATTCACACTGATATTGCTCCTTCTCACTATGATCCTTAATATGTCTCCTCAAGACTGAAGCCATCTTGAAGATCTTTCCACACTGACTATAAGGACACTGAAACATATAATGCCCGTTTAAAGCATGCTTCTGTGTTGGAAACGATTTAAAAATGTTTGTAGAACTTTCTTGAGAAAGATGTGCCAGCGAATTCAGTTTTTTGAAATGGATAGATTGTTCTCTTATGTTTACTAATGATTTTGAGGTCTTGCAAAACTTCCCAGTAAAATTAGAATTAAATTTTGATTTTTTTTGTACGGTATTTCTGTTTTTTTCTCTACCCTTCATCTTGCAAGAGTTCTTGTGGGCATAAAGGTCAGAGATTTGTGTGAACTGCTGTAGACAAATGTCACATTGGAGATCTAGATTGACTGCTGGGTTGCATATAACTGATTTCCAACAAGACTTCCGATGGACATTTCGATTTGAGGATTGACTAAAAAACTTGTTGCAGAATTCACATTTATATGGCTTGGAGCCTGTGTGTATACGTTTATGTTTTATCAAATTGCTGGATTCATTAAATTGCTTATTGCAAAATTTACACACATGGACACCACGTTTTCTGTGCTGTTTTACATGTTCCTTCAACTCGGATGCAAGATGAAAAATCTTGCGACAATAGTGTAATTTACATTGGAAAACATTTTCTGGATTGGCATTTGACTTTGATGTGATTTTAGTTTGAACAGTTTTTGATTTCTCCTTTTTAATCGAAGAAAGATTTGTGTTGATTTGGTTAGAAGCATCTGTTAAGGAAGAGTTTCTTATTTCAGGTTCGACATCACAAGGAAGGGAACTGTTCGTCACTTCAAAATCTCTGCATTTGTTTTTTTCAAGAAATACTGGTTGACTTGGCTTTTCCACCTCTGCAGAAGTTGATTTAAATTCTTTACTTGAATTCTCATCTGACTGGTCCAGGATTACTTTTCTTCTTGTATCATTATCAAATACACTTAATAATGGAGAAAAGCTTTCCACAACCATTGGTTCTTTATTCTGTTGAACATTTTCTGTTGGTGTTAAAGATAATTCATTTCTTTTAGAAAAATAGATGGAAGAATTGTTTGGGTAAGAATCCGATTCTACTGATGTTGCATTTATATCTGGCATTATAGAAAAATCAGAATTTGATGGCAATAAAGCGTTTGGATTTTCTGGTGAATTTTCTGTGTCTTTAATTTCTGAGTTTGTTATGACCGAAGAATCATGAATTTTGATCAAATTACACTTCCTTCTGCAGGTAGCCTTGTGTAGATTGTAATTAGTCAACTGCGTAAAGGCTTTATGACAAAAACTACACTTATAAGGTTTTGGAATATCATGAATAATTTTATGCTTTATCAAGTCATTGGATTTGGTAAAATGCTGGCCACAAAGTTCGCAAGTGTAGCGAGTTATATTTTCACAATTTGAACTATGCAAGAATTTAACATTATTCTGGATATTGGCCACCGGATGTTGGGTTGAGTTTGCATTATTTCTGCTGGCATTTGCTAATGTCAGGTTATATTCAGAAAGTCCAGAATTAAGCCCATTTGCTTTTGAGGTCTTTGGTTTTAATAAACCTACTGAAATTGAGCTACAAGTAGTTCTGAAGGTCCCTAAACCTCTGCATTTTCTTTTGTGCACATTCAGATTTGATGATTGTGTAAAAGCTCGACCACACTGTGTACATTTGTAAGGTTTATAACCCGAATGTATTCGAAGATGTTTTGTGTAATTGCTGCGCTCATTAAAATTTTTCTTGCAAATCTCACAGACATAGGGTTTTTGTCCATTGTGCACTCGAATATGGACCTGGAATGCTGAAGCTGACTTAAAAGTTCTACCATTACAAGAAGGCAAGGGACATTGAAGCTTAGGAAAATGTTTTTTGACTGAAGATTGTGGACTTAAATGCTTTTCATTTGGAGCATTTTTAAATATGTTTAAAGGACTTGTGTTTTGTGAATCTAGTTTACAGTTTGACTCATAATTTTCTAAGAATAACTTTTCATTTTCTCTGACAGAGCCTTGATCATTTGTTTCCAGTTCTCCTGAACTAAACCCAGTCTCAAGAATTGGAGCTGTTTCAGAGTCATAAATACCATTCTTTAATCTTGAACCAGATGCTGTTGGCTGGTAACAGACTTGATTCCAACTGTACTCCTCATCAGGAATTTCTTGCTTCACATTCAAAACATTAATGTATATAGGATCCTCACTTTGAATTGGCTCTTGTTTGACTTCTAAAACAGATGGAAATGGTTCTATCTCCGGAAGAACACTTTTTGTATCAACTTCCGATTGTATTAATCCGCTGGAAATTGGCAAACTGTCAGGTTCATCTTTTATAAAAGCTGGTTTCAGATCATCTGTTTTACATACACTGTATGAAGAGATGCTATCTTTCTCAACCCTTTGTTGAATATTCTCTCTAATGCCAGAATTATCATCTTCCTCCGATTCATCCTCAATAACAATATAATCAATATGGCTCACGTTATTGATTGTGGGAGAATTTTTATCAAATGAACCTGTTCTTGCTGTATTCACTGTCTGACAATCAAAATCTTCAGGGTTCTGAGAGTTAAAAGTCAATTCTTGGATATAGTGGTTTCCTTCATTGCTAACAAAAGAGGTGTTTGTGTCATGACCAAATTTCTTTACACAAGTTTGTTTATGGATATTAAGAGTAGAAGATCGTGTGAAGATTTTCTGGCAAAACTCACACACGTAAGATTTGTTGTTTGCATGAATCATTTGTTGTTTTGTTTGGTTGGCAGATTCACTGTATGTACCAAAACTGGATTTGCCAGTGTGTAGTTGAATGTGTTTTTGGAGCAAACTAGAATTCTGGAAGGCCTCATTACAACATGGACACTGGAATTGATTAACAGATCCAGAATTAGGATCATTTTCTTCTGGCTGTATTCTATTCTCTGAATTTTGACTTACATCTGATTTAGTTTGGAAAGGATCTATTAAGATAGGGTTTCCATCTGAAGACCCTTCGTCAAGATTATTCTCGGCATATTCACTACAAATATTTTCTATCTGAGCAGAAGAAAATGGAATATATTTATGAGGAAAGACTTGGTTCTCATTTGGAGAAAAAGAAGTAATATTATATAATTGTGACATTGAGCCATTTATGGATGAAGTGTTAAACATATCCGTAGATGGCATGGCATCAGCCCAAGTGGAGGTAGACAAACTATCTTGGCATGAGAGTTGAGAAGCAGCAGAAGAATTTTCAAAGGCACCAGTTCTTGAAGACAAATATCTTGTGGCTTTTGGTAGTTTTGTGAATTCATTTTGGGATTTGGGGTTTGAAAATCTGGCAGATTTTACCGAAGAATCTAAACGTGAAGATGTCCTGGAAAAATACTGTCCTTTACAAATTCTTTTGTGAACATTAAGGTTTGAGGATTGAGTGAAATCTTTTCCACAGAAAGTGCACTTATATGGTCGTTGACCTGTGTGGATTCTACGATGTTTTATTAAGTTGCTTGACTCGTTAAATCTTCTGTTGCAGAATTCACAAGTATGTGTACGTTGTTTATCCCGGAAATTACTTACATTCAACCCATTTTCTTGTATACTTTTATTATTAATCTCATTTTCATTTGAAAGGGAAAGTGAAGCCGCAGATGCCACGGAGACTTTTCGTGAACTGAAAACCTTAAGATTTGTACAATTTAAAGACACTTTTGAAGAGTCATTTTCTGACTTTGTAATTGAAGAATTTTCATGCCACCTACGTTTTTCAAATTGCAATTGCCCGTGGATGCTAAAATTGGAAATTTTAATATGTTCCACAACTTTTGGAGAAATACATTTATTGAGAGCCAGTTTTTTTGCTGGAATAGAAATCAATTCATCTTTAGCCTTTTTGACATTCAGAGACACTGTATTTTGATTTCTCTGAAAACCTTTTGTAATTAACTTTTTCTTACAGTTCAAGTTTCTGCCTTTTCTTATCTGATTAGAAGTGAATTGTGTCTGCTTTACAGAAGATCCTTTGCAGCGTTTTCTATGAACATTCAAATTTGAAGACTGAGTGAAAGCCTTACCACACAACTCACATTTGTAAGGCTTCAACCCAGTATGAATCCTTCGATGTTTAATTAAATTACTGTATTCATTAAATCTTCTGTCACAATATTCACAGACATATTTTCCAAGAACACAAGAGTTTGTTTTGGACTGTTCTTTGTTTGCTAGCAGATGCCTGGATTTCTTCCCATCCTTTTCTATTACTTCCAGCTGCTTTTGTAGCACTGGTATAGCAGTAACAATGTCAGAATCTTGCTCCATTTTGCTAGCAGAAGAATTTCTCTCCAACAGCTGAACTTCCAGTTATGAAGTTGACATTTCTCCCGCTGCTTAAAGGACATCATTTATGAAGTTTTCCTGTGTTTGGAAATGAGAACTTCAATTGGCAGTACAGACAAATACATTTCCAGGTTTTAGACATGGTTTCTAATCTACTTCTCATCAACTGAGAAATTATCATTCATAGTCATCAACTGCATTATGCTTTTATAGAGTGACCATTTTTTATCAAATAGGTTTTCAGCTTTTGGGATTGTCACCAGACCCTATAGTAAGCTTTCATTAAATGCATATATCATTTTTTTTTTTTTTTTTTTTTTTTATTATTTAATGTTGAAGAAGTAAAAAATAAATCTCAAATATCTTCATTTGTTAAGCAATTACATTTGCCAGAATTAAGGCATTATAAAGAATGACCAAATACATTCAGTAATTAGTATAACAAAATATGTATAGTAGATTTTATCAAAATACTTTCCATAAATTCAGAGGCATTGTTCAGCTTACATTTTAGTTACTTTTTTACGTGAGTATTTTCAATAATACATATTTTCTTTAGTTGTTTAGTACAAATAGTTGCAATAAAAATAACTTTTTAAAAATCTTTTCGATATTTGGACACATTAGTCAGTGCAGTTAAACTTGTAAATCTTTTATCCACAAAGAAAATGGCACAGAAGTGAAAGCAAATCTTACAGCTGATTTATTTTCAGTACAGGTTTCAACATCTCATGAATATACAAATTGATATTCATTGAAACAAATGAGGACGAAAGAGAAAATAATTTATAAAAGGTTTAAAGGCAGAATTTACCATTAGAAAATATTTTAGAATCAAATCCAGAATTTATACAGTGTTTCTTTCGTTTTTAGTTAATTTCCAGTTTTAAAATTGGAACATCATTAAAGTTTTTGTTTTTACTTATTTCTCTAAAGGATATTTTCTGGTGTAAAGATTAACAATTAATTTGTTATTTAAATGTTTACAACCATTCCTTCATATTTCTTTGTTCTCATATGCAAAATCACCTTCAACAAGATTCAGTTTATAATCACAAGATGGAAGAACTTTTTTCTGCTCATGAGGTATACCTGAAATAATAATGAAAAAAATAATTGAGACACAATATACAGAATTTTAAATTAAAAAAACTGAGTATACTTTTAGTGAAAAAATTTACTAGTAAATTAAAATCACTGTAGAGTGTAAAGGAGGTGTAAAAGAGTGTGTATGTGACAAAGACTACATAAAGAAAGCCAATGCAGAATTCAATGCAATTTAGATGCCTAAGTATAATAAAGCAAAAACTGTCAGTGAGTCCCTTACAGCTGAAAACCGTGTTGACAATCTCACATATACTGAAGAAATTAGGATATGCATTGATCTACTCAGCCAAAGTTTTGTAGTTTCACCCATAACTATCCATCACCTTCAAGAACCTTTGATACCCAGATTTAGGACTATTTTGGTGATGGTGGTGGTGGGCTACTAGCTATGTTATACACTGAAAATGGCTGAAAGGTAATAAAAAAAATAAAAACAGCAATCCAAATAATGACAAGGATTCATCTAAGAATTTCAATAAGGATGGCCAATATATTGACTGAAGCAATGATAACACAAAGTGATAATATTACAGGGTGCGATGGGTAAATTGTCGTCATTTTATATTTTTTAATTTCCCATGTGTGTTGTTTTGTTTTTTTTATTTTGTAACTACATAGTATAGGTAGTGCTGCCCTGGGTCAAGAGGGTGGCTGTTGCAAGACTAGGTCTGGCAACAGGACTCCGCACCATGCCACACAAGCAGGAGAACTAAGTCATAGCTATCAGACAATTTCTGTGGCCACCTACCTCCCCAGACTGCAACCCCCTTGATTATTATGTGTGGGGCACAGTTGAGCAAGAGACAAACAAAATTCCTTGTAATACCAAAGATGAACTGAAGGCAAGGATTACAGCAACACTCACCAACTTAAACAAGGTGACTGTCCAGAAGAGTTTCAGATTCCAAGGTCATCTGGAGGCTGTGGTTGAAGCCAATGGCAATTTTATTGAATAGATTTACTCTTTAGTATTTCAAAATATTTTTGGGTAATTTTGGTAAACATATCTGTTAAAATGAGATGTCAGTGTTATTCTCATTTTTGTATAATTTAGATGACAATCTATCCAATGCACCCTGTATTTTGAATAGCTTATGGGATAATGGCAATAAATCTGAAAATTTCAGTAAGGAAGATTAAAGAATATATCAGAAGACTTAATGATAAAAATAAGTATAAGTGAGATTTTTTTATAGAAAAAAAGCTATCAAAGAGTATAGAAGTTTGCTAAATATTAAAAAAATTTATTTAAAAGAAGATAGCTCATTCAAAATATTTAAAACTTGAAATCTAAAATCTTAAACAAATTTATCTGGAAGATTTATTGAATAAAGCCAATTATATTAGTCAGTGACTGCATGCAGGATACCCTATAAAAAAGGAATACTATCAATTGCAGCTTTTTACATGCATCTTGATGGCCCTCAAAAGGTTTCCATAGCCATGGTATATTGAGAATTTTTGTTGAAAGTACCTAAAAGTAGTGGTGACCTGGATTTTTCATATCTTCCTCAGACATTTAAGAACTTCAGAAAGTTTGCCATAAAGATTATGGCAATGTTTGGTTTCACATATGTCTGTGAACAGTTATTTTTGTTTATGAAAGCCACAAAAACGTCTCACAGAACCAGATTAACTGATGAACCTTTGTCATCTTTGATCTACACAGACATTTCAACCTGATATATTGAGAATAGTTTGTCTAAAGCAATGTCACTCATCAGAACAACATAAGAATGATTAAACTGTACTACCTTGTATTGTAAGTATTTTGTATTTAAAGTTTAGTTACCACTAGTTATGATTAATGCAAGACTGTAAGCAGGTGCAGCCCTTGTGGCTGCAGATATGGCTGATGCGGCCCTCCATATGCTCAGAGTTTGGCATGCCTGCTTTAGTGAATCACTATTTCAAGTGTGTCCTGCTAATTCAATTCTCAGTCGGTGCTTCATACTTTCAGCTTTGTGCCACATCTAAGCTATGCTTAGTAAATCACTATCAGTGATTTGTTAGTGAAGTATACAAACTAAAAAGTACTTTTGAGTTGAGAGTACTACTTGCTGTATTATAGCAAGTAATTAGTCCTTTCAATTGAAAGGCACTATGCACCACAAAAAAAAAAATTAAGGACCTTAACAAATTTTACAAAAACATTTTCAAATTTAAATAAAACTTATATTTATAAAAATTGACGTTTGTAAGAAACTCTGAAAAATCAATTTTAAGAGAACTATATTTTAATTTTATGAAATCTCAAAATATTTTGGACATGAATATTTTATTTATATTTTGATTAAAAAAAATAAAGTTCCCAGAGAAATTAAATCATGCCATAAAAACTAAAATATTATTTTATTTATATAAACGTTTTTTTTTGTTTTTTTTTTATATTTTAAAAAAAATATATACTGTAAACTTTTAGATTGTGAAACTTTGTAACTTTTAGATTAAGAACCCACACTTAAACCGGCCTTGTATCACATCCCTCGTGGTGGGGACGTTATATAACGTTTTACCTAGTTTTGAGTGAAATTAAAAAGTAAAGCGTAAAGATAAGGTTAAGAATAAGATACACTTCTTAGTTACTGTATCTTCAATAATTTTATCAAAATTGTTCAATTTTTGTCTTTTACTTACAAAATAAAATTGTTCACTCTCAAAGTTAAGCCTAGAGCTGCTGGAAGATTTTAAAAATACCCGTGGACGGCTTCCAAATTTTTCTTTAAATAATCTTTAATAACTGAACAACCATCGAAAAGTTTCTGTCTGAAAGGCACGACTGATGAATCGTGAACAACAACAAAGATAGGGACAATAGTCCGCATAAACTGAAAACTAAAAGTTTATTGAATTCTGAAAGTTAAATATTGGCAAATTTTGTTTCGTCTATCACACTTTAACTGAAAAAAAAAAAAAAAAAAAAAAAAAAAAAAAAAAAAAAAAAAAAATCAATGTCTATTTTTCAATTTTTTTGTATGCATTTCTGAAGTTACTTTTTAGGGTTTTTTTTTTTTTGTCAGTTTTTTTTAGTTTTTCATAGAACAAACGCAGGCGCCAGTATTTTTTGTCGGACTCGCACCAACTACCATCTTCTTACCTTTTTTTGAGTCTTTGACAGACTGTGTTGTTTACAAATAAAATAAATGTATTTTCCTAAGAATCGGTTATATAAATGAACTACCAAGTTTTTGTATTAAAAATATACATTTTTTATGCAGGTTACTTTTTGTTCGAATAACATTCGCTTCTTTCGGAATCTTAATTTTTGATGAAAATGAAGTTTAAAGTGGGATCAAGTGAAATGGTTCCGAAGTAAGAGTTTTTTTTTAAAGAATAAATGTCAAAGTAAAGTAACGATAACTGTGCCCAGGTTTACGACAACCGATGTTCTAACGCGTGAAATGTAAAAAAACTAGACACTCTTTAGTACGCAAACATGGCTGTGAAACAGATGCAAAAATTCAACCGAGATAAAAACAGAAATAAGGTTAAAAAACAAAAACAAAAAAACACAAAACAATTAGGAGTGACAAATCATCCATTTGGAATAAAATCGATATTTCTAACTAAAAATTTTTTTATTATTTTTTCTCAAGAGTTGCACGAAATTAGAATACAAATACTCTTTCTTTCGCAGCCATATTTGCGTAAACGCGTACAAAATCAATTCATATGCCAACTTGAGTATCGGCAAATCAACTTTTCTCAAAAATGTCGTAAAGAAATATATCCTACGTAATATTCAAATAAAACAGCGCAAGAAAAAAAATTCATGTAAAATTAAAAAAAAAAAAAAGCGTCTTCTTACTGACGTTCAGTACGTTTCACATAACCAAAAAAAATTATTACTTATCAAACTTAAAACTAAAAGTAATTTGTTCAAATGATCATATTTCTATAAGTGATATCTTTCCTTTTTTTACTAGAGAGTTTTAAAATGCTTAATTCTTCTGTTTAACAAAATATCTCAAAACAAAACACATGTCTGACATTATTATAACCTTCATCAGTTTTACAACCACTAGTTTTTAATTTTTCTGTTTCATAAACTACTTAAAAAGTTTTATTGCTTTTCTTTTCAGCTAGCGAGAGATGTTCGTTTGAATAGTATAGTGTTTTTCATCTACATATTTTAAGAATGAAACAAGTTTTCTATTGGTATAAAACTGGAGCCATTCCATTAATTTGATTTGATGTCATTGAAATCCTTTTTTTTTTTTTTTGGCAAAGTAGACAAAAATCAGCTTTTGCAGAATGTTGATGAAATCAACTATCATGTTCCGACAGCAATGTAGAGACGTTAAACAAAAAGATTTAAAACTTGTTTTAATTACAATGTTTTTTTTTTAACTGTGTCTATGCTCTTGCAAAGAAAACAAAGATAGAAGAATTTAAATTGTTGCAATAATGGGGGGAAAAAAAAAATAAAAGAAAGTGTGTAGTGTAAATCGTTTCTGCTTGTAACAAATGAAACCAGCCAATTCCTTTCCAGTTTTGTTTTTAAATGTGAGTGAAAAAATGCTAGCAGCTAGGCACAAAAATGGATGAAAAGGGAGACACAATTTGCGAAGTTGTGTATTTTTTGCAGATTTCATGACATCAGTTCAGCACGGACCACAGTACTTGACTAGAACCAAAAGTCAGAAAAAAAAGGGAGAAAAATGCTAAATTTGTTGACGAAGAAAGTAATGAAAATTAGATATTTTAAAAATTTTATCTAAATAAAATAAGTTATTTAATTTCTATTATTTTATTTTTAATATTTTTTTTTATTAACTAAAGTTTTATTTAAAAAAAAAAATGTTACTTTCGTGACTGGAAATCATTTATTTAAGAATTAAGATAATTTTTTTTTTTTTTTTTTCTCCCTACAAGCCTATTTTTTTTTATTTTTTGTGAATTAAAAAAAAAGATTAAAACAAATTCTAGATACTTTTAAAACGAAAGCAAAGCACTCTTTCTTTCATTAATCTTTAATTCTGAAAATATTGAAAAACTGTTTTGAAGTGATAAAAAAAAAACAAACAATTCTCAGTGGTAAATAATGAACACATTTTTAAGTTTTTACTGGCACAAAATAAATATTTCTCAAGTTTTAGTTATGTTAACCAATATGAAAACTTCCAAAAAATAAAAAGCATTTGAATTCACCACATTTTTTTTTAAAATACCGTAACATCGTACCAAATATCTTTCTTCGTGAAATAATTTTACGAATGGGTTAGTTAGCTGTTAGACCGTGTAAACTGTAAATGTCTTAAAAACCCTTTTTTCAGATCAGCCACGTCTCGATTAATCAGTAAACAAACTCTCATGCTCTTTATTGTTGATACTAAATTGTTTGCTAACTTATGTGAATTTGTATTTTAATAATTAGTAAAAAAAAAGACAATCAGGTTTGATCCCCATCCGTCTTGTTATGGATTGTAAACCTTTCACTTGAATTCATAAAAATAACAGAAAATTGCATAATTTGCATACATACCAACATCTTTACACCGGGGAATACCATCTTTAGATATAGAGATCCAATGTATATAATCACTCGAAAAAATAAAAAAGTAAAAGTGTAAACTATTTTATGAGAAAATTTTAGTGCAAAGGGGAGACACTAGTAAATAATCATCACTCTTCTGTGAAAAGAGTTTAAAATTGGTCCCTTCACTTCCGCTTTGGGAAAACGCGCGTTAGTTATCATTTGAAATACAAAAGTAATGTCAGAGGACGATACAAGAGCCATACTTACCTAAACAAAATAGACCAAACCAGGATATAAGAGAAACCATGATATAAGAGACTTCTTCTCCGGTCCCGACAACCCTCTTATATCCGGGTTACACTGTATTTTAAAAACTAGTTTCTGTGGAAGGCTTGCAGTTCCGATGTCTATGTAGTTAAATTGTAGTACAAAATTACATTCAGTTCATTTCATAGTTTCTTTGAAAGTCACTGTGAACTCCATTTGAGCACTTCGACGTGGTGTAGTTGTTGGAAAGTGTTTCTTGCTAGTTTAATTACTACTGAGTAGTGAGTTCAGTCCTCACTTGGTGCTCTATATATACTTGTGACTTTGTGTTATGATTTTAAGCTACGCTTAGTAAATCGCTATTATGGACTATATTTTACTTTTGGCACTTCAGTATCGTATAGCAAGAAGCTTGTCTCGCTTTAATCAGTATTCAGTTACGACTAGTCACTAGTAGTTCGATCCTCACTGAGTGCCCCATACTTGCGGCCTTGTGTCATATCCAAGTTACGCTACGCTTAGCAAATCACTAATGAACTCTTGGATCATACTTAATTCAAGTATCTGGGAGATTTCACAACAAAAATACAGTTAAAAAAGGACAGAGGTTTGTTCCGTTTTTAGCTAAAAAATGCTGGACCCCAAATTAACCAAAATTACAGTGTAAGAGATAAGAGTTGTCGGGACCGGAGAAGAAGTCTCTTATATCCGGGTTTGGTCTATTATGTATACATTAACACAGGCTCTAATTTGGGACCAGATAAAATCTCTTATATCCGAGTCTCTTATATCCGGGTTACACTGTATTACGTTATAAATCAAACGTAAAGTAAAACCTATTTGGGAATTTTCCAAAACCAATGCGCTAAAAACATCCCTCTGGATGCCCTTGAGTTATGCGATGACAGACAGGACAAAAACAAAAAAGACATTTTAAACGATTATATTAAGAATATTTTCGAAGATATTTTTCCTTGACACTTCAATGAGAAGTATTATTCTTCAAAAGGTCCAAAAAACAGTTAACACAGAAAAATACTATTTAATTTTTCGATTAAAGGAGGGATAACATTTTCGAACGAATCATGGCTGCTGCAAAACAAAATTTTAGAAACGGTTAAATTTAAAAAAAAATTGTGCTGCGTTGAACTCCGGGGTGAATATATAGAACATCGGGTACGTTTCATGACTAGATCCTTCCTTTTTGCGTCGAAGAGAGAACTTTTAAACACAACTTCGTACTGAAAACGCGAGTGTCGCTGCAAAGGTAGAACTAGACCGGACCAGAAATTGTTTATTACACTTTTAATTCTAAATGAACACCAGAATAAATGAATAATAGACCATAGGTGCACTTTGCAAAATTGCTTCTATAAATCACGTGGGAGACTGCCGGACTTTCTCGCGATTTCATCTGACTCCTGAAATGAAAGGAAACGAAATTGTTACCTAAGCAACTTATGAGAGCTCTATCTTTCTGCAATGCCATGGCTAGGACGATTAAAATGATTTTTTTCACTGGGAGGGAGTGAGAGAACGTCATTTGCCTTAGCTCGATTATAGAATAAGGCGCATACAAAAAGAAACAAGATTCGAAACTATTATGTAAAATTTGAAAGGAACAAACATTACATAAAAAAATAATGAACAAAATACAACTTTTACAAAATAGGCTTGCATAAAAATTTTCTTTTGTGCACCATATTATTAACAAGGCACGGTAACAGAAAGAATGATTATAATAAATTTATTTTTCATTAATTTAAAAATAAGTTAGTCATTAATTGTCTTAGGTAGTTTTTTTTTTTTTTTTTTTTGTACATGTTCTTTTGAGGGATGTGTAAAACAAAGATTGTTACGTGTAATTTTTTTAGGCTCAGTGGTTAAAAACCACCAAAATTGTCAAGGATTCATTTTGAATTTGCGAAAAGGTATTTTTCATATTTACTGGCCAATGTGACACGTTGTCTCAAAACCCTGAATGGAGCATTGTGAGATCCTCTTTTTTTCCCTCTTCAATGAGTAGATAACTCCAGAAGGCACTTTGACATAAAAAAGAGAGCGACTTGTCTTTCCCTAAGTTGAAATAGGTGCAAACTAAAATCTTAAAGGAAAAAAAAAATTTATTACAATATAGACAAAAAAAGGTACAAATATAAAATTTGCACAAAAATTTCCTTTTGTGTGCTTATTAAAGCAGGATAACAATTTCTGATATGTTGAAAAAAGGATTACTATCGAAAATGACAAAAATGATTACAATTTAATTTAGACAAGATGTAGCGTACGTACCAAATATAGCGTCGGGTCGATTCACTAAATGTAGCAGGAACACCAAATATATAGGTACGACTACTATTTAATGATTCTTCCACGTACAGGATTCAAGAAATAGTAGCATCAACTCCAATTTGGTAACCGACAAATATATATTGAATAAAATACAACAACAAGCATGAAATAAAATCGTATTATTCACAATGTAGATTAAAGAGAAGGAAGTAATCAACCGTTTGAAGAAAGTTCTGTTGTGAAGTTTGCATGTGAAGAATGAATAATAACAAGAATACAATTGCTTGGTATGTGTTGTGAATAAACTGGTTTGAATCAACAAAGTTCTGGTTGATTGTGCTTGGCGAAAGTTACAGAGAGAAAATGTAAGTTTATAGTTACGAAATGCTGTGTCTGTGTGTGCATTAGAGTGTGATGAGCAACATCGTGGATTTTTATTGACTTGTGAAAAGTCTCCCATTTTAAGGAAAAGAGGTAGGCTCCCACGGAACCGCGGGAAAACTTGCTTATATTAAAAATATGTGATTGGTTAAAAATTAATCAATCACTACACACGTACTAAACAAAATAGGTGAGTATGCTCAGAACCAAAAGATGCAAAGGAACGACTGCGATGTCTAAATTGTCCTATACAAAGGTAGTAGTAATTTATTAGCCAATCGCAGGCGAATAAAATGACTTGGAGTGTATGTGGGTGTGAAAAACATAGCAACCGCTATAAAGGATTCCATTTAGAAAATGGAAAAGGAGAAAGCACATTCAGGAAGGCAGAAAAACAAAGGTGCAACCACCTTTGGAAAAAAAAACTTTAAATTTTTCCACGAGCGTCTCTGGGACTTATAGCAATTTTTAAAATCTCTTTTTTTATATTCACACTGTTCGTTCTTCTCTAGTGCTTTAGGGAAAATTTCTTTGAAATCTTTTTTTCGTTGTTTGTTGTCCAACCACTTGAGAATTTAAAAATTCCTTCGGTTTTCTGCAGCTGGCTTTTATATTTATGTTTTCTCATCTAAATAAAGTTCTTCTTCAAGAAAGATTACAAAGAAATGAGGCTATATAGTTTTTGCTTCTTTAAAAGAAATAACTATAAATCTTTATTTACTGTTATTTTTTTTTTATTAAAATAATAATTTAAAAAGAAGATACACGAACTTAACTCTAACGAAGATACATCGATTTTATTTCCTTAATTGAAAACAATACACTATTAAATAAATTTCTTATATAAAAAATATTTATTTAAAAATATTGGAATGGGGGTTATCTGGACTGGATCCATGATGTTTTAGTTAACAGTAATAATACTTATTTAAACGTATGG
The DNA here is from genome assembly GCA_963932145.1 of Acanthosepion lycidas. Taxonomy (NCBI): domain Eukaryota; kingdom Metazoa; phylum Mollusca; class Cephalopoda; order Sepiida; family Sepiidae; genus Acanthosepion; species Acanthosepion lycidas. The sequence continues at coordinate 37,949,240 of OZ010600.1, read as the reverse complement.
GTTGGGGCTAGCTCTCTCCAGAAAGTACGGCCCTGGTATTGTTGTAGTGGAGTTTTATCTGGACCCCACGATTTTAAGTTTAAGTTATTTAAAAATATAGGAGAGGGGGCTTAGCCTCCAAATCCCCACACCAGAACCGCCCTAAAATCAATTTTCAATCGACTTTTATCTCATAGTTACCGAATTTTTCCACCTTGTCAAGATTACTGAATTTTCCTTAATTCCTTTTAGGATGAGATTAGAATCAGGCGATTGATATCATCATGGTCACTCATCTCAGATAAAGCACTATGGATCTCTTAGATATCCTAGTTGCGACCACTAAATATAACACGACGCTGTTTTTTCTGTAGTAATCTCAGTCAGGATCTTTGGTTAAAACACTTATGGAATCCTCCACATTTGCCTGTCACCCCCCCCCCCCCACGGGAAGATGCACTTTTCCCCAAATAAACCTTTAACCAATTATCACTTCACTCAATCCTCCATTGGTTAAAAGGACACAAAAATGTAGCAAAGTTGAGACAAACCTTTTTCCCACGCAAGTCCCTGGAGCCTAGTTGGAAACTCAAAAATCTATAAAAAGAATCGTTCGACTTAATTCAAGTTAGTCAGACACTGAGTTTTCGAGAGATACCAGCAGACCCCACGCGTGCCAACACACTGACTCAATAACCACTATCAACCTCTCAACAACTCAACACAACTCGCACAACTATTGCCGCGTGAAGAAACTTAACTTACAATTTACTGAAAAGTGACATTATCAATACAAAATAGTAATTGTACATTCAATCAAATTTAGCCTATCAGTTAAAGGCGAACAACTCTTCATAACTCAAATCAACACTAGCAGTTGTCACACACATATACACTATCACTTGAACTTACACAATTGACAATTTTCCTTGCAGATATCAAACTATTTTAATTCCACAAACTTAAACTATCAACCTTTACTCACTAAGTTTCTGCATGGACAATCTTTGTAACCTTATCTCACTTACCACATTTAACAAGCAACTTTGTGTATGTCAAAAATATATATATATATATATATATATATATATATTCACGTTATTGTTGAAATCACTGATGACGTTGTTTTTAGTAATTTCTTGAAGTTGAATTGTCTGTTTATTTTTGTTCGATTTATTTGTTGTGGATAAATACATTACGACCACGCACGTTCTTGGCCTTCACAAAAAATCACCTTCTGATACATCTTACTCAGCATAGCTTCCGCAACACACTAAATAAATGTAACATTATAAATGACAGATGCGTTTGTCCCGGTAACTGGACAAGGGACTCATCCACTCATGTATTTATCTTCTGTCTTTTTCTTTTATTGCGCTCTCTCCTTAATAGTAGGTTTTCTCATATATCATATTCTCTAATATTTAGTAACCTCTTACGTCGTAGTGGCTTTATTGCCATGCTTGGGGGTGAAACGAATAATAAAGAAAGATTTGAAAATCTCACAAGTTGAAACATAGCAAGCTTGAGCCAGTGAAGACACAGACACACACACACAAACAAACAAACAAAAACAAAACAAAAAACAAAAAAACAAATTTGAAATCCCCGAAACTGACCGAAGTCTTTGAATAATGAGGAAGACTAGATCATTTTTAAGAATATTGATTACATAGGTGCTTCAAACTTCTGTTTTCCTTTCTCCTATTTTAACGCTTGACAACGGTACAGGGATTTTAAATTTGAATTTTGCTTTCGCAACTACGATGTTGATATTAAAATATCTGTAGTCTGTGACAGTTAATTAACCTTAATTATTATTATTTTATAATTATTCACATTTAATTTCAGTAATCATTAAATGCAACCAAAACTTCTCTTACGTTTGCCCCGGTTCTATGCTACAAATTTGAGCCTTCCTACATTTAACTCTTTTTGTCGATCTGTCAAGCCTCCTTGGGGCCCTACTCGCTCTGAGTAGATTGTCAACGACCTCATTTGTAAAAATTTTAAATTTCCACCAAATCCAAGTTCTTGTGCCAAACATGAAACTTAGTAGAAACAGCAAGACACAAGAGACGAAAATTTTTTAATCAAGACAACCACTACGTAAAATTACAAAAGAAAAAACTCATTTATTTATAGTTTACACAATTATGAAAAAAGGTACAATACAAGTTTGCACAAAAATTTTCTTTTGTGCCTCAAAGGCAGGATAAAAATTTCAAGGATTACCAACGAAAAGTGGAAAATTACAGCAAGGAGGAAAAACAAGGATTTTGTAAATGACAAAAGAGAAAACAATTCAAGTAGGCTGTAAAAACAAAGGTTAAACTACCTTTGAAAAAAAAAAAAAAAAAAACCCGAAAAAACTACTTTCACAGCAGTTATTTTGAAAAAGAGTCCCTTTTAACTTTACACAGTTCGTGCTTGAGTATTTCTTCGAAATCTTTTCGTTCTAGGCTGTCCAACCACAGGAGAATTTTCACTTGAAATTTGTGTCTCTCCGCGACTGGCTGGTAACTGGTGCCTTCTTTGATGTTCTCCTTGATGACAAATAGTTGACGACCTGCCTTGTCCCCTTGCTGTCCAAAAGTCTCTTGCTCGTGTGTTTATGACCCCCTCGGTCACTCCATTCCTTTTGAAGCTTGGGCGCCAATACCTCCCTCCACGGCCGTTAATAGCTCTTTCGTCAACGGTTCATTATTTTTCACTCTGCCTTTATCCGCTGATAGCAGTCCTTTTTACTGAAAAAGGGACACTTCAAATTTTCACAAGAGTTTCAAGAAATCGGCTCTCATTGGCCAATATATATGAAACCCTTCTCCAAGAATTCGAAAAACGAATCCGCGACAAATAATTTGGGCGGTCAACCGCTTGAGCCTAAAGGGCCATAAAAATGTAACACTTTTCACACAAACCGTCTGGCCTTCAGAAAAATACACTTCTCACAAAAAAGTGTATTAAAACAACCTAGACGATTAAACATAGAATTTTAACATTTTTAAAAATAATAAAAATAAAATTTGTATGCATTATATCCTAACATGTGTCACACCCGAAAAGAAAAAGGTCGAAAAAAAGAGTAATAAAAGTAAAGACAGCGAGTCTTTCTTTCGCGTTTATTCCATCCTACTTTCAATAGCTTTTCTTTTCGTTTTTATCTAGTTTTCTTATCTTCTACATTTCCTTCTTCATGTCTTCTCTTCATTTATTTTCCCCAGTTCTATTATCATATACAAATAAACAGATATGCAGAGTGTGTGCGTAACACTTTTTATAAAGTGCCCTAATCTGAGACAGAAATGTCAGGAAGCGACACTTCTTCCAAAATAGAGTGCATAGATACTACACAGATCCTTGACGGAAGTGCTGACTCATAAATAATCCTGTCTTTTTTAGGGTATTATCCTTATATAATCATTAGTCATATAATGCGAAATGGAAGATTTGAAGCAATATAAATGTGATTCTACAGAAGGATGCTGAGAATATTATGAACTGAAAATGTGAGCAATGATGTCTTAAAGAAAATGAAATCAAAAAGACACTTATACTTAACATCAGAAAAAGACAATCGAAATTTCTAGGGCATATAATGAGGAAAGTGGTCTTGGAAAATTTGACAATGATAGGACATATTGACCTTAACAAGCTTGTGTAAATGGATAGCAGAACAAGAACTAGGAAGGATGGTGAAAAATAAATCTTACTAAGAGTTACAAATTATAGAAAGTTGTGGAGAGCCATGATCACACACATTCTAGAGGGATATAGTATATAGAAGAAGAAAAATCTTTAAACTTGCTCTTATCCAAGTTAAAATTCATATTCATAAAAATATTTATAGAAAATGTGGAGAACCAATATTCTGAATGAAGACGGCACATAGAAGGAGAAGCATACGAAATAAGATATATTGTCTTGGGAACACTGTGTTGCAGTCAGTCTAACGACGTTAAAAGGTGGTGACATTTCTAATGGACAGTTGTATTAACTATCAATTGCTCACCCAGATGATTGTTTTAAGCTTCATCGTTAAGGCTGATTTTAGTTGTCTATAGAATCTCGCTATGAACCATGATACACTGTCGTGAGTATATTCTTGATACCTAATAGTTTGTTGAATTCATTGAAGAGTATTTGTAATTGTGATTTTCTAAACGTAGCTTCGATGTGGCACAAGGTCGAAAGTATGGGACACCCAGTGAGGATCGAACTCACTCTTCAGTCATATTTGATACAGTGAGACAAACTTGCTAACAATTACATGGTGAACTGCCCAAGAGTACTTTAAAAATCGAATGTCTTTTATGGAGATCGCTGAAGATCAACACGACTGCTATGTAAATAAATGTTTCTTTCTCGCGTAACCCAAGTGCCATTGTAATATGATGTACAGTATAATAATTTATTAAGAAAAATGTATTTGAAAATTAATGACCAATTTTTGTATAAAAAGTCTTTATTCTTATGAATAAAATGTTTGAAAAATTAATATAAAATATTTTATTTGCAAGATCTTAAAAAAAATAGAATATTTAAAGGCTGTCTTAGTTCTATAAGTGTGTAGGGATACAGAAGGCAATTATCTCCCTTTAATGACGTCACTTCATATAGTGACGAAAGCGGCAGTCAATTTCAGTTTGTTTATAGTAGCCGATTCTAGAGGTTGCTTTTTTTTTTTTAACCCGAGCACCCCCATCCCTGACCAGGACAGAGTTTAAATATGCATCGACAGAAGCTTACCATTGTGCCGTTTCCCTTTGGGAATATATATTTCCCAGATATAGAAAGAAATTCCAGGTAGCAGTCTTCAATTTGGGAAAACCTTAGACTTGCAGTTTCCCGTTTGTGGAATATGTCTTTGCCTGGAATATAGGTGAATCCATCCCGCTTGAATTTGGCGTCCTAAACATGGCTTCTCCAGATACAGGAGTATCTCCATATTAAGACACTTTCTTTTTGTTTCTCCTTACATTCTGCTTTGCTGTGTAGATATATGTGATATATTATTCTCCATGTTGGACATGTATATATGCATATATAATTTTTTGTTTGTCTTAGTAGTATAAAAATCTCCCTGAGAACAAATCATGTTTGTCACTCCTTTTCCTTTCAACCATTCCTTTCAGTTCGTGAAATATCGGTGTTATTATATCACTGATATAATAATGCCCATAACAGGGGAAATACAAAAGGGAGAATAAATTTTTCTTCCATAGCTTTCTCCCATTACAATTGTAAAGTTTATTTGTACAGTAAGAGGGATTAATTCGAGTTTCAACCAAGAACTAGCCAATATATATTATGGGATGCCTTGCTATGCAGTAATGATATAGAGACTAATTGACACAGATTTAAAAGAAGAATATATAGAATTTTCCTAGACAAATATATACTTGTAAAGTAGATAAACCCCCAGTCAAAGACTCAGCGTCCTTGGACCAGATACAACTCAATAGAGAGAGAGAGAGAGAGAGAGAGCGAAAAGGAGAAGACGAAGGTTTAAGATACAAACCGAAGTAAGTGCTTTAAAGGCTGGTCGAATTTTTTTATGAATACCCCCATCATATGGTCAATAAATCTATCACAGATACCAAAGCTCACTATGAAGATGAGGTTATTGATAGTGTTGCGGGTGTTAGTAATATCGGTGTTTGAAATTGGGAATAACATGCTGTCTCCTGAAATACCCACAACAAAATGGCGGACTCGAGATGCGAGCCCACGTAAAGAAATAAAAGAAACGACAAGAATCAATATATATGTACAAACAAATGATAATGTATTAACAAGGAAGGTTACAAGTAACAAAAACAATGACAATGAAAGAAGGAAAGGTAGAAGATAAGAAAACTAGATAAAAACAAAAAAGAAAAGCTATTGAAAGTAGGATGGAATGAAAGCGAAAGACAGACTAGCTGTCTTTACTTTTATTACTCTTTTTTCGACCTTTTTCTTTTCGGGTGTGACAATGTGAAAACCGTTTGGGTTAAAAATATGTGAAGTGGATGAATGTGCGTATGTACGTGTGTTGTATATGTGTGCTTAGTTCATACATTTCCCAAAGAGAAGCGTGTTCTCCGCGAGAGATTTACCTTTTAACGAATAAGCGGATAAAGTAAGAAGAGGCTACGATAAATTATCCTTGAGTATTTATCGTCCGGAGAGCGTCCCCTATCAGCGGCTTATGAAGATAGGAGGGGTTAACCCAACAATAGCCTTACTGATAACCCCAAAAGTTTCTGAAACTCTACCAGACGCTTTTCAGAGTCAAGTTCAACAGTTGACTGATGAAAAACAATGTAAAAGTCATTAGTAATCGAGCTGTTGAACTCTTTCTTTACACCTCGTATATCAGTTTTAATAAAAGAACCACTTATAAATCAAGATGACCTCGCCCAGATTTAAATGTAGAACACACTCATCAAAATCGAATCGCCCACAGAAATAAACTTGTAAAATTAAAACCTAACAAAGCATCCGGTCCTGATTCAATCAGTGTGAATGTGTTGCGGCGTAGTTCTAACTTTGATGATCTCTTGTGCAGTTTGTTCAACCAATCAATCCATATCGGCGTAACTCCTAAAGATTGGCGTGATTCTAGTGTATCTTCTTTGTACACGCGCCTTCAAAGGCAACTATAAACAAGTTTAACTCACAGGTAAAGTTATATGAATTAAATTCTACATATATTTTTCAACCAATAAAATCCCATCAAGTTTGTTAGATGAACAATCATTACCAGGACAAATATCGCCAAAATACTTGAGAATATAGTTGTAGACTACATTATTTTTGGACCATTTAGAAAATAATAATAATAACTACTTTCACTACTCCTGAAAATTCGAAAAAAAGATTTTCGAGAGCCAGTGTGAAAATTTTTTTAACTAATAAAAACCTTGTATTCAAAAAGTTCACACCTCTATGTGAAATTAGATTTTGAATCCCCTTTATAAAAATAGTAGCATATTTCTTCTCAAGGTTCAAAACATTTTGAGGCCTGTTTGATCTACATGTGCGTACATACATGCACGCATTTGGAAGAGATGACACACAGTGAATGATTTGTTCAATACTTAGATATAATTTAAAAAGTAACTCATCAACCCCTAAAATGAAGTAAGTTTCTTTCAAAATTTTGAGAGATCTATTCTCTTTTTTTATATATTTTCTTTTTTTTAAATACGTAATTTGCTCAAACAATAAATAATTTTTCAACTTTATACACTGTGCACGTGATCTTTTGTTTCACACTTTCTTTCCCATTATGGTAACTATGTTGGTCACTTCACTTAAGCAAACAATATAATATTGAAGACAACATTTGTATTTCATCCTGAATATTTTGTAATATTTTCTCTTAATTTTAACATTTTGCATAAATATTTATATTTTGTAAAAGCTTTATATTTTTTTAAAATCTTTTATATTTTTTAAAAACATTTTAACAGAACAGGCATTGCTTTAACCCATGGGAGCATCTAATGCGCTTTACACGTGGACAGTATGTTTAAATTTATACGTAACGTTATAACAGGTTGTCCCACATTTCTGATATGGTGTTCGGTGTGATATTTTACTTTATTGGTTTAAAGGGTTGTGTAATGTAGAAATGTTTTAAGCATATCTGTGTTGTATTGCCGATCTAATCCACGTGGATTTGTATTGTGAACGTATTTATGTTTACTCTGATATCTGTTTCACTTTTGACGAGTGTTCTAATCCTCATTTTGAGAGATAAATTGAAGTGAGACAGGGAATCCACCCAAAGAATATATTTTTTGTGTGAAAAGCCACGTCATGTCTTTTTAAACCGCGATGTTTATCGTGAGTGTCTTGTTTTTTCTATTTCAGATGTGTGGCTAAGGAACAACAGGAGTTTACGTTGAATAGAAATAATTAACGAGCTTTATTATCACGGTCGATACGCGTTGGTTCCCTTACGGGAAGTCTTCTCCCTCCTTCACGAAGTGTCCCTTTTTTCTTTTGTCTCTGCTCAGGGTTATTCCCCTTAGACCACTGTGCTAAGGGATCACCTCATTTCCCTTTTAGAAGGGGTTGGTGGGTCATTGATTGTATCTACAAGGCCAATCTTTTGGGTTCAATCAACGGTCTTTCTGATCTTGTCTGAATACTGTACTCTGGACTAAGTGTTCTTTGGTTCGGTGATGAAGATGGTATATGTGTCTGGTATATTTGTAGTGTCACTGACACACTTTGATTTATCCATCGGAATCAAATGGCGCCTTAGTCCACCACTAACAAATACTTTTGGCCTTTTAGGGTGAAAGTGTCCGCTCCTAGTCTCTACTATGGTGTTATAGATAAGCGTATGGTTGCAAGAAAGAAATACGACAACAGCAGAAATAGATTTACGCGGTTTATTTCAACAGGAACGTGAGGATTTGGGACAGCTACCTTGTGGCAAAGTTCATAAGCCGGCTTCGGATCTAGGTCGATCTCTCATAGTAGTTCACACATGTTGACGCTGGCACTCCCTGCTGATAGCTGTTGTCGCTCGTTCTGACCGTGACAGGTCTCTACACCTGTTGACTGCCTGTTGAACTTCCGTGTGACCCCTTTTATAGCGTTTTTTATGGCTAAACAGGCTCGAAAAACGAAGCGAGTATAATTAGGACGGAAGCATTTTCATTGGACGAAAAATAGAGCACTTTAAGTATTATTTTATTTTTCGACCGGAACTCGAGTGTCGAGAACATTTGTAAACGAAGATAATGTTCATTTTGTGACGGGGCTTTGTCCCGTTCACATCCTGTTCTCGCTCTTGAGTATTTGCCTGTAAATCAGCCGAGATATCACTTATTTTATTTTATAACAATGGTCTCTCTGGGATTTTGTTTGAACAAGAGGGATCTGCAATGGTTAGGGTGCTCTTTTATGCATGCTCTGCATTTCAGCACTAATTCATTTATCTGCTGACTTAATCCTGGCCACCACACAGTCTGATATGCACGCTCCTTGCATTTAACTATGCCCTGGTGACTTTCATGGAGTCTCTCAAGGATGCCATCCCTCAGTACTGATGGAATGACTAATCTTGTACCCTAAAGCAAGAGCCCATCCTGAACATGCGTTGTATTCAGGATATCTATCCTGGCACATCAACATAACTGTGGAACATATGTTGTCAGTTCTAAGGTGATGGCGAAAATTTTCCAGGTAGGGGACACTTTCTGGTAGGTTCTTCTTTATTTTATTCCTATAAATGTTAGTGCTCTCCATGATCTCCGTGTCGGCATGTATTGTTTTTTCTTTTGCTAGAGCCCGTAACAGTGCGTCGGCTGTAACAAGGCTTTTCCCTGTGACATGAAATATACTGTATGAATATCTCATCAGTTTCATCCGAAAGCGTTGTATCCTTGTGTGTAAGATATCCAAAGTTTGTGTCCCTAGGAGGCCCACCAGTGGCTTGTGGTTTGTCTTGAGCAGGAAAGGTTGGCCAATAATAATAAAATCTCGAAACTTTTCACAGGCCCATGTCAGCATAGGTTCCTGCATTTCTCTTATGTAAGCTGTTTTGCTTGGATCAGCCTTAATACCTTTGTTGGGATTGCTATGAGTTTGAATTTGTTATCAGAAGGTTTTTATATTAAGATGGTTAGTTCACGGGCATGTTCACCATATTAATCCACAATATAGAATATATGCATTTAAAAACGAATCAATCACAAGGCAATTGAGTAAGAAACACTGGTAATTAGGATTCAATAAAAGCAACATGCATTTATGTACAATTAATATACAATTAGAAAACTTGTGGTTTGATAATGCAAGAAATTGACCATTGATAAATTGGGTTTCTTATTGATTTACAGTTCAAAATTGTTCAAGTGTTACTAGTCAAACAGTAAAATGGAAAATATTATTTATACAGAAATTTGTGTAGTTTGTATGCGTGAATAAAGTAGAGTAAAATTGTCTACATTTTCCAGAGTTGTTTACCTTGGATTGTTCTCTGTTTGTCTTTGGTTAAAATACAATTTCTATATTAGTAGTGTGTAAGAACACTTTTCTTAGAAAGTTGTAAGTGAAATGTGAGAGATTAATATTGATGTTTGAGTCAGCAGTTGACGCGCGAAAAGTATCTTAAGTCAAAATAGTGACACGCGTGGATTCGTGTGACATCTCTCTGAAGTTTAGTGACTGACTGGTGAATTGGGTTAAAATGATCCTTTTTATTTGTTTTTGGAATCCAAAGTAGGCTCCAGTGAATTGGGCGCGAAAACAGTTGTTCGACAGTTGTTACATGTCTCGACCAATAGGAAACCGAGATTTGCAATGTGAGGTGTTGGTTGGTTAAAAGTGATTCTGATGGAAGAGTGTATGTTATCTCGGAGGCGAGTATGAAATATGGACGATTCTATACCTTCATTTGAATTAATATGTCCAAGGAACTTTACTTCAGTTTTCGAGAAATTACACTTACTCATGTTGAGTGTGATCCCAGAGTTCTCCAGCTTCCACAATACTGCATGTAGACGAGTCATGTTCTCCATGAGAGTGTCTCCATATCAGAATATCATCTATATGGCAGACCACACCTTCTAAACCTTCGGTAATCTCCGTAACCATTCTATTCTGGAAGTGCTCTGGTGCTGATGCTATCCCAAATGGTAGCCTTTTGAAGTAGAATCTCCCGAAACGAGTGATAAAAGTGGCCAGTTTAGTTGACTCTTCTGCTAGCGGAACTTGCCAGAAACCCATGGTATCATCTAACTTGCTAAAAATATCTTGGCACCAGCGAGCGATCCAAGAGATAGCAGAATTTCTTTTTCTCTACATACTAACTTGTTCAGCTGTGTGAAGTCAACACATATACGAGGGTCTCCTGACTTCTTCATCACCACTACCATTCTAGCACACCATTCAGTCACCTCCTCCACACGGCCGATAACACCTATCTACTCCATATGCTGCAGCTCTTTTTTTATTACTTTGTGTAACAAAGGAACGGGTATTCGTCGTTGTGTTTTGAATTAAAATGGTTTTGCATCGGGTTTTTAAGTTTAATAGTGTAAGGTTTCTGCACCTGACCAAGACCACCACTCAGTTTTGGGTATCACTTTTTCAGTATATCCAGACGCGGGACTGTGGACGCGGGACACCAGCTCCAGCTTGGTGATGGCACGTCTGCCTATAAGAGCTGTATATAGATTTTTAGTTACACCGGCTTGTTCTTGCTTCATTTTCTTTCTTTTACGATTTTCAAAACACTTCGAACATCCAGTGGAACACATCCTTGTTGCTTTTGGAAGTTTGGGGACATTATTTCCATACATCTAGTTGAATATTTTGTTTGGGATAACAGTTATGTCGGCGCCTGAGTCGATCTTAAATTTTGCTCTTCTGCCATCCACTCTAAGGTTAACCATCTCTGGATCTTCACCCGGTGATATTACTCCCAGGAAAAATCTGCTGTTGTCCTCTGTTATCTCATAGACAGCTGTTAACGTACACACACGCTTGTAGTGCCCTTTTTTCCACATACATATGTCACATCTTTGGCAGGGCATTGTGTTTTGGGGTGGTAAGAGCTATTTTTACACTTATAACATCTATTCTGACATTTATTTTTAATTTTTTCTGTATTTTTGCGGTGGTTTCCATTTTCGTATTATTCTGTCCAAGAACATACCTCAGTGGGGCTATCTCCCCTCAGATTGCACTGTTGCTGCCTGACAGTTTTAGTCTGTCGGGCCATCTTAACTGCTTTTTCCAGCGTGAGATTTCCGTCTAATTACATTCTTTCAGACAAACGTGAGTCTGAATGTCCGACAACCAAACGGTCCCTGATAAATTCGTTTTTTTAAAACCCCGTAGTTACAATGTTCGGCCAACGTATATAGAGCTGTCACAAAAGAATCCACAGACTCATTAGGTCCTTGTTGTCTTCTATTAAAACTGCTTGTTCGTAAATTATATCTTTCTTTCCAATAAAAAAAATGCATGAAAACCTTTGTTGGGGATGTGCAGAATAAACTAAGGAATTTGTTGTAGCATTGAGATAAATCAGAAGGAATTTTTTATGTCAGGTTGCGTGAACTTTTCTGCATCCACAACAAATAAGCAATTTCGATATAAACAAGACAAAAACATGCATGCAATTCAAAACCAATAAATGCATTTATATACAAATAAGATAATATGTACAGAATATCTTTGAAGGTGTTAATGTGTTGGTATGTTCGTAATATTTGAAGTTTTTTGTATGTCCTTTTTTATGTCTTGTGTATCTGTGTTACAGCCTTTTTAGAAAATTGTAATTAGTATTTAGAATGTCGATATTATGTTTTTAGAATTGAGTCATTTCAAAGTAGTCTACCTTTGACTGTAAATGTTGAGTTTGTTCGATAATGTTATTTACTTAGAATAGTAGTGAGTGTTAATTCACTTTAGATAAGTAAAGTCGTTCGGATAGAAGTTTTGGTGTTCACAGAGTGTTCTTCGGTTTGGGCTTGCGAGTGAGTCAGTTGTGATTTTAGTTTGCGCGGAAGATTGCAGTTGCAAGCGACGTGGATTATAGCATATCTCTGTGCTCGTTCGACTGACTGACTTATCGTAGATAGTCAAAGAGAATGTATAATTTGAGATTCTTGAATGACGAAGAAGTTCGTAGAAGATATTGAACGGGAAAGATTTGTCGTCTCGATTAGCGAGACGGTAATTAGTAGTCATCACATTTTTAAGCTTGAGTAAGCGGTCGAAAAATGGTCTGCTGCTGATCTGGTCTGCGTCTACGTGGTCACACGTGCTTTGGGTTCTTTTTAAGAGGTCATAATCGTGTGGGTGGATCCAGAGCGATTTTGCGCCCAAACTTCGAAGTGCATGTGCGGGCGACCTGATTGGTAGAAATGTACCAATCAGAGGGCTAGATTTACAAATGAAAGTTGGAATAGTGCATTACTCGAAGAAGGTAAGATTGAGCTAATGGACGAGCCTAATACCTTCTTTAATGGCATCATAATCATTTATTTCCTGTTCAGACAATTTTAAATTTTACAGGATATCGCCAGCCTGACCTCCTATACAATAAATTAAGGTATTTATCTAGTTTGCTTGTGTATGGGGATTACTTGCTTGCCGGAATCTTTCAAAACCATTTTTTTTATTCAAGTGGCTTTCTAAAATCGAACGATTCCGGTTGAATAGTGAAAGACGCACATGGTTGCTGTTGAGTAGGGACGGTCATGTTTCTTTCTCCAAATTCACCGCCTTTTTCTTTTCAATCTTCCTTTTTTTCCAATGTCCCAAACAGAGTAGAAATACTAGTCTACTCATCACTGAAGCCACTTCTGACACCATGTCGTATTTTTTTTATTTCAGATGTGCGGCTAATGAACAACAAGAGTTCACGTTGAATAGGAATTACGTTGAGCTTTATTTTCAAGGTCTATACACGTTGGTTCCCTCACCAGAAGTCCTTCACTCCCTCATGAAGAGTCTCTTTCTCATTTGTCTCTGCTCAGGGTTATTTCCCTTAGACCACTGTGCTAAGGGATCACCACAGTAAGAGCTCCACTCCCTTATGTATTTATTTTAGTTCCATTGTCAGCTTGAAGGTCACCAGGGCATAGTCTATGTTTGGACATTGGTGGAATGGCATTGATTTCTACACCTGTGTTTAAAATAATTGTAATTGTAGTGATACAAAATTCCATTATCTCCCTTTGATTGAGATTAAGCAACACCACATAGACGGCCTGTTCGATGGGCGGGGCTTATATGCTGACGTCACTATATGTAGTATAAAATTGGAGAAATACTTTAATTAATTTTTCTTACTGTTTAAGTTTTCTTGACATGGCTTGATTTTTTATTTGTCTTTTTGGGTTTTTTGTTTTTAAATATTTTGTGTATATTTTCACTGAAATAATTTACAAATTATAAAAATATAATTTTCTTTGCATTTTGGAACAGCACAATCATACGGCATTTTTTTTTCACTCTTTACTAGAGAAAAAAACATTACAGCATCTTTACTTGTAGATGAAATTCATCAAGAACATTATATTGATTATAAAGGTGATAATGTTGTTGGCTTAGTCAACAACAGTAATGAGTCTGCAACAAGTATTTTTGCTTTTATGCTTAGCATTGTATTCTTACAATACAAGGATGTTGTGCATATTATGTCAACTAAATGTTTTTAAGCTGAGAATTTATTTGATATAATTAAATGCATAATAATTGGTCTAGAAGATCTAGGCTTTAGAGTAATAATGCAATAAATAAGAAAGCTGTATCTTTCTTTTGTAGCCCTGCAAAACTTTCAATTGTATATCCACATCCACTTATCAAATCTAGACCTCTTTTCTTCGTATTCAATTCAGTTCATATGCTAAAATGCATTAGAAACAACTGGCTTGGTCAAAAAGATGCAAGTAAATGCATGATGTTCCCCACCCACAACAAATTTTGTCATAATGGAAATCATGATTTAGATAATATCCAAAGTGCCTCATTTTGTATTTTACAGAAGCTTCATCTTCTGGAATCTCAGTCAATTTTGAAATATAGCTATAAATTGATCTCAGAGGCTCTTTCTCCAACTAGTTTTGAAAGACAAAATGTTTTATTAGTTTTTCAAATTTTTAACCAATTCAACATTCAGAGATTGCTGACTTTAGGGAAACAAATGTTCACCTACCTTTGCAGAAGTTGCAGAATACATAAATATTTTATACTTAGTGGAAAATACTGAATGTAAAAACACCATATAAAGTTTGGCAGCTTAACAATAAATATGCTAATCTATTTAGATTAAATAATGATAATTATATATTTCTCAATGTATTCTGCAACTGGTTAGAATCTTGGAATAACATTCCTGGAATTATGGGAAGATAACAAAAGAAACCTTTCCAGCTTTGCATCATACTACTCATGCAATTCTAGAACTGACCAAATATTGCACAGAAGAATTGAAAATGATGTATTACCTGGTAAATTTCAAACAGATCACCTTGAGGATAGATTTGGCCAGTACCAGCAACTTGGAGGAGATTAATATAATATATCTATACATCAAGTGTTTGAGTGTGAAAAAAGTTAAAATCGAATCTGCCACTTAATAACCAAAGTATTGATTTGAAGAATTTACAAACTAACTCAGATGAAGTTGCAGGTGAGCAAAATTTAGATATTTATAAATTTAACATAGATGTCGCAGATGAGGAAGTTAATGAATGCAAGGAAGTTGTTCCTGTTAGTTATATTATACATAGTAGGTTATTGCTGTTATGCAGTATTTAAGAAAATAAAATGCAACAGTTGCAAGAATCTAATATCTGGAAGTGATAATGAGGACAAAATACCTGAAATAAACTGTTATTTTCAGTGGATTAATAGAGGTTCTCTGTTATATCCTAATGATGCTGTAGAATTCTAATTCTACATCATTTCAAATAGCTAAAAATAACTTGTCCAATTTTTGTACAAACTAAACACCAAAGTGGATCACAGAACCTTGAATAATTCTCTGACTTCTGATTGGCTAATATATGTAAAAACATTACAATGCCTATGCACAAGTATTTAGAGTCAATTTACTGCCAAAATCTGGTTATGTGTTTGTGAGCCTATCATGTGATTCACATCAATTATAATAACTTGGCAACATCTTGACTCTTCCTCTTTTAATGTCTTCTCAGACCCAAGCGATGTAAGCTCTGTGGAGAAATCGCATTTCCTCCCTTATGAGAAGACACTATGAAATATCATCACACACACACACACATACATGTATGTATGCACATCTACGAACATCTATTCACTCCTTCAACTATAAGGACACAGAAACTTATCAACTTCTAACAGTGAGATTTTCTTCAGCAACAAGCATGCCACACGAGCATGTATGAAATTCAACAATTTCTTTCAACCAATTTCATCCCTCTTTGGTGATACTTCAATATACTTTTCAACTTGAAAGTGTTAAACTAAAAACTACATTTTTAGTACCAAATACTACTTCTAGATTTTCAAGCGAAGACTACAATTTTCTCTCACTCAACAAGTTTCTTTGAAAGCCTTAAGCAATTCAAACTAACAGTTAAAGGTAAATAACTCCTGTTATATTTAAACATTGAACTTTCAACTACAGAAACACTTAACATTGTGAGTAACAAACTGTTTCTCTTCCAAGTAACAATACATCTTACTAAAGTTCTCCAAACTCACACACATTTTAGTGCACATCACAATTTATTTATTCCAAAGACAAGTACATTTCAGCATTTCAAATATAACTGAATTAGTCTATACAATTGTTGTTATGCATATATAAATTCCATTTTCTTATGCAACTTTTCTTGTTGAATGTCATTCTTCTTGATTACTTATTCCTTGTTAGTACATTTGTAAAGTAAAAATAGTATGGGTTGAATTGAGGCTGTTTAACCTGTTACAATACTATTGCAAATGCTGTTCTCTATAATTATATAGTTATTGGTAAAGTGACAAAAAATTCTTCTTTTCTTCATACAGTAGATCAAAGGAAATTAAATGAATGTTTTGGCAGATAATGATCATCATTTTCATGTGGACTCTTGTGGTAAGGATTACAGTATTGAAAAATTAAAAAGAATGCTTCCTATCTGGAGCTCTTCAAATATTCTTTTGAATCATTTTTGTGCTAGCGAAAATAATAATATTATTAGAAACAAGTTAACCACTTAAAGATAACTTCAAACTTTCAGCTAAATTTCATATATATCAATGTAACATCTTTTTGTACAATTATTTCAAATTTGTTTTTTATTTTCTACACAAAAAAATGTCAATATTGTAACTTTACTACTGCAGAATAATTAAAATAAAACATGCAAATTAAAACCATGTTGATTTTTTTATTGTAAAGAAAATAGTTTTCAAATGATTTTATTACAATCAAAATAAGGAGGACAAATTTTAGTCTTTAAATTCAATAATGAAACATACACTATTTACTTTAACATAGCAACAAATGTAAAACTTTAAATAATTTCTCTTTAGAAAATAAAGTTTATTCTAAGGTAAAAATTGAGGCTTGGTTTCTTTCTTTTCTAATGTAATTGTAATATAAAAAAATATTCTATGTCAATATAGTAACTTTATGGGATAATCAGTAAAATAAAAATGGATTTTTAATCTATTTATTGTTTGGATGTTCTTTAGTTATTTAAAGATGTAAGGTAGAAATTGAACCTTGGTTTGCTTTTCTTTGTCTAATGAAAAATTATTTCATCAATTTCAATTGTCAGTATATGTTAACTTTACAGAATAAGACATTTTTATAATAATATTGTTTGTTTTTTTCTTTATTTTTATAAATTAATATTGAATAAAGTTCTAAGATGAAATACAAACCCTGGTTTCTTTTTTTAAAACTGTAATTTAAAAAGTATTCTATATCTTAAAAAAAGCCTACAATAATTCATTTTCAGCAGCATATTTATGGTAACGTCACATATAATCAAACAGGCCTTCTATCTCGGTGGTTTTGGATTAAGTCACATAGATCACATGACGACCACTTAGTTACGTCCCTTCATTGAGTGATGAAAGTGACCAGTCCATCAGAACCAGGATTCAAACTGTGCATTTGCATTTTTAGTACGGACCGAGACTTACTCAAGTGATCTGCCAAAGGGTCCGCTCACATGTCTATGGTGCCATTTTCCTTTGTGAATATATCTTCACCAGATATAGAAACTATCTCAGGTTTGCAGTCCCTATGTTGAAAAAATACCCATGACACTGTTTTTTTGTTTGAGAAATATATCCTTGTTAGTTACATAGAAGATAAATCTGACCTGCTCAAATTCCCAGTTGGGAAATATAAATATGGCTTCTCTAGAAACACAGAAGAATCTTCCAGTGGCTCAAATTTCCTATCACACTTCACTAATTTTGCAATATAATGTGATACTAACTCCTATTATAGTCATTATTTTTGTCCCCAACATCAAACAGATGATATAATAATCCACAGCAATAGCTGTTGATATTTCTGAATGGAATGGAAGTTTTCTCATTTCTGAATTTAAAATGGTACCTACATATTTTATTTTGGGTTAGTATTATGCTATTATCATCTTTTGGCACTTCTGCTCTTTATGTGGTGGTTATTTCTATGGTCTGGTGTTCCTTGATCTAGCATTTGAGTTTTATCACAGGAATCACCACTTTTGTTGCAAGATGTGGAAGTCTTTTAGTTAACTGCAAACAATATTTGGCGGATTCATGTGAGTCTGGGTAAAATTAAGAAACATGAAAGATGGAATTTAAAACAATTGATGCATGTTATTAACAAAAGGAATTACATGCGTACACAATGTTTAAGTCAAAAGACATTAAAATCTAGTTATCTACATTGTTTGGACTGTTCACCTCATCTTTGATGTCATCACAACACTTCAATCATTATACACCAATTGAAATTTTGAATTGAATCATTTTCGATTGTTTTTGTTCACCTCAGCTGTAGCCAGGTATTGAACTCACAACTCTTTAGATATAATAAACCCAATGTCTCAGTAACCTTTTTTTTTAACAGAGCTCATATTACAATTTTGTTGTTATTATTGTTTTTCCCTAGCACTCCATATTACTGGGTCCCATATTATATTCATTTCTATGCTTATATTCATTTCTATACTTAGGAGACTTTTGTGGCCTAGCATATGCACTGACTCCTAAATTTTTATATTACCAGTGATGTTCTCTGTCTATTATTTCAACCTCATCCCACAGTGTGCAGTGATCTTCCTTTTCCCTCTTTATGTGGTCAGCTATGCATGATTTTTCTATTTCTCCACATGTTATGACTTTACTGTGTTCATACAGTCTTATCTTAAAGGGGGGGGGCTATTTCTCTTTTATATTTCTTACCACAGCTGCATGGGATGGTGTACACACAGTCCTTAATCATGTTCTCCTCTATGGGAGGTCTTACTGGGAAGAAGTATCTGCAAAGTGTTGAACCACTTTTGAAGGTTGTCCTGATGTTATATGGACTACAGATCTTTTGTATTTTTTCCTATAATCCCTTCACATAGGGCAGGCAGACCGAGGCTGTTTTCTGAAAGTTGTTATCCTCCTGCACCCTTCTATCCCAATTTGTTGGAGCTGCTGTCATGTACCCAGAGTAGATGTTACTACTTATACTATTTTTCTTTTCTATGTCTCTGGGTCTCCACTTATGACTTTTGCTTGATGATGTAAGCAGTGGATGATCCCTTTCTTCCCATTGTCTGGGTGGTGGGAGTTGAAGTTAAATGTTGGCTTGCAGCATATGGATGTTTTGAACCCATGTTCTGTTTGAAATATTAGTACATCCAGGAATGCTAATTTGTTGTTGTTTTCTCTCTTCATTGTGAACTGTATCAATGATCTTATTGAGTTTACATGGTCCAGTAGTAGCTGGACCTCTTCCTGGTTTCGCCAGAGTATGAAGGTGCCATCTACGTATCTCAGCCATAGAGTTGGCTTTACTGATGTGCATCTTAATGCCATTTCTTCAAAGTATTCCATATATATGTTAGCCATTGCTGGTGATAATGGTGAGCCCATTGCTAAGCCTTCATCCTTCTGATGTATATATGATCCCATTCTGAAGTGTGTTGCTTGTGTACAAAAAGTCAGCATCATCAGGTTATCTATTGGTATACTGGTATGTTCTCCTAGGGATGAGTCCAAGGCCAGACTGTCCCTGACTACTGATAGTGACTTCTCTGTTGGTACCTTGGTAAACAAACTCATCACATCCAGGCTCACCATCTGGTTGGATAGATGAAAGCATGTTTGGTTATTTCCACAAAATGGGCAGTTTTGAACATATGATGGTGAATTTCTGATTAATGGTTCAATTATATCTACCAGGAAGTGACTCAAGTGGTGGCACACAGAGCCTTGGCACTAACAATTGGCCTGAGTGGAATACCATCTTTGAGAATTTTATATATGAGGTAGCTTGCTGTAACATTGTGACAACTGCCTGTATGCCTTGGGAAGTGCTCCTTGTTCCTGATTAGGATCTGCAACAGTTTTCATTGTTGGATCTCTATTTACTTTCCTATCATTTCTAATGTGGTGTTCCTGTTTTTCAATATATTCTATTTTGTCCATCACTACAATCTCACTTCCTTTTTCAGCTGGTAGTATGATGATGATGTCATTCCTCTGTAGGGTTTTGATTGCCAGCTTCTCCAGTTTTGTGATGTTTGATTTGAGCAACTTGGCTTATCCAGTACCTGTCTCAATTTTCATCCACCCAAGCCTGAGGAATATTCAAGGCTATTTCCTCAATTCAGACAATGATATCCAAGTATGGTACCTGGTTGTTGAGACCCTTGTTCAGGGCTGACTCCTCAGAGGCACTTAGCTGATGTTAACTGATGTTGTTTACCACCTTCACTGGGAGGCAGAGGTGGATGGACCTTCTGTGTCACCTTCTGATCTTTCAATCTGTTCAATTCCTGTAGTTGGTATGCCTTGACTATTGAATTCATGTCTGAAGAATTTATCTAGATCATGCTGGATCCCATTTCAGTCTTTTTCATCGATAATTCTTTTGAAGAAAGCCTTGATCCTCTGGGAGATATTGGATTGCAGTTTCTGTTTTATCCAACAGTTTTACTGGATTTTTTCTTGGACAAGGGCATGTCCTGCATTTTCTGCAACCAGACAAGCTCTCCTTGAATTGAAGGATGTTTTCGTGCTAAGCCTGAAAGGATAAGTCATAAGTCTCTGCATCAGTGTAGGAATGTATCATGGTTCATCATTCGTGACAACTTCTGGTGGGACTTTTCTAATTGTCTCCATATTTTTGGTATACTGAGTCCATAAGAATCCTTCAATGTTTGTCTATATGTGATACACATGTATGTGTATGTACGTGTGCATGAGAGTTCAACAGTCAGTAGACCAAGGAAACGAAAGTGCCCCAGTGGGCATTCTCATCTATGAGCTACTACAGCTTGGAGCAAGAAGAAGAAAAAGAGAAGGAAATGTTTGCCTTTTTATAGACTTAAATAGCACTACTTAATGGGCATTTTGGGTGAAGCCAAATGTGGTAACCCACCGTTTAAAAGTTACATATGTATATGCTTTTATTCATTGTCTTAACCTGGTATTGAATCATTTATAAAGTTACTTAAATCTAAGTATGGCAAAGTCAAGTTTTTTTTTATAGAGGGTGTATCTTTCCAACAGAAAAAATTAATAATCATACAAGTTATCCTATTCATTATTTTGATTTACCTTAATTACATTTTCAAACTGACCATATATTATCAGATCCCTTCAGTCTGTATTGATATGGATCCATATTTAAGCCCCTATAAGTATATTTTTATGTGTATAAACATTTAGGATGACCCCAATTGTCAGCCAAAGAATTTCTAATGACTACTCGGTGACATTACCAAAAGCAGTATATAATAAAAGTGTGTAAAATATTCTCATCCATTTTTATTTTTTTTTACTCACAGGATACTTTAGAGATAAGAAGTGTATCATTCCTCTCATGGGGTGGGGGGCTTCTTTTGATCCCCAGCTAACCTCATGTTGCATTGGAAACTACACAGAATAGTACACAGCATGCAATGACCTAAGCTAACTTGACTGCACACAAGCATATCTGTGGTAATTTGTGCCAGAGAGAACTGGTAATTATTTCATCAGAAACTCTGGAATAAAATGAACAGACTCAAGGGTATAAAATAAATGATATATTTTTATTTATTTGATTTAAAGTGAGTCCTTTGATATTCAGTGTAGCAAAATGTTCGAGACAGATATTGGTAGCAGTTGGGAGAAAGTCCAATTCGGTTCAGTTTAGAAGTCAGAACTTGATAGGAGTAGTCATCAGTGTCTATCTACTGTGTTTTTCTCAGTCCTACTAACCGCAGAAAATATCATTAGTAGATGACCTCTTAACTACTTCACACACTACACATGACTGGTTTCTCTGGTGGCCATGCCTCTTGTTTCTCTTGTCTTCTGTTCTCCTTGACTAGCACAGAGCTGTGAGCTTATATCTTTTGATTAGGATCCCAGACTAGTGATGTGAACCTTGCTTTTGACTAACATCAAAAATCTCTTTGTGCTAATTTTTTTGATTGGCCAAAATTATTTTATTTTCTGGCATTCCTTTCTTTTTCCTCTTTATATAGTGGAAGTTATGCATTGAGTCTCCCTGATTGTAGTTTTCAGTCACAAATTAGTAGACTCTGATCTCGCAAACTTCTGCTGTTTTGCAGCCAGGTTCAGTCTTTTCTTCTTCTTGATCTTTTTTATTCTGAGGGTTGCCTTTTATTTAGTTTAGAGAGAAGTATATATACTTCTCTCTCAACTAAAGAAAAGTTTAGATAGAGAGAAAAAGAAAGAGATAAGAGTTTTAAAGGATAGCACAAATGCCTTATTTTAATTTGAATTCCTTCTTTTTTTGTTTTACGTATTATTTTTATATTTTATTTTATTTTTATCGGATATCACTACATACCTCAGAATTCTACCAAATCTAGAGATAAAGATTTTTTCTTAAATGTAAGTCTCCAAACACCTTTCAAAGAAACTTCACATGTACATGCGATAAATATATCTCTTTATACACACCTTCATTCACTTCTTTTGTATTCCTTCTATTTAGTTTGCACAGGCAATAAAATATGTGATTTGTAATTATAGGTAATTGCTTGTAATTTCATTCTTACTTTTGTTTGAGGAAACTCCAATGTGTCTACTAACTCATTACTAAATTAAATATCTCTACAACAGACTGTTCAATTCCTCTGATTGAGATTCAGCAATTAAATGAAAATTATTGCACAATCAAGAGCTGAAGCTTTTGTAAATACATGGATTACAACATATGGTGTTCCATTGCATGTTGTGATGGGAGAAATCAATGTGATGGTGAATTGTTTTTAGAACTGGCTAAATGTTTTGGTATAAATTTTGTATAATAAAAGTAAGTAAAATTATATAAAAATAATTAAAGTGTAAATCAAAATAATACAATAGACTAGGTTTGTTTATTACATTTTCTTTTGTAGAGAGTGTTTTACAAAAATATTTATTAATAGAAGTAAGTTACTAACATGTAATACTTTAAATAAAAAAAACTGCTAAACTGAAGCCAGAAGGTTAGTAAAAAAATGAGTTGAATAAAATCTGATGTGTAAAATTTTGTATATGTGAGGTTCAAATTGATGTTGTAAAAGAACCATCAAAATGAAGCCTAACAGTTTATAAAAAAGGTACATGTATAAAATTTGTTTTTCAAAAATTTATAAAAAAAGAGGCTCTCAAAACCCACTTAAATAAACTTCACAAACAGGCATGGTTTAAAGAGTTACATTTTGTGGTTGGTTTTGTATCCACTACATACAGATAAATATGAGACCTTGAAATAAGTCACTGTCAGTTAACTCAAAAATGTCGATACAAATGTACACCATCTCACTTAATCAAAGAGATGAGTGAAGGTGCCAGTAATCAAAAGGCTTATCAACAACTGAAAGTATGAGCGATCTTCTCTAAGTTAGTAAATTTATATTTCCTTTTCTCCTATAAAGTGTAAGTAATAGTATTTATTAACATGTATAAATTTTTTTCTATATCAGACATATGTTAATTTCCACAAATATTTCAGATAAGATTGTTTACTTTTCATAGTAACGTCATGAGTTCTGAAACAATGTAATGTAGCTATAACAGCAGTGGTGTATGTAGGGCAAAATACTCTTTTCAGGCTGGGTTTGAATTTAGTTTTCCTTCTCCTAGGCTGGTTGCCACCGCAAGACAAGAGATCTCAATCAGCCCATAGATGTCAGTGAAAGTGGAGAATAGACGGATTCATATCTTTCCCAAAGGTATTTGTTCAAAAGTGAGCACAACAAACTCAGTTGGAATTTGAAACTAGCTCACTGATTTAACTTTCCGAGTCTCTAACTGTTACATTTACGCACATATCCATATGAAAAGATATGTATAGAAATGTGTATCACTAAATTTAGGCATGTGTCAAATTTTTATATACCTTTTTGTAACTGAGGAGGTGGAAAATGCCATCTTGGGTGTTGATATTTTACACAAATATAGTATTCTACACATGTATATTTTGGTGGATCTTTAGATTGCCAAGTCATATTTTTTATATTAGTATGCCCAATGTTAAATATTGACGATAATCCTGTTTTTGTAAGTCTTTAAATAAATTATCTAGTATTACTAGCTGTCTTTCCACAAAGAAATATTATCCGTGGTATTACACACCATATTGGTACCACTAGCTTACAAATTTACATTCGCTCACAGATAATTTATGAGCAAATGCACTTATCTGTTGCATTTAATTTCCAATATCAGTACTACTTGGTGAGATTGTAGCTACTATAATGCACTCAACTAGGTTTTTTTTTTTAAACCCCATGCAAGGTAGAAAGTCACTAAGATACAAGGGGTTACTGGGTGTGGAAGAATTAGTAACAGCAACATTAATAATGAGCAGGAAGAGAAAAAAGTAATCAGGAGGACAGTAAATAGCAATTGACATTACATTTAAATTTTTGCAGATTAAAGTTGGCTGAAAAAGCATGGAGACTGAAGGGAGTTTTACAAGCAAGAAGTGCAAGAAAAACTGTTAGCATGGAATTTATGGCTATGTCTAGCCTGCTCAATTGTAAATTGATGAGATCTCAATGCCACTCTAGTACTGCACTTAAATTCAAAAAGTCTAGGTACCATAGCAAAAAGCTCATTCAAGCAATTCCCATGAAAGTATTTATAGAAAAGACACAGAGAGACAACCATATAACAGTAGGAAACTGACCGAAACCGATCTGCCACATCAAGACCAATAATATTGCTGATTCTTCTTTGGATTTTATCAAGAAGCTCAAGGTAAATAGCAGGGGCACTAGAATATATGTGGCACCATGGAAAATTGGTAGACTTATAGATATGCAAAACAACAGCGCCGTTTAGATGGATGTTATACACGTCTTTTAAGAAGAGTGCTTAATCTCTCATGGCGAAACCACCCAACTCTAGAAATGATATATGGTGACTTGCCAAGAGTATCAACTTTAGTTTGTAAGAGACATGCCACAGATGAACTTGTGTCATCATTTGTACTCTGGAGGCACCCATCATCTGACAATCGATCACGCAAGTTAACCTTTCCAGATAGGATAAAACGAGACACATTGATCCCTAAGGAAGATTTTTTAGGTCCTATGACAGATAGGGAATACTGGAGAGGTGTAGTGAGTTCAATCTCGGCTGAGGCCGCAAGATGATGATGATATAGATATGCATGGTAGATTCTGGAAAGAAAAATTGTCTTGCACAACACAATGAACCAACTTTCTTATCAGCTGACCTAACAATAGATTAAATAGTCTTTCTACTTCATGTCAGCTGAGAACATTAGTAAGAGAAGATGCAATGATTCACTTGCCTGGAGGTTAGCATCAGCCATGCTGTTAGAAGGCAGAGAGGAGTCTCTCAAATGATTAATGGAAAGAAGTTTAGTTTTGGAGGCATTTGGTCAATAAAAAGGGATATGTACCCTATTTCCTAGATTTGTGCTAATAGGAATATGTACTTTAAAAACAAGGTGGATAAAATAAGTAAAGTTTTATTGTAAAAAACCAGTACAATAACAATAAAGGTAACAGTTATGCACAAGGTCGTCGGAAGTCAATCCAGTAGTGAGTGCTACTATTGCATAAGTCTGAGTTGTACTCAACAGATCCCAGCTAGTCTATGTATATCGTTGACTTACAGATACTTATAGGTAGTGACTACCTATAGTGTAGTCACTCATGGGGTGACAGGTTATTCCATTACATCAATTCATAACATCATAACAATTGCCCAAGGTCAAACTGAACATTAGATTCTAGTAGAGCTGCATGGTATTATCAAGGCTGCTGGACTGCTATTACTAGTCCCTATGGTTTGCTTATTTTTAAAAATTCCTTTTGAACTAAAAGAACGCATGCATAGTCCAGGCTTTACGGAGGTTCATTGACCACGTTTTGCACAATTTACATTTTACTTGAGCTTATATGGATCATGTCCTTATAGCCAGTCATTCCATGGTAGAACATGTGCAACAGGTGCATTTCATTTTTGAGTGTTGCCAAAAATATGGAGTTGTTATCAACCCAAGTGTCAGTTTGGTAAATCCAATGACATTTTTCTGGGACGTCATATTAGTTCAGCTGTATTTCTACTTCTTTATCTGTCTATATTTTTGAGCCAACCAAGCATAGAAATGAATACAATATGGGAACCAGTAATAAGGAGTGCCAGAGAAAAGCAATAATAACAACAAAAATTGCAATATGAGCTCTGGTAAAAACATGGAATAAAAAAAACAAAAAAATTGCAATATGAACACTGGTAAAAAATGGTTGCTGAAGACATTAGGTTTATAATACCCAGAAATTTATACGCAGATGCCCTCAAGGCACAGTGGATAAAGGTGTTGGTTAGATCCAGTGACAAGACCCAAAGAGTGTGAGTTCAATACCAGGTGGAGAACTTGGAAAGAGGAATTAACAGGAGATAACTGATAATTGACATCCATTAAACATGGGACATGGAACTAAAACAATCTACTCCAGTGAGCGAAATAAAGGGTTCAGTTCAACATTCCAACCACCTGAAGAAGGCCGAAACGTAATAAATATGGCGACAAAGATGAGAACAATAGTCTGAATAATGTAAATAGTGTTCTACTTCTTCAATGGTAACAACTATTTCAAGATTGTGCCATGAGAAAATTATGCCAATTATTGGTGATGATTAATTTCTATTGCAGATTTCTCCCAAACTGTATCAAAAGGTATCAAAATATTTTAACAAATGTTAAAATGTCAGTTATTGGAGAGAGATGACATTTGGATTATCTGATCTAGTTTGCCTCATATAACCATTTTATTAACAGTGAATGACATTCTTGTTATGTCTTAGAGCATCAATGCCCTTCTTTTGAAACTTTGTATGAAATACCACACATTTATTGCAGAATAATTGAAAGATTAACATTTCAATCATTTCTCTTGAATAATTTGACAACTGGCAATTGCGTCTGGCACCAGCACCAGCACCAGCACCAGTCGACTATGTATCCTTCACACTTGATAACCTGTTCTCATCCTCCATCAAGCTAGTCAGAGTCAAATTTGCTTGACTGCTTGTGAAGTCAGATGTTGGATATTCAACTTTGGACAAAGATCTATGTTTAATATGAGAAAAACTAAAGTTGAAAGACATTTGCACACTCCCCTTTTTTTTCATGATGAGCAGTTCACCTTCATGCACATTGATATTATGAAACTCCTTCTTCCCTGTGAAGGACACATTTACTAACATTATTGTTTAAGTGAAGTATTCCCATGGTGAACATTTTTGCATATATTATGGTAAAAACCTTTTATTTCTGGATAGGTATCCAATTATGGTATCCTAGTTGTTGTTACCACAGTCAGAAGTTGTCAATTTGAACTTGAATCTTAGTTAATTAAACCTTGGGGTAATAAAAGAATCTGCACCATTGCCTCTCATCTTGAATCAAATGGCATGGTGGAAAGGTTTCACTGTAGTTTCAAGTCAGTCTGGTAAGCAATGTTAAATCATTTTAATTGGCTGAAGCACCTTGATCTAGGATTTTGTATGACAGTAAAAGGTGACATTAAATGTTCATCTGTCGAGATAGTATATGGCACCATGCTCAGACTTCCTGGAATGTTTTCTACCAGACTCCACAGAAAGAAATGGATCTCACTCTCATTGTCAATTGTCTGATAGCATAGATGGAAAACTTAGCATACACATATGTGAAGAATACAAAATCCACATATATGGTGAAACATTTAAACTCTTGTAAACATATTTTTGTATGTGACTTTGCTAAGTGACGTATCCTGTAATCACCTTATAGAAGATCCCTCAAAATCTTCCAAAGATATCGCAAGTACTTTACTGTGCTTGTTAAAAATGTAAATTAAATATCTCCTTAGACAGACTTCATCTTGCCCTTTTTAATGCTGCATCACTTGACATGGACAATGATTTTTTTCATGTCCTGTAGCACCAGATGTGCTAAAACAGGCTGTGACATGGTCTGGTCATCATATTTCAGGAGTGGCCAAACAGCTCATGATTCACATGTGGCTCTTTGACCTTTAATAATGCAGCTTGTGGAAATATATTCACTGGGTTCCTTTTTACATCACAATAAAAGGTAAGAAAAATTTCAAGATTTATAATTATTTACTGGGTATGAATTGAGACCCTGCCAGATCAAAACATAAGTTTAATGTTAATGGGTATGTAATAAAAACATGTGTAAATTTTATTCATGTCTTAGGACTCTAAAACATCTGAACTTTATCATATGTGACTTTTACATTAAGCAAGTTTGGTCACCCCAGTCATATTTGATGGACCAAATATTTCAGTTACAACTATCAGGATGAGTCCACTCTAATATCATGGTTACCTAACTTGAGTTTACTAAAAGCTTTTCTTTCTTCACTACTTGTGAATGAATTCTTTTTACTGCTTACTTGGTTCATGCAATGTTCATACATTTCGTGTGCTGGTTTTCAGTTTCAGGTGCACACAAATCTGCTCAGTACCTAGATGGGTAACTGTTTGGGAGGGCTAGATGCTGTAAGCTTGGATGTGTGGGTGGTGTAATTGATGATGGCACAGAATTGTTAATCGAAGAGCTGAGTTCCAATTCCCATTGCAATTCATTTATGCATAAAGACTGTAGTGGAAGTTATGAATCTACCTCTTTCCTCTCCTGCTAAGGGTTAATTAGTAAGACTAGTATCACTAAAACCATTATTATCACAAAAAAAAATGGATACTAAATATTTAGATTTCAACATTCCACAGAAGTTGATATGCCGCTAAACAAAACCAACCAACATTTGACCAGATTACATCCTCTTCTGCATCTTGGTACATTTGACCTTAAGTGGCAAGTAGTTTAAAACCTGTTGGGGTGGGGGGCATACATGTATTGTACTCATAGTAAAAACATATCTGGGTCATTAAATGAACAAACTATTGTCTAATTCTAGCTCCTGTAACCGAAGTGTTTTCTAAATTTTTATACATGCCCCTGTTTTTGTTCAGTTATGTACATGGGTGTTAATATATCATGAGTATAGTAATGGTAGTTGGTAAGATACTTTTATCTCCACCAGACATTTCAATAGTCTATTCAATGTGGAATCTATTTACAACAAAGTCAGCTATCAAGTAAGATCTTAATTCACTTCTCTTTTTCATATTTGATAATGCACATCTGGGTTGTTTCATGAGACTATTGTCTAATTCTAGTTTCTGTAAATGTATAGCAAAGGTTTTTCTTTTTTAAATGTGTCCTTGTTTTTGTTCAGCTATGTACATGAGTGCTACTATATTCATGAGTATAGTAATGCTATATTAAGGTGGTAAGATACTTTTATCTCTATTATCCATCTGAATAGAATGATTGATATCTAAATGGCATTGTGGCTAGCTTCAGATTACTAATTTAAATAATTATTAAAATCAAATTTTCCAGTGCAAGTACAGCCACAGACAGCTTTTTATGAAGATCTCAAAAAATTTTCATCATTGAATATGGAAATTTAACACATTTAGGTAGTTTCATTTTAATATTTAACATCATTAACCTGAAGTTGAAAGTTAGATTGTTTTTCTAATTCGAGGGAGTTTACATTTAGCATTTTTTTAGAACCCAACTGTTTCGGACAGCTTTTAATCTAGTATACAAAGCTTCTGTTTGTGTGTGACCACTAAAAACTCTGAAAATTTATTACAGAGAAATTATAAAAAGGAAAGCTAGTTGCCAGTGTGTTTGTGCAAATATTATGTAAAACTGTGATATCAAATAAATGAAAATTATCACAGGATTTATCTGTGCACCCACTCAAATGGAATACACAGACAAGTTTAAATTGAGATTCTAATGTATATATGATACTAGGGACAAAAAATGCTTGCACTCCCTTTTGGGGCTGTTTCATGTGCTCTCCATCATAGGAGAGATACTGCCTGCCCAATGACTGCTTGGAGCTGTGCAAAATAATAATTGTAAATCTGCATAAATAAGCAGGTTTTGTATTTATTTGCATACCCACTTTATACAAAATCTGATATAAGGTCAAATTGGATGTGTACATGGGCCAAGAGTGAAAAATTGTTTAAGCCCTCTCAGTACTTCTTTAGGGCTGCCTCAGGTGCAAGAGATTAACCCTAGCCATCTCCTGAGGTAGAGACAAAGCTTGTGAGGATGGCCTCTTGGGGGTTAAGCTTATATTAATAATTATAAAGCCTGCAATAATGTAGGTTTTGTTATTTGTATCCACCAGCATGTGGCTTATATCTTGCTCAACTTAGTAACTAATTTACATATTCAGCTTTAAATATCAAACTTTAAAAATTGCTGTATTTTGTAATTCATTTTCTGTCAATAAATAAGGATTGTTTTGTTGATAACTTTCATAATTAAATTACTTAGTTAATCAAATAAAGGTATTTTCTCACTTAAAAGTGGTAATGTCCTTATCATTTAGATTACAGCATATGTCAATAGAGTAAGCAATATTGACATTATAATCTTTTTTAGTCAGTGTAGTGCTGTTATTAGCTCCCATGGAGACCACAGAATATTAAAATTCTTGTATATAGTCATACTTCAACTTTTTTCTAACCAAATAACATTTGATTGCCGATTTGTTTCTATAAGAAATTAAAAGACATTAACTTTGACCGATGATAGGAATTTAAGTCATTGCACTTCTATATCTCAATGTGAATGATGAAATTTGCATCAAGTGATTGTTAGCTTGTCTGATAGATTTATATCAATGTATGTATAATGTAAAAACTGGACCCTTATTTTGTGTAGGTCTTTGCAACATCAGGTGTTTAATTTAACGATAAAAATTTCTGATATATTTAACCCTTACATTTTAAATCAAACTCCCAATTTACAGCCACTTTATTCAGTTACCCTCAAAAATGATGTAATTCACAGAGGAAGCAAAGACTAGATTCAGTCAAAATAGTTCATATGACAATAAATTAAATATTTTTTTCATTACATTTACTTAAGTAAATCTTGGCCATTATTTTCTTATGAACCAATCTAACAACATAAAGTTGTTTAGTATTTCTTGATATTTTTTTACCGACAGTTCACACAATACAAGACCCAAGGACCACTCAAGGTAAAGGGTTACTAAGTGAGATTGTAAGGTAGGAGTAAGCGGGAAGTATGAGGATGAGTAGGCATTGTTAAAAAAATTTTTATATTTTAAAGTCACTGAGATTTTAAAATGTATATAATTTTTTTAATATAGCAGTTTTGTGTCTTTTCCAAATTAAATAATTTTGCCTTGTCATCATTCCTTTATTCTAACTTTAAAGATGACAATATTTCAAT
This sequence comes from Acanthosepion lycidas, assembly GCA_963932145.1. Taxonomy (NCBI): domain Eukaryota; kingdom Metazoa; phylum Mollusca; class Cephalopoda; order Sepiida; family Sepiidae; genus Acanthosepion; species Acanthosepion lycidas. The sequence continues at coordinate 37,917,766 of OZ010600.1, read as the reverse complement.
TACTGGTGTAAAGCAAACGATGTTTCTCTTTTAGCATGAATGTCTTCTTAAGAAAAAGTTATCTCCCTTTCATCAAACATTTACTCTGAATGAGAATAATTTAAAATTTAGTTCTTTGTGAGACAAAGTCAAATCATGAACAAAGTGACATTTAAAAGGTACTAATTATAAGTAGTTTTATAAGTAAATATATATTTGTAAATATATATAAAATATAATAAAGTATATAAAATAAATATATTAATAAATGTTCTCACAGTTTTTTAATGATTAAATTTAATAGGAGTAGTAGATTCACACTCCTCCTCAGTCTTTTAGACAAGAGTAGAGGGTTTATCACTTGTTTCCTGTTTAGGATTGGGCTTCTGGTTTCTTCTAAATTCTACTTCAACTCTATACTTTTAATGTCTCCTCCTAAACTCTGAAATTTAGACTATTATTAGGTTTTCAGTTCCTTCTAAAGTCTTTTCCTTCTCTTTCACTTCAAGTGGCCCCTTGTGAATTAATGGCATTATTTCCTTGCTTGGAGTGAATTGATAATAAAAAGTTTTTCAAAAATAACAAGCAAACTATGATATGGTAAAATATATGATTACCTTTTTTTAGAGTATTAATATCCCTTTAAATATAAGTAATATGAAAGAGAACTATATATTATATTGAGATTTGTGTGTGTGCATAATATTTTTCATTTATATGCCTTTTAATTTGAACAATACTACTGCATTTTATGAAACTATAATCATCACTGTTTATATCTTTTAAAAATCAACCCTAAATGTTTAATTTCCTATGTTTAAACAGTTTAGCTTAGAAATAAAAGAAATATAATCTTGATTTATTTTAGTCTTTTTTTTTTAAGTAGAAGTCAATTTATCCAAATTGAGTAAATCTCATCAAAGCTTTCTTCTTTTTTTTTTGTTTTTAAAGATGCATATATCACTCTAGGGAATTCAGCCATGAAATGTTCATATTTTTTAAATTAATTTGCTTTCTTCTTCTCATATAATTAGCTAAAAAAATAATAATATTATTACTGCCATTAGTTGGCAGTCAACAATACAGCAAGGAATAAATTAAAAAAGAGAAATAGACAGAAGCAGAAATCACTGCATTTCAGAACCCAATTAGTCTAAGATAGAAATCACAAAAGATCATCTTCTGACATATGTGATTAAAGTTAAAGTCTCATTCAAAGCTATTTCTTTAATTAATGTAGTCCACTTTAATTGCTAAAGTAGTAATGATCTGTAAGATTAACTTAATAACAAATTGTACCACATTGAAATGTTCTGTAAGAGTGTTGACTTTATTCAAACTTTTAGATTGATAAATGAGCAACCATTATTTTCAAGTGTAAAAATAAGATTTTCTGTATCATAAAAATATATAAATTAATTTATATTCCATTCCTAAATTGCAAAAATATCCTTGTAGTATGTGACTCACCCCAAGAGGATGCTAGAATATATTCTGCGCTCAGTGTGATCTCAGAGAAGCTAGGTACATTGACTGGTTAATTTGGGGGTTGTTAAGTGCATATCCATGGGATCAGCCCAGTTGGACTTGGTATGTGCACATGTGGGAAAAAGTGTATGTCAGCTAAATATATAAACAACGACTGGAAACAATTAGTGCATGACATGACTTGGATTTTAGCCCAGATTTAACTGTGAGTTAATCAGGATGACAAAAGAAGAGACAGCCGACAGAGCCTTCCAAGGATCCAGTTAAGTGGATGGATGGCACTGAACCAAAACACAGGAAAGCCAATCCAGGAAAAAGTAAATTTATTCAAAGACAATAATCTTTAACCCTTTAGCATCCAACCTACCCAATCACACCGTATAAATATCAGCTCTCAATGTTCAACACTCTTTAACCCACCCCATGTATACTCTGCAATAATATATGACAATAGCATTGCTAATAATGAGATTCTAGTGCATTATCTGGGTGAGGGAGATAAGATTGATATTGATGATCAAAAAGACCCATACATCAATTTATCTGATTCCAGAGTCCTTGAAAGAAAACAAGTTCCAGATGTCCTAAACATAAGCATATGACTAATTATTCTAATTATCAATAAATTTAAAATACCAACACAGCTTATTCAAATTTGATTCTTGGTGTGCTTCCAAGTACTCAGAAGTATCACAATTGGTTCTCAAATGAAATGTGCATTCTGTTAACAGATTGAAGTTATTCCTAGGATTTTAAAAACAAATATCCACTGGAGATTCCAGACAAACAACGAGCAAACAAAAAAAAAAAAAGAAAGAAGTCATGATTTCATGCTTCCCAAAATATTTTTTTGACTTTTATCACTCTGCATGTGAAATTCTTTGCCATTTGTGAAAAATATAGCCAAAAATCTCCTTGACTGGATTTGAATTGGAAGTCAAAAGTAGCATGATGTTATCGATTTTTTCCGATAATTTATACTGATATTGAAGAAAAAGGTCAGCAACTAATAACTGTTGATAAAACTAATGTTCAACATGATTTTCATGAAAATTCCTTGCAGTTTGCGAAAAGCATTGCCAAAAATCAGCTACATTGGATTTGAATTGGATGTCCAAAAGTGATTGATTTTATCGATTTTTTCTGATAACTAATATCAATTTTTAAAAACAAAGAACAGTACCTCAAAACTATAAGTATGGTCTTTGCTCAATGTGAGTTTGGTAGATTTCACTTGTAATTTGGGAAAACTATCACTGAAAAACTGATGAATTTTTTTCAAATCAATATTCAACCCCCTATCGGTTTTATTGATTTTTTCTAAAATCCGAGGAACAATCGAAAAATCAGAAGACGTCAAGTACAAACACTGTTAATTTCCAATCTGTGTGTGAATTTTCATGCCAATCGGACGAACGTTTTGCTCAGAATGAGGTAACAAGTTGACAAACACACAGGCACACAGGCACACTAACAGAATGCCATTTATAGATACAGATATATATATATATATATATATATATATATATATATATATATATATATATATATATATATATATTGATCATTTTGGATAAATAGGACTGAATTAAATATTTAATATTTGATCAATTATATTCTTTTAGTTCTATTAATCATTTGGAGGAAATTGGATGAGATACAAATTGTTGCCATATGATTAAGGATAATATTCAGTTGATTCATTTAATCAGTTAAGAAAATTTGGATGCAATTCAAATAATTGATAATTAATCATTTCTTTCAATTTTTAATGTTTTTCTTTGATTCATATTACTTTTTCTATATATTTCTTTGTTTCTTCTTTTTTCTAATTATTTTCTATTTCCAATTTCTTTTTTTTAAGAAATCTTTTTCTCTCTCTATTTATTTTTTCATTTTTTTCTGAAAGATAGACGTTCTTGTCTTACAGACTGTTTTATAACATCATAGAAAGTAATTATCTTTCATTCACAAAGTATGGCTGGATCAATGAACTGTTTTTTTTTTTTCTGAAAAGCAAAGCAAAAACTACATTTTACTGTCTTGTCTATTGTGAACATCTCATAAAATAAAAGCAACTGAAGAATAAAAGTTTAAAGTTCTTCTATATGTTGTGTCCCTACAAGACATTGGAAACTTCCTGCCCTTTGTAGCTCTTAGCAATATTAGTTTTTTATTTGCTATCTCTCCTAATCTCTGTTCTGCCAACAGCTGTCTCAAGCTCATTAGGTAGGTTATTTGCTGCTTTCTTTTGCTTAAACCAAACCAAAGCATAAACAGAACAAATATTAAAACTGGATGAAATTATGGAATTAACTAATAGAGAAACATTTAAGTCAATTGTTTACTATAATTCATATATATGTATGTATGTAAGTCCTGCAGACTCCTGTCCTGGGTATGATAATAAACTATATAAGGCAGCAAGGTCTCTGATCAGGAGGTTTTTGAGGAGCATGGAACCACCTCTTAATTGCTGTTGTTCCCAAGTTCACCCTGACCTGGGGTGGTAGCAACTATTAGGTTCCAAGCTATGGCTAAATAGTTAACCCCAAAACTGGGGTCAAAATATTATGAAAGTATAAAAATAGATTTTTATAGTAAAAATACCAGCAATAAATTTTTGAAAAAAGAAATTACTAGCAATACATTTGACGCTCGACAAAAACTCTCTTTACAAAAATACATCAATGAAACCTGATCATCTACAAACTGATTTCTTACAAAGAATACATATTCTATTCATATGAACTTATCCTGTCAGCATTAAATAACCCATTGAGGTTGATATGCCATAAAACAAAATAAACCAAACCAAACCAAACCAAACCAAACCTGCAGATGCCCCTGTGGAGTATATGCCTCCAGCCTCACCACTCTAGCTGTTACTTCTGTGGTTTCAGTAACAAGCTGGTTTTTACAGAGTGGGGTTGCTAGTCCCACACCTAACCAACTTTGAATTCAGAATTGTCCTTCACCTAAACTGGTTGCCAACCAAGGCTAGAAAGCTAAGCCTGCCCTGCTTCATACCTTTTTGAGTATATTTGTGTGAAAGCAAATGCAATAGCATTGACAAGAATTTGAACTTAACATTCCAATCTCACAGGCTGATAAGAATTACACTATGTGCCCATCCCACTGTGTTTCATAAAGCCATTAAAATTAATTTAAACTTTTTAATGACATAATCATTGGCTTAAAAATTGTAAAAATACCAAATGAAAAAAATGTACTGAAAAATTTAAAGAGAAATATGCCAAAAAATGAACAATTTTAATATATCTAATTAGGTATCTTACCATAATACAATGGTAAATAAGTTAAGCTTGTATTCCACTAATACTGAAGTGAGTTTAAGACTTACAAAGCACTCAACATCTGTGACTTTGTGCCAGATTCAATTTAGCTTAGTAAAACCTTTAATAATTCAACATTTAAAGATAATCTTTATGTGAAACAATGATCAGTCTTATAGACAATTACTACTGAAGTTAATTTGATCCTCCCAAAGTAGTGACCTTGTGCCAGATTCAATTCAAATATTTAAATATTTTATAGACAAACTAAACTTAGTAAATCTGTATTTATAACTGTCCATTAATCTTTATAGAATTAATACAAGTAAAAGGCTTGTCACTTAACTGAATGATGTTACCTTCAGCATCCTGACTTCAGAGTTTCATAGATGGATCCTCTGGGAATCACACCATTCACTTGTCAGGAGGTATCAACAATTCACTGTTTATACTTCTCAATTTTTCTTTTTTGTATGCACTTTTCATTGGTGCAACTTTCTTTTTATTCATAGTGTATGTGTGCACTCATCTGCATGTATGTGCATATGTGTAGAATGTCGTGGTTATTTGTCATTTTAGTCATTTTTTTCACTTTACACTCGTTCCTTATTGGTTTTTTACTTTTCTTTCTTTTATAGAGATATAAAAATAGTAAAACTTTGTAACCCTTGTATTTCATTTTGCAGTAATAGTTGAAAGGTGATGGTTAGTCATTTAGTCTTACAAATTGTTGTTGTGGAACTCGGTACTTCATAAATGTGGCTTTATATCAAAGTTAGTTTAGGTCAACAAATATTCTCTTATACTAATAACTGATCAATGAAAACCTTTTCTTCTATCTTCAATTTCTAAAGGGTTAATAGCTAGAGTTTCATATTTCAAATTTATTTCTTTAATTTTCACATCTCAAAGAAAATGTCTGCTAAGGAAATATGGTCATATTCATAGTTGGAATTTACTCATTATATTTCTTAAGTCCATTATATTAGGTTGGTGCAAAAATAATGACGTAATAATGTCGTTTTTTGACGTATTTTTTAACATGAAAAAACGACATTATTACGTCATTATTTTTCAACCAACCTAATATATAAACAGCAGGTCTTTATTCTGACTTTGCATATTATTTCTGGTATAACAGCCAAGTGAAAAAGAAAACACATGAATATTGTAGAAAATACTTGAAGTGTAAACTTAAAAAAAAAACAAATGCAAAGCCTGTAAACTGATAATGACATCTTGAACTAACAAAATTAATTCTGCTTCTGGACCTCTTAAAATCAGGTTCTGTGAAATGTTTATTATCACAACAAGCCACATAGAGTGACAATATTGCAAATGTTCTTTCTTCAAAAGATGACATTTCCTGGCTGACTTCCACAATTAAATTTAACAGATACTTACTAATGTTGCTTTAGACATATAAGGACAGGGAAATTAAGGTTGTAAGACTATGTTGCACCAGTAATGAGAGGTTTGCTTGCCGTGAAAACCAGTATTCAAAATTTGGGTTTTTTACCTGGCCTCAGACATCTGCTAACAACAGTGATGAAATATATAGTTATTGTAGGCAAATGTATAGGAATTAAATCCTATATATATTTTTGAACCAATAAAATCAGAAGGTTTGTTTTGATAAACAATCATTACTAGGGAAAATACTGCCAAAATACTAGGCAGACAAATTTGTAGACCTACAACACATTATTTTTGGACTATTTAGAAAATAACAATAATAACTCCCTTCATCACCCTTGCAAAATCAAGAAAAAATTTTCATGAATCAATGTAAGATTGTTTTCTAACTAACGAAAATCTTGTATTCAAAAAGTTCACACCTCTATGTGAAATCAGATTTTGGATCCATATTATGGATATAAAAATGGAAGACTACTGCTTCTTGGGGCTCAAAACAATTTTGGAGGCCAGTTTGGTTTACACATGTATACACACACATGTACCTGCACACAATGGAAGAGATGACAGCCAGCAGCCACTGAATAAGGCCTTCTCTACAAACTCACAAACCGTAATAAAATAAGTTTGTCCACACATCTCACATGAACTAAGAACATTTAATTACATTATAAAACAAACTTGACTACAAGGAAAATTGAAAATTCTCTTGTTATTGCATATTTCTGAAAAGAATATATAAATGTTATTTCAACTGACATTCAGTTTCTACTTTTTGTTCAGAAAATAACCTTTTTTATGTTTCATTTAAAAGACGTGATGTTAAATGTTTGGAATCCTAGCACTTAGATGACAACAAAAATCTGGATAGATGGATCCCAACAAGAGGTACATGTATATAACACAGGTATTGCATGCCTTAAAATTTGTCCAGAATAAATAATTTTTGTGTAATAAAAATTAATTATTTTTACACTATTTACATTATTCAGACTATTGTCCTCATCTTTGTTGCCATATTTATCACAACATTTGTAACGAGCGTGCGCGGAAACGTCCTCAAACTGCATGTGTGTGTTGTCGCTGGGCACACCTTGGAGTATCATAATGGACTCGACTGAGGATTACAAGAAGAAGATGCGCGAGTCATTTGGCGTCTTTTCTTGGGCGACAATTCCCAAAAAATTTCGCTTGTCAGACTTTTTTTTTTGACCGGAAGCGTTGAGATTTTTGGATTCTATTTTGCAGATTGACGAACATGTTTTGTTGCTTAATTCGACGAACTTCCTTCGGCCCACAAGGATTTTCTTTTGACGAACTTGTTTTGTTGCTTAATTAACAAACTTTCTTCTGTAAAAGTTAAGTTATTTCTTAAGTTTTATTTTTTTTATTATTAGCCCTTGTTTAAAAGTTTATTGTTTTTTGTATTTTTTTAAATTTTCTGGTGTATCCAGGCTTTTCTTTATTTGTTTAACTTCTTCAAATTTTATTTTTTTCCCTTATCCCAACTCCTTTCCCCATTGTTGGACATAAAAATAATATATATAGACCTGATAGTGGAAGTTTCCAGTTATTTTAAAAATGGCTGACGAAGTAAGTTGGGGCGGCTGTTAAGGCCGATCCACCTGATAAACCGAAATCTTCAAAACGGGCAAATACTGCCCCTCATGTGCAGGACCAAGATAGTGCAAAGCATGCTAGTAGCACTAAGAAGGGAGAGACCAGGCAGGTCTCAAGCCAAAGCTCAACAGACGAGGTGGCAAAGGAGGCACAAGCTAAGAAGACAGCCGAGGAATCGCCTTCTTGCTGGAAGTCCCCCAAGTTGCATAGTGGACATAGCGGATTTCTTGGAAAAGGCTAAGGGACACGCTCATCTTGTAAATAAAGATGGGCTCCTTGAAGACATCCAAGAGCTCAAGGTGTTCGCAAAAAGAATGGTGTCGGTTTTCGTGGTGGACAAGCGTTCGCGCAAAATTTGTCGCTCCACGTAAGACATAGTGATTAAATCACTTTTGTCCCTGGGGATAAAACCCCAAAGTGTTATTAAAGGTGCTGGGTTTTTCATGTGGGACGTACTGCTACCCACACCTAAAGATTGCTTGGCAATGGAAAAAAAGGAACTAATTACGAAAGACCTTATTCTAAGGACAGAGTATGAGGGCCGGCGAAGGACCAGGGTGGCCGTATTTGAGGTCCCTCCTCAGGTATCGGGAGAGCGCCTGGCTGCATTTTTATGCAGCACGGCTAGATTTTAGGGGCTCTCTCCGACAACTTGAACGGGGGACGGACTTTCGATAACATGTTAGATCAGAAGGCCTTCAAGTCCATCCCCAACTGTTTGGAATTAGGCGGCCGGAAAATGCCGGTCATTGTGACCGGTAGGAAACCTACTTGCTGCCCAGGGAAGAAGGGCCCTGGAGTTCCGGCCGCTGGCGACCAAAATCCCCCTTTGGCCGAGACTGTCAAATCCGCGGCGCCTGTAGTGGGCCTAACTACGAAGCGGACCGGTGGGGAAAATCCCTCGGTTGGGTCTTTACCCACATTACCCCCAAAACCAACACCTGCCACAAGTGTGGATAAGGAGAAGGAAGAGGAGGTATGGCCTCTCGCAGTTAGGGGCAAAGGGAAGATCCGGACAGCGAGGCCTCTGTCCCATAATGATCCCGGGGATAAAAACACCTACAGCCCCATTCCCTCTACCAGCTCCGAGGGCGACGCCTCGGCGTCGTATGAAGAAAATGCCACAAACACCCAAAAATTGAACGAGCCTAGCTGGCGAAAAATTTTAGACCTCAAAAAGCTCAAGGAAAAACTGGACGGAAAGCGGGCGAAAAATCAGAAATCGCTGGGGGCACCGGGCCCCTTATCCTCTGCCCCGTCTTCCCCTTCATCATCCAAAAAAAACATTCACAAAACCACCTCCGCCCAAATCATTGACAAATTCACCTGCGAAACATTATACATCAATAAAACCTTCTCCTGTTAGGACGCCTTCTGGCATGACACCCTCTACCACGCCCATAGACACACCTATTGCAACACCTTCTCAATCGCCACAAAAAAAAAAAAAGAAACAGAAGCCCAGATTTACAGGCAGTCATAGACAAGAAAAAACAAAAGATTAAGCCACCATATCTCCCAGGGGAAGACGTCTGCCGCGTTTCCCGGGTACAGGCGGAGAGGATTTTCGGGCAGACACGAAACCCGAAACCCGAAAGCCTTAAAAGTGTTATGGAATTTCCAAAAGATCAACTAATTGGATATAGAAGTGCCCGACAATTTTCCATCAGCAAAAAGGGTATGACCGTCATCAGAACTGGTCCGGGTACGCGGGAGATTTGGGGCATGATAGAGGAGGCCCAGTCGTCTCAAAAAATGGTGCCACCAGCTACCTACCTACTCGACCCAGAGATGGACGAAACAAACCAAGAGTTTAAAGGGATGGTCCCCGTTTTTGTTCACCCATCCCTATAAAGGGCTCTTAAATTAACGTATCCTGCAGACATCGGCGGCTTGTCTCAAGATGATACCGTCGAAATTGAGATGGCGCCCGGTTCTATGGGACGAGCTGTCGTTGTCCTCACCTCAGCCATGTTCTATCCTGAAGGACAACCCTAATCGATTTGACAATGTCTCTCTGGTTGGCTAGTGTGAATGCCCGAGGCCTGAGGTCCGAGTCTCGAAGGGTGAGGCTCGCTCGTGACCTTCAGCGCTTAGGGGTGAATATATGCTGTGTGCAAGAGACCCGTTTTTCTTCTCGCGATTATGAAGGTATTCTGTCTAAGGAGTTTACTCTTTATTCAACATGTGTTGATGGACGCTCGAGGGGTGTCTCTTGGCTGGTGAGCAAGTCTTTGAAGGCTGCGTGTCTTCGCAGATTCGGCGATCAGACTTTGCGTGCTGTATGTTACCATAAAGGATAAGGCTTTGCGTCTTATTGGGGTTTATGGGCCCAATGTCCAGACTGAGCGACCTGCTTTGTTTCGGCAGATCGGGACGTTTATGACGACATCACGTCGGGTAGTTTTAGCGGGCGATTGGAATGCCATCCTTCACCCCGACATAGATCGTATAGGGTCAAATTCATATTCGGGTACTAACATCTGGGGCGTGAAACCATTTCGCGACTTTATTGACGGGTTCGATCTCGTCGACAAATACCGGAATGAGCACCCTCAGCGGGTAGTTTGGCCTTGGACTAATAGTGGCAGCTCGGCTGTAGGTGTGCGTGCTAGCTACCTCGACCGAGTTTTAGTTAGGAGAGTCGATGTAGGGCTCTTAGGGTGTCCAAGCTTCCATTATATACTTTATTCGGATCATAGGCTTGTCCGGGTCCGTGTAAACTTAGATAAGCCTAAGGTTAGGATGGCTGGTTACTGGAAATTCAACTGCTCGTTATTTGGCGAGCAGGAATTCCGGGACCAGCTGTTACTAATGTTACAAAGGGAACTGACGGGGGCTGTGGTGGGAAATGCCTGGTGGAACAAATTAAAATCCAAAATTAGAACGTTTGCTGCCGATTTTAGCCGTCGATTAGCGGCGCAAACGGCTTTAGAGCAAAGAGTGGATCGGGCAGTTAAATCCCGTGATAGTGGGGAAGTAGCCTTAGCTAAGGCAGAGTTGGCCTCCTTGCTTATCAAGAAGGATCAAGCTCTGGTAGTTAGGGCTAGGTTAAAAAGAATGTCCTCTGAGGCGACGAACATGGCCACAGAATTGCGTGCAGGGGAGAGTAGGAATGCATCACGGCAGCATATCGCGTGCGTCACATTGCCGGATAAGCGGACCGTGACTACAAACTCGGGCATATGTAAGGCTTTTCGGGATCTTTTTACTAGGGAGCCCGGTCTGAGCTCTGCTCAGTTCGACACCTATTTAGCCGACTTTCCCTGCCTTGAGGCAGCTGAAGCGGCTAGGTGCGAGGGTCCCATCACAGAGTCGGAAATCTGGGAAGCGTTGAAACAGGTTGGCCTGGATACAGCTCCGGGATTAGATGGTCTTCCCTACGAAGTCTACTTGAGGCAGTCACCCGTTTTTGTTCCTTTGCTGGAACTGATTTTCAACAACTGGATGAGGCAGGGGTCTATGCCTCAACGCTTCACCAGGGGTGTGATCAAGTTGCTGCGTAAGGACAAAAACGGTGGGGATGGGATAGGCAATTTTCGCCCTTTAACTATGTTAAATACAGAGTTAAAGATTTTGGCAAAGATCTTAGCTAACCGTTTGCATCTTGTCCTGTCTAGTCTGATTGGCTCCGAACAGACTTGTGCTGTGAAGGGCAGGACTATTCAGGACAACCTTCATATGGTCCACTTGGTAATCGAGAAAGTCGACAGTGAAGCCGCGCTGATCAATTTGGATCAGTCCAATGCCTTTGATAGGGTTGACCATCGATTTCTGGAGGCTGTTCTTTCGGCTGCCGGTTTCGGGCCGTACTTTCGCTCCTGGATCCGTCTTCTGTATGCGACTCCCGGTGCGCTGGTGGAAGTGAACGGGGTAAGAGCGGAACCTTTCGTATTGTCTCGATCTATTCGTCAGAGTTGTCCGCTATCGCCTTTGCTTTACGTTCTTGCGTTGGAACCTTTCCTTCGCAAGTTAAAGGCGAATCCGGTCCTGCACGGAATTTCCCTACCTGGTGCTACCACCTCGGCCAGGTATTCTGCCTATGCTGACGACGTTTCGGTTCTTGTGTCGAGCAGAGCCAAGATTAAGGAAGTCAGTAAAGAAATCAGTGGTTATGAGATGGTGACAGGGGCCAAGATCAACTGCGATAAGTCTGTTGGCTTGCGGTTGGGTGCGTGAAAGGGAGTTCCCGGACCTTTCCACTGTACGGATGGACCGGTCAAGATACTCGGCGTCTAGTTCGGTCCAGATATCCAGTTGGGAATGAATTGGTCGGAGGTACAAGGGAAGGCCGAGATCGCAATTAATTTGGGGTCTCGGAGGAATCTTTCCTTAAAGGGGAGGGCGGAGGTATGTGTTTCACATATCTACCCGATTCTCCTTTATCGACTCTCTGTACTCCCACTCCCGTCTGACACTTTGCTGGCATTAGTGAAGCTCTTGTTCTCCTTCTTGTGGGGATGGGGGTGCAAGGCTGCCAGAGTCTCTCGGGAGATCTGTTGCCTTCATCCATCTGAAGGCGGTCTAGGTATGCCTAGCATCGAGATCCGTCTCTATATGCTTCGCATCGGGTTCCTAGATCGTTTGTGTCGCGGACCGGATGAGGAGGGCGCCTTCTGGAAGGAAGATGGCCGTCGAGATTTCCCATCCTTGAGGTGTGCACTTGTGTGAGGAGGAGGCCCGCCGTTTACCCCGAGCCGAGTGCTCTTTCTATCGTGAATGTCGTATTGCTCTGAAACGCCTCTTATGCGCGTCGGATGGCCTCTCCAACGTCTAGGCGTTGTCTCGTAGAGCATTATATCAAGTATTAGTTAGTGGGGCAGTTCATGATGATCTGATTGACGATCTCTGTCTTACGAAGCCGGAAACTCGCTCGATCTGGCCTTGGGCTCCTGGGTTGAAATGTCTCAATAACGATGAGGCATCCCTCACCTGGCTGGTGATGCGTGGGGCCCTCTGGGTCACCAAAAAGCTTTGCGCAGCGGGATTGGAGAAATATCCAAACTGCCGACGTTGTAGTGGGGAAGTCGAGACCCTAGGTCACGTCTTCTTTCATTGCAAGTTGGTAGCTCCGTTGTGTAAGTTTGTTGAAGGCCTCATGGTTCGCATGTTGCACGGAAACTTCTTTGTCCTTGAGGCCTCTTCTGTTTGTAGCAATGTGGCACCGCCGTTGACGAAGGCTGAACTTTATGTGTTCCACTGCTTGCTAGGAGTTATGAGAGTCGTGATTTGGTCGACACGTCAGAAGGGATTCTATGGGGGTGAGAAGTTCACCTCTTCCCAACTGATCTTGTACTTTAGGCATCTGCTTAAAGTCAAGATTAGAATGGAAAGGCGGCGACTCTCTTCATCAGAATTCGGCAAAAGGTTGGTAAATCTTGCGCGAATGTGTAGAGTGAAAGGGGCTGACCTGGAGTGGCACTTGGATGTCGGTTAGGCACAGGATTTTGTCCTATCAGGGTTAAACAGAGGCAATCCGCCCCGATATTTAGGCTAGTTTAGGTTTTTTAGTTTGAATCTTTAGCCCCCCTTTTCTGGTTAACTTAGCTAGGGTATGCATGCTCATTGGCCCCTTTTATTTCTGTCCCTATTTTTCTTTTGTTTAATTCCCCATCCCCTCCCTCGTTAGGTGGTTAGTAATGTCAGTTCTCTGGTTGTTGCGGGATGACTTTCGTTTCGTGTGTATGTTTTCGTATTTGTTATTAAATGAGTGCGTGTTTGTGGGCGTGTTTGCGGTCGTGTTTGTGGGCGTGTTTGTTTTTTTATAATGTTATAATCCCGCATTTATTTCGTCCAGTTAACTGATGTTTCTGTCACATTTAGGGATTGTGGGAGGATTTTTTTTACTAACCCTATTTTGTTTTGTTTTATGTAAATAGTATTAAATTTAAATCATATTGTAATTAATCATTGGGGTTTTTTAAATTGTTGTTATTTCCCCTCCCCCACAGACTTTGAAATGTACATATGGGGACTAGTTAGGATTTCATAGAGAATTTGAGGTATTATGGTGGAAAGGTAGGAGCGAATGTGTTGTTTTGTCGATAGGAATATTGTTGGTATGTTTGGGTCCGTGTCTGTGACTAGCTAAGTTTAGAATTAAGACAGAAGATGACCATCCTTTCCCAACCCCTTTTTGGCCTTGTGCCACATTTTGTACTAACGTACAAATAAATAATCTTTTCTTGGGCGACAAAAGCCGTTGCGGTCGGTCGTCCATCGGCAGCAGTCTTGGTGCCGTTTTGCTCGTTTGCTGTCGTAAAGTGTTGTGTCGCAAGTAGGCGTTCGTTTTTGTGTCGCATTCGTTTCTGGTTCGCAAGAAGGCGTTCGTTGTTGTGTCACAAGAAGGCATTCGTTTTTGTGTCGCAAGAAGGCGTTCGTTGTTGTGTCGCAAGAAGACGTTCGTTGTTGTGTTGCAAGAAGGCGTTCGTTTTTGTGTCGCAAGAAGTTGTTTTTTTTTTTGTTTTTTTTCCCCGTTTTCTCGCACAAGCTATTTCGGCATTATGGCCTTCGACCCGAAGCTGATACCACTGTTCGACGGAAGCGATTCTGGACAGTCGGTAGTGGAATGGTTGGAGAAGGCGGAACTAATATGTCAGTTGCGCGGTGTGAAGCGAATTGAGTATGTTACTCCAAAGGATAATAAAACAGCTTCAAGTGCACCAGCGAATGCAACCTACACTTTATAGGATCCGCATTAAAGGTATCGACGCAGCTTTGGTGCGTGACGACACAGTTGCCAATCCTTATACGGTAGGAGAGACTGTCTGGGTGAAAAATCCACACGGAAGGTGTACGACACAGTTCAACAAGGGTACGGTGACACAAATTAATAGCCCACACTCCGTCTCTGTTGATAGAATACTGCGCCACATAAAAGATGTGCGTCCGGCGTGCGGGAAGGATTATTCTGTCAGCAACCACGTTAGTTCTTCTTCTTCTGATGATGATGAAGCCCCGATGGTTTATATAAAATCACAGGAAGAGCACATCTCAGAGAGTAGCGTGCCTGATGAACCTATGCGGGATGAGCTCAGTGAGAGGTCTGAAGAGAGCACCATTGAGGAAGCACTTGAGACCATACCACTGAGACGGAGCACCAGCCCCACATTGCCATTTGTGTGATCTAGAGATCAGGGAGGAGTGTAACGAGCATGCGCGGAAACGTCCTCGAACTGCGTGTGTGTGTTTTCGCCGGGCACACCTTGGAGTACCATAATGGACTCGACCGAGGACTACAAGAAGACGCACGAGTCGTTTGGCGTCTTTTTTTGGGCGACAAAAACCGTTGCGGTCGGTCGTCCATCGGCAGCAGTCTTGGGTTCCGTTTTGCTCGTTTGCTGTCGTAAAGTGTTGTGTCGCAAGTAGGCGTTCGTTTTTGTGTCGCATTCGTTTCTGGTTCGCAAGAAGGCGTTCGTTGTTGTGTCGCAAGAAGGCGTTCGTTTTTGTGTCGCAAGAAGTTGTTTTTTTTTGTCCCCCCCCCCAGCCCGTTTTCTCGCACATTTGTTGCCATATTTATCAAAACATTTCAACCGTTGTACACTCCAGCCTTCTTCAGGTGGTTGGAATATCAAACTGAACCCTTCATTTCACTCAATGGAGTAGACTGTTCTAGTTTCACATGCCATGTCTAATGGATGTCAGTTATCAGTTATCTCCTGTTAATTCACCTCTCCAAGTTCTCCAAAATTCGTAAGCTTAAAGAATCAGCACATATGCTTGGCCACAAAAATCTCCTGAGCTGACCAAGCATAGAAATGAATACAATATGGGAACCAGTAATAAGGAATGCCAGAGAAAAGCAATAATAACAATGAAAATTGCAATATGAGCTCTGGTAAAAAACATGCAATGATAACATCAAAAATTGCAATATGAGTACTGATAAAAATAGTTGCTGAAGACATTAAGTTTATAAATCCCAAAAATTCATATATAGATGTCCTTAAGGACACATGGCACAGTGGATAAAAGTTTTGGTTAGATCCAGTGACAGGCCCCAAAGAGCTGTGTGTTCAATACCTGGTTAAGGCAGTGGAGAACTTGGAGAGGTAAATTAACAGGAGATAAATTAGACATGGCACATGGAACTAGGACAGTCTATCCCAGTGAGTGGAAGAAGACCGGAGCGTACAATGGCTGAAATGTGATAAATATGACAACAAAGATGAGGACAATAGTCTGAATAATGTAAATAGTGTACATAATACCTCATCTCAGAAATATAGACTAATACTTTTTACTTAAAATAATAGTGTAAATAGAGAAGCAATCTGTTTCCATATACCACTTGAAGCACACGTAGAGATAATATAGAAGAGCTGAATGAAAGATGGCTGAGTTGTTATGGTTGAGCGAGCATGAAAAGAGTAAGAAAAAAGCAGTGGCCTTATGTGCTTCTTCATTTTGAAGAAGATGAAGATAGAGCATGGTGTTAAATCTTTCTACAACAAAGTAAACAAGTAAGTTGTGTATTCATCATTATTGTGAGAAATACATGACTTACTCATGCAAACTGTAGAATCAAATACAAAAAATAAATTAATCATTTCTTCTATTAACCTTTGTCACTCTGTATGTGACTTTATTTTCTGTAAAAAAAAAATTTCATCCTGCCACTGAAGGTGACTTTGATCCCTGAACAATAGTGTGTTTGAATTTCATAGTTGTGTTGTCATATCCTGCTATGGCAACAGAAAACAACTTTGAGTGAAATTAACAATATGGATACTGCAATTGAGCAGTTTTGAAAAAGAATGCAGTGAAAAGGGAAGTAATATTAACAATGCAGAGTGCTAAAGGTTAACTAACTATTGTTTTACTTTGGAAATATCTTTCCTTCTGAAATTATCCATTGATGTCATTTTTGCCAAAAAGAATTGAATTAATTTACAAATAAATACATTTTAAACATCTTATTTGTTCATTTTATTATTTTCTCAGATTTCCCTCATAACTGTTAACAGTCATCATGAACTGCATACCAAATGACCCTTCACCACTATCTCAGTGACAAGGCAGACTCTTGGTGCTTTAAAGACTGACAAAGATATTTATTAAACTTAGCTTAGTCTGACACAAGGTTAAATCAAAGGAGGGATAAATTAAAGTACAAGAAATGTGTTGCATCAATTATCCAAGTGTTAATTTACCTTTCTGCTTTGAAAAAATAGCCTTCAATAACTTGATTTAATTTTTTTTTTTACCTGTACTTGACTAAGTTGTGTATTCCTCATTATTATGAGAAATACACAACTTATTCAAGCAAACAGTAGAATCAAATACAAAAAATAAAGTCATAAGTTCTTCTATTAACTAACTTTTTTGTTATTTTGAAATATTTTTCCTTCTGAAATTAAACTTCATTGACATCATTTTTGCTTATTTGTATCAAAGTTTGGAGATAGAATTAAAGTATAATGAAAATTTTCTTCTACTAATTGGATTTCCTTTCTTACAAAAGCTGGTCATTTAGTCACCTGCTGTTTGCATAATAACTTAGCTTCTAACAGTAATCGAGAGACTGGCATCATAATATATTCTTCCCAAATATCAGTGATTGATTTTGCATGAATAAAATTATAGCTGGAACCATGTTTTCACTTTATATCACTACCATCATTATCATTACTATTGTAGAATGTGTCAGCAGAAATCAGATACAGTTTGCATAGAAAAGGTGAAACAATGAAAACAAGTAGAAAGAATGATGAGAAATAGGACTGAGACGGTTGATATGCCATAAAACCCAACCAACTAGGACTGAGACTTAAGAAAGAACCAACTTTATTTTAATTGATATAACTTTGTAAAGCAAAATTGGGGTCAGCTTTGTCACTGCAATTTGTCAGTTTGAGGTTTTAACAAGAGTGGTCTGGAATTTAACATATTGTAAGGCTTACATCCATATCAGGTTGAAAGTTAAGCAACATTGAGCCTGGTCAATACCTAGATGGGTGACTGCTTGGAAATACTAGGTTGTGTAAGCTTGGATGTGTGGGTGGTATAATGGTTAACTTCTCAGAATTTAAACTTAGAGAGCCAAATTCCAATTCCAGTCAGGTTTGTTATATTCACTTATGTGTAAATATGCTTAGGAATGATATGAATCCACCTCTTGTCTCTTCAACTATTGGTCAAATAGTATGACTTATATCATTAAATTATTATTATCTCCAAAAACCTCTTACAATCTAAAGAATTTTCTGGATTAAATAACCTGCAAAAGGTGTTAAGTTGTAAAAAAACAATTAAAAAAATTTAGCATGTTGTGATCCACTACTGGCCTGGAAACACTTGTTTTTAATTGTAAACTTTTTCACAACAAATGATGTTTACTGAGGTTCTGGGATCAAGTATTTTCATTATTTCATAAAATTTTAAATAATTTTATTAATTTTCATTGTTTGTTTTTTTTTTACAATATTCTGGCTGTCAATTTCTTTGGCTTTCTTCAGTGTATGTTGCATTCTGTCATCTTTAGAAATCAATGAACATTTGCTTTTACTCTTGCCTGCTCTTAACATGATTTTTCTCTGAGATTCCTCCAGTCACAATGAATTGTTGTACTCTTGACATGGTTCTATGCTTTGAGTATCTATTAGGTCTCAAGTTCACTCCAGTTAAAGTGGAACTCATATATACAATCCATTGCTAAAGATGCTGGAAAAATTGTTGTAATTTTATGATGTCAAGTACACACAAGTTATTCCCCATGATCAGGAACAATTTAGGATGGAACTTGAAAAAGATTTTAACGGAACAATCCCATGAGATACAGACTTATAACCACCTTTTTGAAGTGGCATGTAATAAAGTTCAGACAACCTTAATACTCTCTCCTTGTTATTATTCCTAACCCCATTCTGATAAGAATACTACAATGGTCATCTCATTCTGCTACACCAGAAAGTACCTGACTCCATCTGCCATGCTTTATTTTTGCAGATTAGGTCAAAAGTGGCGTATTACTGCTATATCTGGGCTGGAGTTGACTAAACCTTACTTCCCAACCTTGATAGAGTTCAAAATCATTTATGCCATTTTGTGAAGGATGACTTATTTTAAACTTTGCCACCTCTTTCCCCACAGATGAAATGCTGCAAGCTAATTACTGAAGTATTGCCATTTCCATTGACTTTCCATATTGGGTGGAACATTTATATAAATTCTTGCTGTCTGATTTTCTTGCATGTGCAAAAAATCCTTGCAACATTGAGATTTATGCATACATATTCCTTAATATTTCTTCTTCTCCTGCTTCTTTCTCCTCTTCCTTAATATTTCTTCTTCTTCTCCTCCTCACCCCCCTCCTCCTTCTTCTTGTCATATCACATTGACACATCAGTTCTCATATGAAAGTTAAGCAAAGCCAAGCCTGATCAGTACCTAGATGGGTGACCGCTTGGGAATACCAGGTACTTGGATGTGTAGGTAAGTGTAATGAATAACAGCTCAGAATTGGGAATTAAAGAGTAGAATTCTAATTACAGTTAAGTTCATTATATTCACTTATGCACCAATAACTTTGGGAAAGATATGAAGCCAAATCCTCTCCCTCCAGCTATGGGTTAATTAGTAGGACTTGTATCAGTAAATCATTATCTCCAAATGACATTCTTACAATCTAAAATATTTTTTTCTGGTTTTAAATAACCTGAAAAAAATTGATAAGCTGTAAAAATAAATCAGTCAATCTTCTTTTTCTTTATGGGATTGAATAATTTAATATATGCAACAGATGAAAGTATGTCTGTCTGTCTGTCTCTCTTTCTTTCTCTCTCTCTATATCTATCTATCTATCTATCTTATCTATCTATATATATATATATATATATATATAAACATGTTCCTCAACCTTTCATCTGTTTATGTTTGACAGAGACACTTCTGACTGAATGAAATAGCACAATGATGACAAAGTGCAAAATTAGTCACTGAGACAAACCACTGTTCTATAACTACCTTACCTATCTAGACAATATTAAGAATATCTTAATTATCTTATTCAAATTATTAATTCTATGCTTAAGATGTTTTCTTCTTGTTTATTAACCATAACTTGGTTTGACACAAGTATGGGCACCAAGTGAAGATCAAATTTACTAGTTAGTAATGATCAATCAGATGTGATTGCTACCATTACCTCATACTGAGTTGCCTGACTTTCTTTCTTACTCTTTACTGACTCTTTGTTCATATTAACTATGAATTCCCTTTCTTGTTCTTTAACTTATATCACCTCTCATCCAGTTGACACTCCTCCTCAGTCTTTTAGTCTCTCTTGTTTCCTGTTTAGGATTGGGTTTCCAGTCCCTTCTAAATTCTACTTGAACTCTATACTTCTAACATCTCCACCTAAACTCTAAAATTTATAGTATCATTGGGTTTCTGGTTCCTTCTAAAGTCTTTTCCTTCTCTTTTATTTCCAATTGTCCCTTGCATCTTATCAGTGTTATCACCTTGAATTGATTAAAGAAAAACTTCATTTAGAATTTCCAGAAGAGACTTGTGGGCAATAAATTAATTTCCTCCCTACAGCCTCTTTCCCACAAATAAAATTTTGCAAACTTTTCACTACTTTATTACTATATGCATGGTAAATATTCAAACGAGCTACATTTCTTAGTTATACCAGTTTGGACCCTTACAGCTAAGACCTACCCCATACCACATTCACAGAGTTGTATTCTTCTCATTATCTCCATCTGAATGAAGTTCCACTCAGACATCTTATTCCCAAGAACTGCTACTTTGTGTAACAGGTTCCTGAGAGGATGCTTCTCCCAATCACTACAATCTTAACGTTTTCAAGTCTAGGGTCAACCATTATTTATACTACATATCTTACTTCCCCTTTTTATATCCATTTTGGGAAAATGAAATAAAATAATAAAAAAATGGAAAAGAAATTTCTTTTCTCATAGTGCAAGTTATAAAGAAACCAGAATGGGTTTTTGATTATAGTGTTTTAGCCACACATGAAATAAATGAATTTGTCATTCCAACACAGCATAAGGCTGACTTGAGCTCAACCATTTAAGCCATTGTTATTCTAACTTACTTCTGAACCAAAAAGGAAAATGGACATACACAAGAGATATTAAGAATTAGGTTTCATTAATGAAACCGGCCTTGTGCCACATGCAACCCTCATGGGTGGGTAGCTAAATATAAATAACCCTCTACCTTAAATGACTCTTGGGCCTTGTATTAGTTGAACATTTAGTAAAAGAAACTGTTAGATATAACTGAAGCTGAATTACCAGTAGACCACTTTATTCAATTAAATTAAAAAAATATCCATATTATTTGGTTTAGAAAGCTGATAGGCATCACCAATTATCTGTTTTCAGTTATGGAACTGCTGTATTATGAATACATCAGTCTCATAATTATTTAATTATTTACATGTATAGAGACAGGGTGCAGTTGAATATTCACAAAATTGCTAAAATCATTTCTGGTTCATTTTAAAACTATGCATCCGTTATTTTATAAAATAATATTTATTTAGACAAGAATACAGCTTGGTATATTTGCCCATAAAAAAAAATTAAAATCATTTTAAGATGATATTTTGATAATTTAACACATTAATGTCCACTGTCCCATTTTTGGGATGGGAGGCATTAACAATTAAAAACCTATAATAAATACAGATGTTTTTATATATAATTAACACCAGATGTTTATTTTAATTTTTATAATTAATAATGGATTTTGCATTGGGTATATATAGGTTTTAAGCATATTTGTTTAAAAAAAAAGCAAAAATTAAGATTTTATTATGAGTCCTTTTACTGATAACGACACATTCTCTCTCACACACAATCATACATATATGAATACTCGCCCTTACTTACATATTCTTTTTCTCATACATTGTTGTGGATCCCCAAGGGTAAGGGGCGGCAGGGGCTGCATGCCTTGATTAAATTAATCAAAGGAGGCTTGCAAACATTTAAAAGTACAAATAAAACATAGATCTGACAAGTCAATAAACAAAGGCAACAATAATGAGGAGTTTACATTAACAAAATGTAAAAATGTATTTATTTACAGCAAAATACAATTTAATCACATAAATTGAATGCAAGATGTTGTTAATGTTCCAATTGAATCAAACAGAATTAAAGGATGGCAACTCAAGAAAAAAAGTGAGCAAAGGGTCCCCATATAGAACAAGGTTAACACTAAATTCACATAACAAATAATAACATGAAATAGGGTTCCTGAAAGAAATTTTACAATAAAATTTATACACTTATATGAATGTAAGATCCTTAGAATCAATCGAAGAGTGAAATATATCATGTACGCGATAGTACATGGAAAGTAAAATTCATGTTTGGAAACGAACAAGGTAAAAATGTTGTTAAGGTGACAGTAATAAAATTGCATACGTGGAACAGTACAAATTTAGAATTGAAAGTTGGCAGGTATTGAACTCACAACTCTTTGGGTCCAGTCACTGGATCTAATCAACAACTTTATCCACTGTGCCAAATGTCCTTAAGGACACATGGCACAGTGGATCGGGACAAATAGCTGGCAGTAGCTTCCTATGAAAATATGGCATTCAACAGGTTTTGAAATAGGAACACCAGAATGAGTTTAATGTGCAAGACTATGAGGAAGTAGAGGGCTGTGTGGCCATTGGGTAGACACAGTCAAAATTTTGAAAATCAATACCTTGTTAAGGCAGTGGAGAATTTGGAGGGGTGAGTTAACAGGAGATAACTGATAACTGACATCCATTAGACATGGCATGTGGAACTAGAACAGTCTACCCCAGTGAGTGAAATAAAGGGTTCAGTTCGACATTCCAACCACCTGAAGAAGGCTGGAGTGTACAACGGCCAAAATGTTTTGATAAATACGGCAACAAAGATGAGGACAATAGTCTGAATAATGTAAATAGTGTACATAATACCTCATCTCAGAAATATAGACAGATACAAAATAGATGGTATAACACACAAAATCTGTATTGCTTACACGAAAAGATAAACCAAAGATTAATGCAAAAATGAATGATACTGACTAATCTTGATGAGTTAGGTGATTAGGTGATATGTACCTAATTAAACGAAAAGTTGATATTTGAATTAATGTCAGTAGAGTCTTCTGACAAAACAGGGGTTGACTGGAAATAAAACAATGTTCAAAAGGGAAAACTGTTAACGTAGTTAGTCTGATGTTATGTGGTTGCTGACTGTTAAATAAACAGATATTACCTAAGTCCCCTTTGAAATAAAATTGTCAGAAATTCATCAAAAGCATGGATTAACTATTGAAATGGACTTGGCTGACGTCAGGACAGAAAGCTGTCTATAGAAATTAACCAATGTTACAGTACAAGTTGTTTGATGTCATGACGAATAGCTGGCCACAAAAATTAACCAATAAACAGTAGATGGTTGTCATTGGGGCAAATAGCTGGCTGCAAGTATTAACTGATATTATGGATGAAGATGGTTGCAGCTTCTTATGAAATATGGCATTCGATAAGTTCTGAAATAGTAATGCCAGAACGAATTTAATGTGCAAGATCATGAGGAAGTAGAGGGCTGTGTGGCCATTGGCTATTTTTAGTCTGGGTAGACATAGTCAAAATGTTCCAAAAACCTTAGTATCGGGATATGACACTCACCTTTGCACAAAAGTTTCCAACTAGCATCCAGTTGGCAGATAAAAAAAATAATTAAATATTAAGTTGCAAAGATTTACTAACAATGTTATGTATTATTCAAAAGGAGTATTTAGTTTGTGCCTCAATAATCAAACATCTAAGAAAAAATGTAGTCAATCATTAAATCTGAATAAACTCATTACATCACATAGAAAAAGGTCAGTGATACTAAAGAGGAAGGGCAAATTCACAAAATATATTCCGTCTGCCAGGATAATATGAATGGAGTAGCAAGGTGCTACAATAACATACATACACACTCTCATACATAGATACATAAACACACAAACATATATTAAAATATGATAGTTTTTTTTAACAGTATGACAACAGGGTGGAGATGCCCAGTCAGTTGATACAACAGTCAAAGGTTTAAATCAACTTTAGTTGATATTTAATGGTTTAGGTCAGTGTTACAGTTTTGAAGTGATGTTTTTATTTTGTGTTATTTATCAAGAGTTGATGTCAGTGATATTTGTCAAAAATTTTGAGAGGAGATGTCATCAAGATTGTGTATTAAAACTTGAGGGTCTTGACAAAGAGCATCCTTCTTTGAATGCCATGGACTGGTGCTAACGAGGAACTGTACTAAATAATAGAAAGCACATTACTTGAGGACTACCAGTAGCAGCAAAAACTAAAATGGATAGCACATGTAACTTGAAGAGATAATAATGGCATAATCATGATGCTAACATTCCTCACTACTTCAAATTAAAGGTTAGGATGAAAGCTGCCATCAATACTAAAAAAAGTGATAACAGCTACTGGGCTTGAGAAATCTATTTTTCTGAAGAATTGTTTTAAGAGAAAGATTATAAATTTCAACTGAAAGCAGTACTGACTGCTTGATCAATGAGTGCCAAATGTTTCCTTATAGGGAAATGGTTATTATTACCATTTTTGCTTTTGCATTTTCACAATGTTTCAGTAGTTTTTATTTTAATCATTTTACTCCAAGTAAGGCAGTAAAGTGATTAAAATACAAAGAGTTACTGAGTGTGAAAGAATGTGAAAAAAAGAAACATTATTAAGGAGTGACAACAATAAAAGAACAGGAATTAAGAAGACAGTAGATAATGATTGACATTGCATTTGAATTTCTGAAAATCAAAGTTGACTGGGAAGCAAGAAGCTGGAAGAGATTTCCACAAGCAAGAAGTGTGAGAGAAGAAACTGTTAACATAGAACTTATGGTTACATCTAGCCATTTCAACTGTAAAATCATAAGATCTTGCCACCAATCTAGTACTGCACTTAAATTCATAAAGTATAGGTAGCATAAAGGAAAGTTCATCAGAACAATTATCATAAAAGTATTTATAGAAAAGGCAGTGGGAAGCTATGTTATGGTGGTGGGAAAGTGACTGAAAGCTGAGATGCCAGGTCAGGACCAATAACATTGCAAATTCTTTTTGTATTTTATCAAGATTCTTTAAATATATAGCAGAAGCATAAGACCAAATGTGGCAGCAATCTTCAAACCAAGGACAAATAATAGATTTAGAATGGTATTTAAGTTTATTCATTATGTGCCACATTTACCTGAAGAAGGTTGGAGAAGTGAGTAGCTGAAACATGTTAAATACAAGAAAGATAAGAATATTAATCTAAATAAACCATTGTCTATTAATATTTTTTAATATTTTATATTTCATATTCAAGCAAGAAAGATCAATATTGTTATTTCGTTATTAGTTTTTTCCATTTTAATGTTGCTTTTTATAGTAATACTCAGAATTGGTAAACTCTTAGATGGCTAACATAAATAGTACCAACTTATAAATAAAAAGTTAGCTTTTGATAACAGAACTTGTATCTCAGGAGCCTGTATTCCATGGATGTCACTTTAACTACTTCAACTATAGAAGCCCTGAAGATTAAGTAGGCTACAATTATAGTTATTACTTTGCCTCTATCATTCTGATTCCCTCTACCATTTTTATTTTGTTACCTAGTAATAGGGATGTGTGGGTGGTGTAAAGAATAACAGCATGGAATGAGAAATTAGAGAGCAAAGTTTGAATTCCAGTCAAGTTTGTTACATTCACTTATGTGCAAATGCCATTGGAAAGGTATGAATTAATATCCTCCCAGCTATGGGTTAAATAGTATGTTCTTTAAACATTATCTCAAAAAAATTGTTAATACAATATTCATTTGCAAAAAAAATAATTATTCTTACAATCCAAAAAATGTTTCAGGTTTAAATAAGCTACAAAGGGTTGATAAACCATAAAAAACAAAACAAATGAACAAACAAATCAGCAACAGCCAAGTAATAGTAATCTTTACTTTTTTTTATATATTTGTGAATAAAACAATTTCAATATTATTATCTTTTTACTTGTCTTTCCTCATTTTATGATTGTTGCCTTTTATTATGACTTTTCTTAAACAACTAAAATTAAACAAATCCTGAACAGACTTACAGTTGAAACTCACGCCTTTGAACCTAATCTTTCAAAAAAATAGCTTTAGTTAGATCAATATACAGCATTTGATTTCAGTGATGATAAATGGTAGATTGACTATGAAACTAATGAAGCTTAAGTTTCAAAACCCTTAATTGAAGAGGGGCACTGGAGCAACTTTAATTTTAATGAATGTATTTTTCAACAAAATCAGTGGAATTTTTTAAGTGTTTTGTATTACAATAAGTCTACTTTAGTGATAGACTCAATAAACTAATAGATTGAAGTACTTAATATTGACCTTAGAATATGCTATATTACCCATTTCATAAAGTCTGAAAATTTCCTTGTAATTGTTTAAATTTCAAAATCTTATTGGGGGCTTGCAGTACCTGAACACCCAGCTGTATGAGGGTGTGGCAAGTATCTATTTACAGTATATATTTTGGTAGTTGGATTATTGAATTTTTTGTTGATGCATGGCTTAATAATTCTAAAGAATTCTATAGTTCACTCAACCCTTAAGCTAAATCTAAGCAGAACCATAAACATTTTCAATTCCAGCTTTTCATCTCTTTATCAGAATGACCATCTTTGATGACCTTTGATGAAACAACCCCATGCATGAAGATAATAACAGTTATCCAGATATTTTTGCTGGTGAGAAAGAGCTCACTGTATAGCCTATTTCCAAGGACTCTGTAGTGGTCTAGTTGTTTCAGAAGTCGGAGTTACCATTATGTAGTGGCTAGGTAATAAGAATGGACAATTGTTGATGTCTGTTTACAGCTGCATGAATAACATGACCACACAATTTATATTAAACATTAAATACCACAAAGCATGAAATACAAGAAGGAACAAAATGGTTTTAAAACATAACATTGTATTTATTTGTCTGTTGATGTACATGTGTAGAAGTTAAAGATCTGATGGAGTCTCTTAGACTGGGAATATTTTTATCTGTACTCATAAAAATTGGATTAATTATTAAACTGTAGCTTATAGAAGAATATTTCAAAGAGAAAAGTTCTTGTTGCATGTTTGGAAATGTTCTGTATGTTTGTAATGTAGGTTGGAAATGTTCGTACGTATGTGCATGCATGAATATGCTTTTAACGTCTGACCGCCCATGGCCAAGACAAGAATGCTGAAGATCACATCTTCTTAGGTGAATGAAGAAAGGAGAGAAGAGAAAAGAGAATGAGCAAACTCGTGTCTGCTATTTATAGATAATGTGATCACGTGACAGGATCACAGCACATGGCGGGAAATTTGACTTGGTCACGAGCTGGAAAAAATATATTGTATGTGGGTGGATTGCGGCACCCACTTGCGTGTTTATTGATCGATTAGAAGCTGATAATCCATGAAAATATTTACTAAGCTGAGAAGGCTCTCATATCCACTTTTTTGCACACAAATGTGCAAAATTATACATTGATCAGGAAGTGATAGCGGGATGCTACAACTCTACCATGCAACCAATTCCATGCTCAGATCCTCAACTTCCTTTCATTTGGATGTTGCCCTATTGTTGCAGGTTCCAAATATAGTCTATTTGCAATAATAGTTCAAGATCCCAAAAGCATGGGTTTGTATAGAAAATAATACATCTCACAGATTTTGTCATATTGTCGAGTTGGCTAGTTTTTAACACTTGAATGAAAACTGCTCGAGTTTAAAAGGAAGATACAGAAGGTGAGATAGAAAGTTTATTCTTTTAAAGCAGAGGAAAAAAAGACAATGAAAATGAAGAAAATATCAAAATCACAAATATAGAATTTCTTGAAATTGGATGAAGAAAGATTTTAAAATATTAGAAGATGATTATTGACATCTATTTAACTAACTGCTTAGAAAGTAAAAATAAGTAGCTGTGAAGAAAGTAAATCATTTTCATGAGAAAACCTATTAAGATAAAGGAAACAGTGAAAAAGGTTATAAAAAAATGGTCACCATGAGATGATGTACATTGGATCCTTTAAGAAGCTAATCAAGAAGAATAATTGTAAAGGGTCATAAAATCAATATATATATATATATATATATATATATATATATATATATATATATATATATATATGCATATATATGTATATATATATATGCATATATATATATATATATATATGTATATATATATATGCATATATATATATATATATATATATATATATATATATATATATGTATATATATATATATGCATATATATATATATATATATATATATATATATATGTATATATATATATATATATATATATATATATATATATATATATATATGTATATATATATGCATATATATATATATATATATGTATATATATATATATGCATATATATATATATATATATATATATATATATATGTATATATATATATATGCATATATATATATATATATATATATATATATATATATATATGTATATATATATATGCATATATATATATATATATATATATATATATATATATATATAATAGTCATCATGAGATTATGTACATTGGATCCTTTAAGAAGCTTGGCATGGAGAAGAATTGCAAAGAGTCATATAATCAAGATGTTTATAATTGTCCCCATGAGATGATGTATATTGGAACTTTTGAAAAGCTAAGAATGGTGAAGTATTGTGAAATGTAATAAAATCAATAATGTAGACTGGATACTTTCAGAAGCTAAGCAAAGAGAATAATTTGAAAAGGGTGCAAATTCAAAATATGTATAAAGATTACCATAACATAATTTAAATTGGATCATTTAAGAAACTAGGCAGAGAGAATAATTGAAAACAGTCATAAAAACAAGATATGTGTAATAGTAACCAAGAAATGTAGAATGGAACCTTCAAGAAGCTAAACAAGAAGAATAATCAGAAAGAGCAATAAAATCAAGATATGTATAATGGTCACCATGAAATGGTGTACACTGTATCCTTTCAGAAACTAAACAAGGAGAGTAATTGGAAAAGGTGAAAAATTTAAGATATGTATAATGGTCAACATAAAATGATGTAGACTGGATCTTTTAAGAAGCTAAGGAGAGAGAATAATTGTAAAGGGTCATAAAATCAATATATATATAATGTTCACCATCAGGTGATATACATTGTATCCTTTATCTAATCAAGGAGAATAATTGTAGTTGGTGACAAAATCAAGATATCAATAATGGTCACCATGAAATGGTGTAGATGGGATCCTTTCAGCAGAGAAGCAAGGAAAATAATTATAATGGGTCATAAAATCAACATATGTCTAATGGTCATAATGAAATGATGTATATCGAATCCTTTAAGAAGCTAGGAAAGAAGAATAATGGTAAAGTGTCACAAAATCAAGATATATATGTAATGGTCAACATAAAATGATGTAGACTGGATCCTTTAAGAAGCTAAGATGGGAGAATAATTGCAACGGGTCATAAAATCAAGATATGTATAATGGTCATATGATATGATGTACATCAGATCCTTTAAGAAGCTAATCAAGGAGAATAATTGTATAGGGTAATGAAATCAAGATATAAATATTAGTCACCATGAGATGATGTACATTGAATCATTTAAAAAGCTAAGGAGGGAGAATAAGTGTAAAAAGTCATAAAATCATTATATGTATAATATTCCCCATGTGTTGATATACATTAGATCCTTTAAGAAGTTAATCAAGGGGAATAATTGAAATTAGTCATAAAATCAAGATATCAATAATGGTTACAATGAGATGATGTAGACTGGATCCTTTAAGAAGCTAAGATGGGAGAATAATTGGAAAGGGTCATAAAATCAAGAAAAAAAAAAAAGAAAAAGTCGGAAGATGAAACGCGTCGGCAAAATCTAAGATCTTTTTTCCAATTGTCGTTTTATACCAATGTGTCTTGTCCACAGAATTGATCTGGGAATTTAACTATATTGTTGACATAAAAAAAAAAAAAAAAAAAAATCTCTTACTATAAAGGTAATTTACATTAACCAGAAAAAAAGGCTTAGACAGAAGCGTCTATCTTTTTAAATTTCGATTTTTTTTTTTTTTTAATGTAACTATAACAACAAGAACATTTCAATTTCATTTGTGCCTTGAAAAAGTCGGAAGACGAAACGCGTTGGCAAAATCTAAGATCTTTTTTCCAATTGTCATTTTATACCAATGTGTCTTGTCCGCAGAATTGATCTGGGAATTTAACTATATATATAATAGTAATAATGAGATTATATATATTAGAACATTTGAGAAGCTTAGAACTGAAAATAATTGTAGAGTCATAAAATCAAGATATTTATAATGGTCACCATGAGATGATGCACATTGGATCCTTTAAGTATCTTGAGATAGAGAAGAATTGTAAAGAGTCATAAAATCAAGATGTTTATAATGGTCACCATGAGATGATGTATATTGGAACTTTTGAAAAGCTAAGAATGGCGAATGTAAAGTGTAATAAAATCAAGTTATATCTAATAGTCACCATTAGATGATTTACATTGGATCCTTTCAGAAGATAAGCAAAGAAAATAATTAGAAAGGGTATATAAAATTAACATAAGTATAATGTTCAAGATGAAATGATGTAGATTGGATCCATTAAGAAGCTAAGATGGGAGAATAATTGGAAAGGGTCATAAAAGGAAGAAATTTATAATGGTCACAATTAGTTGATGTATGCTAGAACCTTTAATAAGCTAAGAATGGAAATTAATTGTAAATGCTCATAAAATGAAGACTTGTATAACAGTCAACATGAGTTGATGTAAACTGGAGCCTTTAATAGGCTAAGGTGGTAAAATAAAATCAAGATATATATAATGGTCTATTCACTCTCAGATGATATAGACTAGATCCTTTCAGGAGGAATTATTTTAAATGATTATGAAATCAATAGATGTATAATGGTAACTATGAGATGTAGACTGAATCCTTTCAGAATCTAAGCAAGGAGAACAATTACACATTTTCATAAGATCAACATATGTATAATGGCTATTATGAGATGATGTAGACTGGATCATTTCAGAAGCTAAGCAAGTAGAATCTTTCTAAAAGGGCATAAAATCAAGATATATATAATGATCACTATGAGATGATATACATTGGATGAGTTAAGAATCTATGTATAGGTAATAACTGGAAAAAGTGATAAAATCAAGATATATATAATGTTCACCATGAGATGATATACATTGGATGAGTTAAGAATCTAGGTATAGATTGGATAGTGTCATAAAATAAAGATATTTATAATGGCCAGCAAGAAATGATGTACAGTGGATCCTTTCAAAAACTAAGAAAGGAAAGGGTCATAAAATCAACATATGTATAATGGCCACAATGAGATGATGTATTTTGGAGCCATTAATAAGCTAAGAATGGTGAATAATTCTAAATGGTCATAAAGTCAATATATGTTTAATGATCACTATGACATGATGTAAACTGCAACCTTTAAGAATCTAAGCAAGGAGAATAATTGCAAAAAGTGGTAAAATCAACTTATGTATAATGGTCACTATGAGATGATGGAAATTGGATCCTTTCAGAAGCTAAGAACAAAGAATAATTGTAAAAGGTTGTAAAATCAAGTTAATATATAATGGTCAACATCAATTGATGTAGATTGTATCCTTTAAGACGCTAAGATTGGAGAATCATTGTAAAGGGTCACAAAATCAACATATATATAATAGTCACAATGAGATGATATAGACTGGATCCTTTCAGAGTGTAAGCAAGGAGAATCATTGTAAAGGGTCATAAAATCAAGATATATGTAATGTCACCATGAAATGATATACACTGGATCATTTAAGAATCTAGATTTAGAGAATAACTGGAAAGAACCATAAAATAAAGTAATGGTCATGATGGGAATGATGTAGTGTGGATCTTTTCAAAAGCTATGCAAGGAGAATAACTGGAAAGGGTTATAAAATCAATATATATCATAATGAGGTGATATACATTGGAATCTTTAAGAAGCTAAGCAAGGTAAGTAGTAGTAAATGGTCATAATATGAAAATATATATAAAATGGTCACTATAAGATGATGTAGACTGGATCCTTTCAGAAGTTAAGCAAAGAGAATAATTCTAATTCTTCATAAAATCAAGATATGGTCTCTCTGAAATGATATGAACTGGATTCTTATAGAAGCTATGCAATGAGAATAATTGTAATGGGTCATAACTTCAAGATATATATATATAATGGTCACTATGAGATGATGTACATTGGATCCTTTCAGAATCTAATCAAGGAGAATAGATGGAAATGGGTCATATAATCAAGATATGTATAACTATTAATGATTTAAATAAAATATATTTTGTAACTGGAAGAAAACAGATGCAAAATCCTTTTTGATAATCTTTTACAACTTAATCAGGAGGTGTCAGGAAGAAAACAAGTAATTTATTGTGATTTTGTAAGTGAAGCTTAGATGTGACACAAGGTTGAATGTATGGGCCACCCACTGAGGATCAATCTCACTATTTGGCTGTAATTGATCTTGCAAGACAAGCTTACTAACTATTATACCAGGTCAAAGTTCCCAAAGCATAGTGATTTAGTAAATGTAGCTTACTTGTGGCAGACAACTGAAAGCTTGGAGTTCCTGGTGAAGATCAAATTCACTATTCAGTCGTAATTGATCTGGCAAACAAAGCTTGCTAACCATGACACCAGGCTGAAATGCTAAAAAACAACTAATATACGGATTTATTCCAATAGATAATGATCACCATGTGATTATATATTTATCTGTATACTTATGCATTAAATGTGAGCTTTGAGATCTCTTAACTGCATTGATGGACCATAAAAATATAACCCTGAATTTTTACTATAGTCAGATAAACACCTTTTCCTGTGAATATATTGGTTTAAAAGTAAATAATTCTTATATTGATTTTTAAATACATTTTTTATCACATTGGTCCTGAACACTAAATTGTTGATGCAGTTTACAAGCAATGCATCATATTGTAGTAAGGGACAAAACCTTAAAATGCATAATATGAACCTGAATGTTCAATAAATCACTTATCAAAGAGGCTATACATGGAAAATACTTTAACCTGGTATAGGAAATAAACCCTATTTCTAACACAAATGATATATACCCACATACATATCATATTAAAATATCTGTCTAGATTTCTGAGATAAGGTATTGTAATTATTTACACTATTTACATTGTTCGGACTGTTGTCCTCATCTTTGTTGCCATATTCACAACCTTTCAGATATACTTGATAACATTCCTCCAGAGGTTTGGAAGACCCAGGACTTCAACAATATTCTACTTCAATTCTATAATGCCAGATATATTGGAGAGGTCATAGGTAGATTGACAGAAGGCTGCATACTTCCTTTCCCAAGGAAAGGAGATCTAGGATTGGGAAAATATTATAGAGGAATCACACTCACCTCCATTGCAGCAAAAATTTACACAATGCTTCTCAACAGAAGTAGAGAAGGTGCTCCAAAAAATCCAAATGGCTTTAGAAAAATAGATCAACCATTGGACAAATCCTGACTGTTCAGTGGGTTATTGAGGCTGTCAGCACAAAGAATCTACAGGCTGCTTTACTTTTTGTATATTTCTCTAAAGCCTTCGATTTGGTTCATAGAGGAAAATGGAGAAGATCCTTCTGGCATATGGCATCTCCGCTGAGACAATAGCTGCCATAATGATGCTATACAAAAATACCAAATCTCTGATAAGATCAACAGACAAAGACACTAGTTTATTTGACATCAAAGCAGAGGTTTTTCAGGGTGACATCCTTGCATTTTTTCTCTTTGTTATCACCATTGACTATATATTGAGAATTTCCCTGCATCATCTAAATTTTACTTTATCAAGACTCTCAAGTCAATATCCTGCAAAAAATGTTAACAGATATTGACTATGTGGATGACCTAACTATCACTGCAGACACCATTATCATTATCTAGAAAATGCTGTTAATGATGTTCAACTCTATGTTAATACCTCTAAAACTGAATTCATAGGCTTCAACGAGCAAAGTTCAATACAAACTTTCTCAGGTGAATAAATAAAATCTGTTGAATCTTTTATATACATAGGAAGCAAGATAAATTCTACTGAAAAGGATGTGAAAATTCACATAGTCTGGGCCACCTTGAATAAAATGGATGCAATATGGAAATCTGATGTACCAGACAACCTCAAACAGATATTCTTTCAAGCCACTATAGAGGTGATGTTAATGTATGGTGCCACTGCTTAGTCATTAGCTAAAACCCTAGAGTCTAAGTTTGATGAAACCTACACTTGGATGCTGTGAACTATACTTAACATCTCTTGGAGACAACATCCAATTAAATCCTAACACTATGGACCCATCTCTGATATTTCTGCAATCTTATGCAAATGCAGAATGTACTTTGCAGGACATTGTTGGTGATCAAAACAAGAATTTATAACTGATCTACTGCTCTTGACACAGCCATTGTGCAAGATGGGCTTGTTGCCAAGTAATCACCTACAAATGATTTATTTAACAGGCATACCCACATTTTCTTTATTTTTATTTTATTATAGTTTGGAATTTGAATGTTTGGAATTTTAATATAAAAAAACTTGAACAACTGAATTCCCCACAATGGCACAATTGAAAGTGACTTGGAAAATAGAAATCATAAGCCAACTTCAAATTCTCTTGGTAAATGTTGATATCACTTTTAAAATAAAATCTTTGAGTAAGATATGAAGCCAATCCAATGATGAGCATCTGGATGCAAATGAACCATCAGTATGCCACAATGACTGGCAAGAAATAAGGGATGAATATAAGAATGGCCTTCTTGCAATAAAATTGTTTGTTACTAAAAATAGCAAACAACAGATTTAAACTACATATTAAATTCATATAATATAGTACTGTGCAAAAGTTTTCTGTTTCTTTAAACTATTGTAAATTTCTCCAAATTGCCATTTTATAGCAAGTGGATGTTCCACAATGCATTTTTTGAAACATTGGCCCTATTAGAGACATTTTCATGCCTTATTATCAAAGTTCATAGAAAGATTTTCTGAATGAGAGAGGAAAATATAAGACAAATCCCAAAAAATGGCTGTACAAATATTTTGGGTTACTTGAGCATTTTTTTCTTTTTGGTGGTGTTGTGAAAAATAAAAATATTTTTGCAATAGCATCAATTTTAATTTAATCTCTGGTATTGTACCTTTTTAAAATATTATTAGTATGTTGCCATTATGACCTAAAAAAGGAAAAGGAGATGAAATTTTTGTTGACACACGTGTTAACGACCTGTCTGTTTGAACTGCTTGTTCGATAGTGAGCATGTCACATGTTTTTGTGTGTAAAGGAGAAAAGTAGGATCTATCGAATTTTCATTGGCTTTTTCGGCTTAGAATGAGTGAATTAATGATAATTATAACAAATTGTTATAGTTATATTATTATAATTATTTTTTTGACACTATAATTCATTTTATTTATTTTTTTATGGACATGACACTGTAACACTATAATTATTTTTTTAATATTTTATTTATACATTTCTTTATGGATAGGAAACCTAGTTTTAAGCCTTAAAGATTTCTCAGTTTTTACATCATTACAAAAATTTATTAATTTATTCCCAATCTTCCAATAAAATTATTTTATAAATAAAGTAATTTTATATACTAAGTACTTCTTTAACCTGTGCATCGCAGGTAGGATTTATTAAAAAAGTAGTGTGAGTAATTTCGTTCAGAGTCAGACTAACAGAACTCTACATAGCAAATTCCAAAAGTATTAGGAAGTAGGTAGATGCAAAAGATTAGGGTACATTTTTTAGTGTTTGAACAAATATAAATGAAAAAAGAAGTTGATCACGTTCAAGACTTATCTTCTGCAAAATATTTTATGCAAAACATGAAAAGAGTACTTAGTGGTTGCCAAGGGTAAATTTGGCCCTCAACTCCTGCAAAAAATTTAATTTGGTTGTTTAAGTTTTATTGCATAACTGATAAGTTATTTTATTTATTTATTGAATAATTTGAAATTGATGATTTATTTACGTAATTAAAAATATCCAATAAAAACAATATCTAATGGTCATTTATTTGTTTAAAATCCCCTTGCTTAAAGTAACATATTCCTTTAAAAATTTACAATAAATATTTTGCAATATTTTGTGTTTTTTTTGGAAATCACGAAAAAAGGAGTTTTCTTTTCACTTCAGTAATCAAGAATTCTGAATGTCAGAATACGGCGAGGTATTCTTTAGCAATTTCTAAAATTTACATTTATATTTTTACGAATAAAATTTTCGAATGTACAGTTGATTTTTCTTTTAGCTTCTCTATATTGTGGGAAAAAAAAATTAACCCTTGTACTTGTAAAATCCAAAATACTTTGTAACAGAACAAGTAACTTTCCATTTTCTTTTCTTCTTTTTACAGAAAGTAAAAAAAAATCTTTTGTTTATAAGTTCTACCATTTAAGAAACTGCTTGAAAATTTTGGTTATTTTTCTTTGAAAACCACAAATAAGAAGACTGATCGCATGCACAGGTTAATGATTCAACTGAGTAATTTATGGGATGAACCCTTAAACCTCGTTGCTTTAACCTACTCGACTGCTGATGTCCGCAAAAGTCATAATAGAGAT
Source organism: Acanthosepion lycidas (assembly GCA_963932145.1). Taxonomy (NCBI): domain Eukaryota; kingdom Metazoa; phylum Mollusca; class Cephalopoda; order Sepiida; family Sepiidae; genus Acanthosepion; species Acanthosepion lycidas. Next base: position 37,881,202 of record OZ010600.1, on the reverse strand, counting down.
CTGACTTAAATTGGAACACGTTAAATGTTACATTATTACATTACAAAAAAAGTCTAAAAAGAAACATTAATTTACATTGCAAAAAAAAAAAAGAAAACAAAAGCTCACAGGGATATAAAAAGTAGTAGTTGCAAATAAAACAAATATCAAGTATATAAATCTAAATAAAAATGAAACAGTTAAATAAATAAATCAAAACAAAATCAATCTATTTCTGTAAAAGCTTCCCCCTCCATCGACCCAAAAAAAGGAAAAGAAACAAGTGTAATTCAAAACTAGGTCGTCATGAATATTAACAACCAAATGGAAAGGAATGAGCATGCGTGAAAGTTTTTTTTGTACCACTTCCGGTTTTCGGAATAGTGGATGGCTTCTTATTCAAGCGAGGTTCTTCTAGAACGAAAATAAGACAGGATTTTACTAAATTAATTTGGTAAGTGTTCACTTTTATGGTGTCTAAATCTACCCCTGATTACAAGGTATTTGGTTATTCCCTAATTGACTGTTGTTTCATTTCAAATTGTGTTAAAAGCTTTACATCCATGCGGCTGGATGTCAATTCCTTGTGTGTAGCTTAAAAAAGGATTTAAGAATGCGGCCCAAATTTCTTGATACTTTAGCTTATGTGTGGAATGATTTAAATCCAAGTTATAAATGAAACTTATTTTTATTACATGTCTGCATCAGTTCGAGATTGCATACCTTTAACCCTTTATATTGTTGTCTATTTTAATATATTTGTGTTAATTGATTGAAATCGAAGGAAAGGTAAATTAAGGTAACAAGAATTGTGGCCTGAGCTTTATACTTTTTTTGTTACTATGTTGTTGCAGGGTGTACACCTTCTTTCCTCTTTTCAATGAGGACATAAAAATAAGAATAACAACAATATCTGTTGCCATACATATTCATAGCTTCTTTTCAAATATGCACATGTAACATTTCCAATTTGGGCTTTTATTTTTTGTCTTCGGTCGTCCACTCGTCTCGTTATGTTATAATTTCTTAAATAATTCCACTTTGAATTGATTGATGTTGGAAACTAAAGTGAAAGTCTTACTCATATTTTATTATTTATTTTAATCAATAAATGAATAAACATTTTTTTTTTAACAATTTTGATTGTGTTATTTGAAATATCACAAGCAAAAAAAAAAAAAAAAATTGTTTTATAAATTTGTAAAACCCCTTTTTAAAAATCAATATATATTTTTATTTTTTAAATGAACTTAAATCTCCCCCTCTTTTATTTCTAGTTATTACTTTCTGTTCAAAAAATTGGGTGTTAACAGTTAGAATGAATGAAAATATTTCTGAATCTATACATTTAAAAATTGAATTTACAATTATTGAGGTGTTAACAAACTGCATTCTTTTTAGAAAAAATAGTCTCTTGTTTCCTTTTTGTTTTTTCTTTTCTTAAATGAAGGAAAGATATCTTTGGCTACAGCTGTTGTTAAATCCATTTATATTACATTCTTTTTTTGATTGATGAAAGACGGGCCTAAAAATTTTAGGTAAAAAAATTTCATTCAGAACCATTCAAGAAGAATTGCCGGTGGCAATTCACATTCTAAACTGCTTAGTCAGGATTTTTATTTCACTCTTTCTTTCATTCCAGTTATTCATTTTTCTTAAAATGTATATCGATCGTTAAAAAAATCACTTTCAACTTGTAGCATAACTCAATCTTTGTAATAATCGTATTGTTCTTAATTTTCGTTCCCTGGGGATATTTTATCTAAATTTTCTGTTTTTTTTTTTGTTTTTTTCTTGTGTGTGTGAAAATAAGTTTTTTAAAGGCGTTTTTTACAAGTGATCTTTGAATCTGGCATTATTAAATTTTCAAATCACTAACTACATGAATTTCTGTTAATAACTTATTTTTCTAAATTTAGTTGTCATTTTTATTGTTGTTATGGTATCCCATCCGTCACTTTGCATTTTATTTATTTTTTTGTTTTGTTCTTGTGAGCGACAGACGGACAATCAATACAATATTGATGAATTCTTGCGTAAGCTTTCGTCTTCTTAATCTTTACATATTACTCTCCCAAATCAAATTAATGAATGTAAATAAATATTGTTTATTTTTGCCTTGTTTTTTCGATAATTTCGTGCTTTTTTTTTATTTTTTATATAACCCTTCTGAAATACTTGAATATTTAGATTAGTAGACGAAGTTTTGAAGTGTTGTTGTTTTTTTTTTTTTTGTTTTTTTTCTCACCATTCCAAGATTTATATTCGTTCGGACAATTAAACAAAAACTCGTTTTGTTTCGTTCAGCCTATTCAATCGACATTACATTTTTTTCTTATAGAAATGGAAAACATCTTGTAAATAAAACTGATTTTTAAACTAAATATTTTTTAGTCTTACACTGACAATTTAGCGGTATCAATCTCCATAGCTTTTTTTCTATGTACCATGCTTATTTTATGATCAGAATTGTTTGTAGTTACGAGTGAAGTCTTCCTACAATAATTGTATGATGATGATGATGTAGGACCTACATCATCATCATGTCCATTATTGTATCATCCATCAGCTGTATTATTTCGTCTAATGAAACCTAAAATATTTTTTCTTCATTAACTGTCTTGTTTTCTTAATAAATTGACATAATGTTAAAATTTTTCTTCGTGATTCAAAAAAGAAGGATGTTTCTGAGGGGGAAGTGAAAGAAAGAAGTACATTACAATTACATTCTAATTTCAGACGGGTTTTGAAAAGTTTCCTTTTGAAACATACATATCACAATGGGTGTTTTCTGAGGAGGCATATAAATTTTTATTAACTATCATAAATCAAAATTTAATGACTGGTTAATGTGCAGTGGCTATTATGAAGTGTAGAGGTTATAAAAATAAAATTATACAGTTTTTTTTTTTTGTTTAAAGCAGTTCAAACAGCTTTGTCAAACACTATCGCACGTCTCCTGATTTGGATTGATTATTAGAGGAAAAACGAAAACATTTTTAGTAGTTGAAAAATAAAATAGACTTAAAAATTGTTTTTAGTTTATAAGACTAAGTCACTAGTGACTAAGAGTTCTACTGTAAAGTTAAGTTTATACTTGGATTCTGTATGTTTTTTTGTTTTTTTTTTCGTGAACGTGAGATTACCGATCAGAACATTTCAAAACGAATTCATTCTAAAGAAATTATCTGAGTGAAAATAAACGAAGATTTAAAAATGAAATGTAAAAAAAAAACTTCATTAAAGAAAAACAAACTTGGATTGTACATTGTATTGTAATGTATCATATTTTTTTATTTTCTAGCTCCTCGCCTACGAGATACTTTTAGTATTCACAAGGATATGAAGCAAGAATGTCTGAATGAAAGCTTTAAAAATAATTACAAATTTATTTTCATGGTTTAATCGAAAGCTTGGCTCAACGCACAACGTCACTGTTTCTTGTCCCTGTCTCATTCTCTAGGCAAATATTTGGGAAGTACTTGTACTATTTTCATTTGCTTTAAAAAATGTTAGGGCCAAAATATAAGTTTTTTAAGCTTATTTTGTACATTTTAAAAGAAAGGTACCGTCATGCTTCTAATTTTTTTTACCAGTGAACTTTTTTTTTTTTTCACTGAAATTACTACTGCAACCCATTACATTATTGACAAGTTTTTCTAAAAAGCTACAAATTTAACAAATTTATCTTGTATTTTCTGTCGGATTCTCAATCGTAACATTTCCGTGGTCATCACATAAAAACAACTACAATTGGCTGATGTCATTGTCAACAGGTGCGTTTAAATGAGTTCTTTCGTTCAGTAGGCAGGCATGTGGTTTTGTAGAATTATTAAAAGCTTTTAACTTTTTTAATGAAAAAAAAATTAAGTTGCCTATACTCTCTAATTGTGTTCTATTTCCTCCTTTCTCGAGACAGTGACGGGTGTGGTGATCGTTTTATCACAAAAAAAAAATAGTCTTCATGATACCTGTAATTTGTTTTTGTCCTCTTTCCAATAATTTAAAAAAAATTCTATTTCTAGTTTATTGAAGAGGGTAAAAAAATCTGTAAAACTACTACATGGCATTTGAACTTTGGTCATTGTGAGCCATCGTAAAACTGGAGAGGTGTGTTAGTGTTCTCTAAAATATTAAGAAGTCGATCCAATCGACATAAATTCCACGCAGCAATTTGATAATTCTCTCATTTCCTTGTAATGAAAATAATTTTTTTAAACTTTTCTTAGATGATGGTTGACAAAAAAAGTATTTGTTTAATTGACTTTTTTATTTTATTTTTTTTTAATTATAAAAAAAAACAAAACGCCAGAACAAATTAATTGATTTGTTAGTAGTAGTAACACTTATCACGGAATTTTAACTTTTACGGTACCAATGTAACAAGATGAAAATAGTGAATTAAAGCATTTTTTTTTTTTTTTTTTAATGGGCGGTTAGTGACAAAAAAGTTTGAAAAGCCTGTTTTTGTTTTTATGACGTTTGATTTTAAACACGACTAAAAACTCAACTGTTGATAGAATTATAGAAGTAATATAAATAATAATTAAATAATAATTAATAGTAAATAATAATTAATAGTAAATAATTAAATTAGTAAATAAAATAAAATCTCTGGGTTTAACAGAAGTTTCACTTGCACTCATTATTCAAAATCACAAAAAAACATAACTTTGGGACCCGGTAGTAACAGAAATAGGTACCTTCCAAAGATTCGCTAAAAAAAAAAAATGAACATAATGAAAAAATAACCCAAAGTTTTGTCGTCAAAATCTTTAAGAGGAATGACCAAAGGATTTTTTATTTATATTTTCGAGGAATATTAACCGACTTAATGCATAAACTTTTTAAGTTTTATCGCAGAAATTCATTTTTTAAAAGTAAAAACGTAGGTAGCTGTTTTTTATTTAATGATAATCTGTTAATGTGTTGACAGATTGTTTATCTAATGTTGTTCTACAGTGGGCTTTATCCGTAAAAAAATTAATTGTAAAATTAAGGAAATATTGTTTTTACTACAGTGACCCCCCTCCCCTTTATTATTTTTTTTCCTTTAAAATTTAGGAAAATATTATCTGTACTACAAACAATTCAAATTTCTTTTTAAAACACTGGTATACCTCAGATTGTAATAAGCTTTTCAATTATTAAAAAAAAAAAATTAAAACTAAAAGCTTTTCTAATTATTAACTAATGTCTTAGTTTTATTGCATTTTATTTTATAGTTTATCAGATTTCCATAGTCCAATTTTACCCCCCAAAATTGATTTAAATTTTCCAAGGAGTTCTGTTTTTAACTAATATAGTCACTAAAAAAAATTCTCGTCAAATTTCTTGGGTTTTCATAATATTAAGTGTAGTGTAACACGTTTTAAAAAAAGAAAAAAAAAATTTCTAAAATAATTTCATTCATTTGTGAATAAGTCCTGAAAGTTTCATTAAATTAACAATTATTTTTGCAACAATTTCCAAATTAATGTTTTTCATCGGAAAACACAAAAACATTAAAATTTGCTATACTAATTTATACAAAACAAAATTTAACCAAAATTTTGATAAAACCTAGCTTCTATCAAGAATGGGGCATTTTTCCATCATACTCTTTTTCTCTCTTTTTTTTTTTTTTTTTGTGTGTGTAATGATATAATTAAATTTAATTTATTAGATTGGAATGAAAGCTTTGAGGAATGTTAATTTTGAAACTACCCAACCAAAGTCCAGGTAAGCAAGTAGCGTATTGAACATAAATGAGAAAATGCAGTGCAACATGAAGTTTCTGATAGTGCAGTTGCAAAATTAATGAAATATTGTTTTTACAGTAGGGTAAACTCTATATTTACTGGTATGGTATTTGTCAAAAAAATTAATAAATTATACAAATATTCACATATATAGACTGCAGTGTGTATTTGTCTCTAATATTTTTGTAAGGTGCAGTTACTCAGTATAGGGTTGTAGAGACACTGATTTGAGGCAGAACTGAAATGATCCATCCATATATAATCCTGTCAGTTTTGATGAGTACTCTGTTAGTTGTTAGATCAACAGATTTTAGGGTTAATTATTTAAAAAAAAAAAAAAAAAAAAAAAAAGTTTGATCTGTTTTTTGTTTTTGTTTATTATCCTCATAGTTTAGATATTGAGGTCAGAAACAGCAGCTGAGGATGGGGGAATTAGTAACCCTTAAGATGAGATCACTTGTGGGTTGGGCTTGGAGTTCAATGATAGAGCATGGGAATTAAAATTTAAGTTGTTAGCACAAGACTGAAAAAATTGAAAATCTGATTTGTACTTACAGAAATTGTATTTTACAATATTTGTAGATATTGAGGAACCAATTTTCAAAACAATTCATGTGATTTGTATGAATGACTTAATATTTCATTCACATTTATTTGATGAACCTTTTTCCCTCACTTTAGGATCTTATACATAACCTTGCACTAAATACTTTGCTAAAAGACTATTTTTTGGAGACATTTTAATGTCGGTACCTCCAAAAGTAACGCAATACCCAAGTTAAATGCTAATATTTCCAATAAGCAAAATACTTTGGTGTATATAACTGAATATAAATTGATTGGAATTTTCTTTTCTACTTGTCAGTAATATCTATATATTCATCCATTTTGAGAGATCTGTCAACACAGCATAATTCTTTTCTCTTCTGGAATGTCATTTGAGAAAAATTAGCTGATTTACAGTTTAATTAATCTAAATTGAAACCAATATTATTTAAATTTAGTTTAAAATATTGCAGAAAAGCATTTTCTTTTTTTTTTTTTTTAAATGTAATTTTCTTAACTATCCCTAATCCTAAAAATCTAAAATATTTTAAGCATTCTAATATTTTATTGGATTTTAGATACTTTAGCTTTATAGATTACAAAGATGCTTGTTGAGGAAATTACCAATAAATTCTAAACTCCCTATAAGTTACTGCTCTTATTTTATGATAACATCATCTACAGACATCTGTATTTACAAAAATCAACATGTTTATACACACACAAAATAAATTCATTTTAAAATACAGGGTGGGGTGGGGGTCATTGAATTGTAGTGAGATTTTCCATTTGGGATTAGTAAATACTGTTTTAATTTAATAAAAATATCACTTGACTGTTACAATTAAAGTAGGTTATACTTGCCCCATGAGTAAACTAAGTGATACAAAGAAAAATCTCAATTTCATAAAATTAAATGAGGTTTTAACAGATATAAAAAAAAAAATCTTTTACTAAGATTTTCTAAAAAAAAAAAAAAAAAAAATTTTTCAAAAATAATTCCATTCGTTTTTGAATAAGTCCTGAAAATTTCATAATTATGATTTTTTTGCAAGAATTTCCAAATTATTGTGTTTTTCATCACAGAAAGACACTCAAATTTACCATACAAATTTATTGATGCCAGAAAAACATTTTTAAGCAAAATTTTGAAGGTTATAAAAAGGATAATTTTAATTTTTTTTTTTTTTTACATATGAAAATGTTGATAAAATTCTGTTTTTATTATTTTGGGTCATTTTCTCATACTTTTTTAGCAAATTTTTGGAGATGCCTATTTTAATATAAACTATTATTTTGAATTTTCCAATCCCTTACACCTGACACAAAAGATATATATTTAATTAATACTTCCCAAAATAATCATAGCTTTGAACCTCTTCCTCTAACCCTAATCTAACACTAAAGTCAGTTTTCTTTTATATTCTCAAAATATTGGATCTAGCATATGAAGACAACAAAAAAAAAAAAAATGGCTAAATAAATAAAATAAAAAATTCTTTCTCTTCCTTGACAGATAAAACATTTGATTGTCAAGAAAATCATGCTTTTACCACAGGTGTTTAAAGGATCTGGAATACTGTAATACACGATTAGAGTATGTAATTTTAGCTTAAAGTAGGTTATACTTGCTACATGAGTAAACTCGGATTTCATCATGCTTAAAATTGAAAACTTCTTTGACTTGAAGAGTTCAGTGAATGGTATTTAATAGCATTAGTCCACAAATCTGGTATGTTTGCAACATGAAGTCACCAAAGTGGGGGGTGGGGACAAAGCAATGTTTATGCTTGTTTAATGAACTGTTCATTTCCATGTTTATTAATTATTTTCTATTTGTGTCTTTCTGGGCTGGGGGGCACTTTTGAGTTCAGTGAGGAATCCTCATTTTCTGGAAGAAAGAGATACTAACAGTTACATATAGCTAGTCATGAAAAGTACTAAAATGATGGTGTATAAATAACTATCCTAGAGACAAAGTATCTGTTTCTCAAGCAACACCTTCCTCAATTGCATAATAAGCATTAGTTGCTTGATCAAGGTATTTGTACAAAATAACTTCATAGTAAAAAAAAAAAAAAATAAATAAATAAAAATAACTTGTGCCACATTTGCATTAAGTATTTGTGGGGTTGCAGAATAAATACCAATATATGTCATTATGCTAAAAAAAAAATACAGGCTAGTCAAAAGTAAGATTAATGATTTTATTATTATTATTTTTTCCCCTGTTGAGATTTGTTTAGTCAAGCTTCAATAAATGATGGAAGAAAGTGAATTGTAAAACATTTAACAAGTGTTTTTTTTTTTGTTTTTTTTGCTAATGAAGTTTATTGATAATCCTTGAGTTTAAACTCCTTTGAAGAAACTAAAATATATTTAATGTTTTTTTTTTTTTTTTTTTTTTTTTTTTTTCTCAATGGTTTTTCTCTGGTCTCATTCAGTTTGATTTTGAAAAAAAAAAAAAAAAAAAAAAATACTATTTTGTCATTCATAATATATGGGTATCTCAGTAGATATGACAACAATAAAATTGTTACTTGTAAAACTTAAACCTGCATTTAAAGTTAAAAGCATTCATTATTCACAATGTTGTTGTTTTTTTTTTTTTTTTTTTTTTTTTTTTTTTTTTTTTTTTTAAATCAAGTGTTCCACATTGAGTTTGCTTTTATTAGACATCTATAAATCATTTATTTACTTTTACATTTAGACTAATGTCCTCATCTTTGTTATTATAACCACATTTGGTTTGTTGTACCCTTTGGACTTAAGGTATCTGTCAATCCAGGTAACCTTCAGGGAATATCAAACTGAACTCTTTATTTAATCAATCAGAGATAGTGTTCTTGTTCTGCTGGCCATGCCTAGAGATATCATAAAATTACTTATTTGTTTTATGGATAAGAGTAAGAAACAAAATGATTTGACATTTAAATTTTTATTTGATCCTGAATGGAAAATTTATTTGATCACATGACAAATCATTTGGCTGAAAATAAATTCCTGATATGACTAAATCAATCTTGCTTTGAATGACAAGTTTTTTTTATTTTTTATTTTTTTTATTTTTACAGTGTAACACCAAAAATTATAGGTACAACTTTTTATTTTGTTACTTGTCAATAAATGTGGAATAAATTAATGTTCTGTAGATTTATTAAACATTATCATTACAATCTATTTTTTCTTTAATGTAAAATAAAATTGCAATTACTATAATTTGCATATCTTTCAACAAAGATAATAAACTAATATTGTCTTTTATTTGTATTCTTCTATTCAGGAATGTTTGTAAAATTTCAATCATAAACAACTTGGCCAAGTTAGGCACAAAAATAAGATAATTTTAGTGTTAATGAATTGCATGTTTTAGAATCTAAAAGCCTTGGGTAAGTTTGACTGCCTTTTTATGTAAATATAAAGATGCTCTATAATGAAGAGTTAGAGGACCTATGCAGGTAATTGTTAATAGTGGAAGGAAACTTAGAAAATGTAGTCAATGAAAAGAAAGGATTAATATGAATTGTAAGAAAACTGAATACATTGTAGTGAGGAAAAAGGACAGTCCAAGATATGAAATATGCATTAGGGACATCAAAATCTAACAAGTGCATAAATTTAACTTTCTGGGTTGTATAACAGACAATGGAAAATACAACTCGGAAATTTAAAGGTACATAGAAAAATACTTTTCAGAAACTGTAAAAGTACTAAGGGATTGAATGATAAAATGAAGAAATGAGTTCTGGATTGTTGCAATGTCTCCCTTCATATATGGCAATGAAAGTTGAATAATTTTGTCACAAATGAAAACACTTGAAGCAGCAGATATGGTTATCCTTTTAAATGCTGAAAATGACATAGACAAAGCATGTGAATTTCTAAGTAGAATCAAAACAAAGAAACTATTGCTGACAATCAGAAAATAACAGCTGGAACTTGTGGAACACAATGAAATAAAAAGCTTGGAGACTTTAACACTCGGAGGACTTGTTGAAGGTCAGAGAAGCAAAGGAAAGCAGCAAGTAACCTACTTGACAAATTTGAGCAAAAGGATGCTGACACAAGTATCACAAAGACAAAGTGAAGGACGTAAAGGAGCAAGTATTGCTGAGAGCATAAAAATAGGAAGTTATGGAGAGGCACTTGATTAAGATGTTATTTTTATTTATTTATTTATTTGTTTTAAAGGATCTCCTGTTGTTTCTCTTTTTGATTGCTTTTCTGTAATGGTGAAATGCAACAGTCAATTTTGGGACGTACAAGGTAGTTAAACAAGTTATCTCCTAAGCAAGAATTTGTATTCAGTTCTCCCTCCCACCCAAATACTGAGCATTGTTATTAATAAAATCAATTAATTTTATTTTATTTTATTTTTTTTTTTTAAATCAGCTTTATTAATTATTTTCTCAAATTCATATATACACTATGAGCATGAGATAATTTGAAAAGTTAAAATATTAAAAAAAGGTTTTGAAACATAAAATTGAATATTTCAATCCATAATTAGTAAATGGGGGGAAATGCAGTACTGTTTTAATATTTTGGTGTTTATTTTTTTTTTTTTTTTTTTTTTTTTTTGATAAAATAATCACATTTGGTTAATCAAATATTCTACAGATATGTTGTTTGAATTTCTACTATCTTCATAAATTATTTAATCTTTTTAATATTCAGATATTGTGCATATATAAAATGTGAATCAGGATTGGGTGCCTTGTCATAGAACAGTGGTTAGTAAGCTAATCTTTGTAACCTACAAAGTAAACTTCACCATGTGCCCATCTACTACACCCTCATCCCAGACTAAGCTAAACTCGGTAAATAACAGATTAAATAGCAAAGTTATGGGGCATTATTTGGCTTGTATCCACATTCATTTTACAAATATGATCCTGTGTATGCAAAGATAAATATTTCAAAGAAAATTTGATAAATTAACCAAAGAGAAAAATAGTAGCAATATGGTTTTGTTGGTTGACATTATTTTTTTAATTTTTTTTTTTTTTTTATTTATCTGATTAACTGTCAAGAAATTTAATTTTAGTTTAGAGGAATGCTACAAGTGAGGATCAAACACATTAGTAATAGTTTGGGAGAATAGCTTTTTATGATTCTCTGGCAAATTGTCCTTCATACAGTTTCAGAGCAAAGCTGATCAATTACAATCTGGATAACATTATCATTGGTTGCTTCTGCCATCATAACCACTTCTTCTCCCCCCCCCCCCAATATACTTTTACCATCGGAGTGAAGAAACTGCTTTTATATTGTATCACTGTTTTTGAATCTATTGATATTTGTCAACTCGGTTTTCCAGCTGAACATGTATTCACTCTACCATTAATAAATATAGGAAGATAAATTAATATTGGGTATTTGTTGTGTGAATTTATGTGCAGTTTTGGGTAGTCCTTATAGGCATGTGCTATGACATGAAGGTGAATCAATCAAAAGCTGAATTTTTTTTATTCTTTATTATTTCATCCCAAGCAAGACAATAATGCCACTGGAAGTAAGAGAATGGAAAAAACTTTAGTAAAGAGAAAGGACAATAAAAGAACAGTTTTCAGGAAAACAGATGGTGATTAGCATTTCACTTACATTTTTGAAGATTGTGGGTGGCAGGGAAGCAAGAAATCAGAAAAATTCCACAGGTGAGAAGTATGAGAAAAGAAACTATTAGAATAAAAAATCTAGCTAGTTCAATAGTAAAGCAGTGAGACCAATCTAGTAGTATGCTTAAATTCATGCCACCAAGGAGGAAAGCTCATTAGAATAATTGCCATGAAATTATTCGTAGAAAAGAAAGTGCAAAACCATGTCATGGGAAAGTGAGTGAAGTTGAGATACCAGGTCAGGATTGATTGCATTACAGATCCTTCTTTGGATTTTGTTGAGAATCTTGAGATATATTAGGAGCACCAGACAAAATATGGCAGCAATATTCAATGCACTGATGAATGGTAGATTTATAAATGTGCAAGATGGATTCTGGTGAGAAATATTGTCTAGCACAACACAGTGAACCAACTTACCTGACAATTTATTCAATTATAATCACTCCACTTCATGTCAGTGGAAAATGTGAGCCAAAGAATATGCAAAGAGTTCTTCTTAGGGAGGTTAGCATCGGCCATGCTGATGGGAGGCAGGAAAACTTCTCTATATTAATTAAATGAAAGGAGTTTTGTTTTAGCAGCATTAAATTACAAGGCATTCTTTGTCCTAGTTAACCACTGATTGGAAGTAATCTTTGAGAGCAGCTTTTATTTGATGCAGTGATAAAATCAGTGTTATCTTTTTTTTAATATTAATGTTGTCCATGCAATTAATTATACTTATGTTAATTTAAATGCATAATATCTAACTACACAACACTTTCCTAGGCATATCAATCATGAAATCTATGCTCCACTTTGAAAGGCCCTCTACTGTTTTACTGACCAATAATATCTTCTCTAAAAACCAATGTCATAGTTGTTTGTCATGCTAAGGCAAGTAGATAAATAAAAATTAAGTGAACCTTCCTCTGTTTCAAGCCCCTAAATGAAATCTACAACAGCAGGGATATACTGGAATACCTCAATAGATCTATCTTCATAGCTATGCCTAAGAAATCAGGTGCAAACGAATGCAAACTTGACCGAAAAATAAGCCATGTGACGAAACTTATCATCCGTATTCTGAGGAATAGTGTGCAAAAGGATCAGGCCAGAGATGGGACAAGAACAGTGCTGGTTCGTTAAAGACACTGAAACAAGGAATGTGATATTCATGTTCAGAATGTCACCAGAAAGAGTAACACAAGTGCAGAAGGATGTGTACCTATGTTTCATAGACTATGCAAAGGCCTTTGACAAAGTATGCCACAAGGATCTGATGGAACTGCTCAGCGACCTTGATATATTTGGGAAAGATATCAGAATAATCAAGAAGCTATACTGGCAGCAAACAGCATGCATGCGCATAGGGAATGAGTTCAGTGAATATACAAAAAATAGAAAGAGGCATAAGGCAAGGATGCGTCTTTTCAACCGACCTGTTCAATCTATACAGTAAGGCAATCCTGAGAGAATTGGAAACCCTACTGGGATTTAGCACTGGCAGCCACAATCTTAACAACTTAAGATATGCAGATGACACAGTAGTGATAGCAGAAATGGAAAAGAAACTACAAAATTTCCTACAAAAGGTAGTGACGGTGTGAGAAGATGCATGGTCATCAGTAAAAGGATGAGCCTGAAATGTGATTCACAGTTTGGGAACACTAGCATCAAGCAGACGCAAAAGTTTAAATATCTTTGACAGAGGATGGTAAGTAACACAGATCCATAGATGTACTGGGATGGCCAAGGACACATTCAAAAAGCTGGGCAAAGTATTGCAAGATAGGAGGATTTCTTTAGTAACAAAGAAAAGAATACTAAGCTGTTATGTGACATCTGTCATTCTTTATGGTAGTGAATGTTGGACAATTTCCTCATAGATGAAGAGATGTGGTTCTACAGAAGGATACTAAGGATATCATGTGAGCAACGATGAGGTCTTAGAGAGGTTGCAAACAAGGAAGAGGCTTATACTTAACATCAGGAAGAGGCAGCTGAAGTTTCTGGGACGCCTAATGAGGAAGGAGGGCCTGGAGAATCTGATACTCATGGGTTGAATAGAGGGAAAGGGAGACAAGGGAAAACAATGCATTGCATACCTGGTGGGCTTAAGCAAGTGGATGACAGAATGTGGTCTTGGGGAGAAAGCAGAGGGAAGGAACTTGTGGAGAGCCATGATTTCCTACATACTGAAAGGGCATAAAAAGAAAGACTTTGAGGTAAGAAGGCAACTGACATACCAATTCACTTTGCTGTTGAAATATTTGGGGTTTTATTAGATTAGAAATACTTAAGTTTTTATTTTATTCTTTATTGTTGGTAATTATTTTTATGAGTCATGTTTGTTTATTTTTCAAATGATATTGATTTGTTAAACTCATTTAAAGGAATGAAAACTATACTTAACATTGAATTTTTTTTATTACATTTCATTTTAAATAGTTATGTGAATAAGATTTCCTTTCATAATTGCAGAGTTTATAAATAAAAATCCTCCCACCAAAAAAGGTATTTTTAAAACTTGATCCATTGCTAACATTACAGGAGGTGCTTAAAAAAATAATTTATCAACTATTTCTGTGAAACAGCAACAGTGTTTCCAACACAGCCTTCATTCATTAGATAACACTGGGATCAGGTATGGATTTAGGGTTGAAACATCACTACCAGGATGCCTTTACAATACCATCAGATTTTGTTTATTGGGGTACAAAATTCATGCATGCAGATTCATTATCTCCCTGTTCTTGGAAGCTCTTAATATATTCTGTTTTTTTTTTTTTTTTTTTTCTGTTGATAACTGGTATGCAAAGGTCATGCTACCAATAAGATCATAGGAAATCTATTGGTTTCTCTTGCAGCTGTTTATAGAGTGCCTATAGAAAGTGTCATGCCTTGGCCTTCTGCTAGGGAACAGTATGCTTATTTTCCATCCAAATTTTATTTATTACAATTTATGTAGAGTTTGCTCATCATCATTGTTACTATCAAAATGTTTTCACCATTGTGCCAGGGTGTCTTTTGATCCAGGTAACATTCAGGGAAATTCAGACTGAACCCTTTATTCAATATCCAGAGGTAGATTATTATCATTCTGCTGCTCATATTTAGTTAATTGTCTTTTACTGCTCTGGTTTTGTTTGTCTTGTTTTCATTTCATTTGAGTATAGCTATACTAACCAGCCCAGAAATTGAACTTACAATTCAGTTATGTGCCATGCATGATACACATGTAGGCGATCATGTATCTTTTGATACATGACTGATGAGGCAAATTTTTTTTCCCATGGTAAGTTGCCATTTCTTTCTGCGGTAGACCTGTTGCCATCCAGGGCTATAGAACCTAGTCTGTCCTGCTGGGGAAGAGAAGATTCATACCTTTCCCAATGGTATTAGCACGCAAATGAATGTAATGGATTTGAGTGGAATTCAAACTCAGCTCTCCGATTTCTGAATCCGAGTTGCTATCCATTACTCTACTGAGCTTATAATTACTGTGCCAAATTCACTAATCAATGCTTTAATCCTCTAGTCCATTGTCCCATAGAACAATCCTGAAGTTAGATTTTGGAGCTTTAAACCTAACATTCTTTCTTCTGTGATTGCCACAGCCTTGTTGTCTTGCTTGGTTCTCTTTGCCACTGTTTCTTTCTTTTAATACTAAAAAATTTTCTTTGTTGATGTAGTGTTTTGCCACGTCCCAATGTTATTATTAGATTGGTGCAAAAATAATGACATAATAATGTCGTTTTTTGATGTATTTTTTAACGTCAAAAAACATTATTATGTCATTATTTTTGCACCAACCTAATAGTTGCTGGTATTTCTGGTGTATGATGTTCTTAATTACTGGCTCCTATATGGTATTTATATCTACACTAGGCCCACTGAGGAGGCTGTCACAGCCTAGCATATAAACTGATTCCTCCAGATGTCTGAATCTCCAGTGTGATCTGTATGGTATTTTTACTCCATTCCATAGTCATTTTTTCCCCTCCATCAGCCTAGTTCGATTTCATTTTCTTTACTTCTAAATCACTGCAAAAGGCACAAGTAATAATGGAGTATTAAAAGGGCAATTAACCAAGATGAGCTTGTCTATGCCAAGAACTATCCCTGTAGATTGAATAAAGGAATTTTTCTGAAGGTTATCCAGATCAACAGATACCTGAAGAAGGCTGCATGGCACGACAGCTGAAACATTATGAATACACACACACAAATGATGGACTGACCAAGTCAGGCATTAATGGAGGCATAGGCCAGGCAGCAATTGAGCTGGCAATTGCAGTGAAGTTGCTGAATATTTTTCAGAGCATGTTTAGTAACATGATGCTCTTGTGGATGAGCACATTGCCTTTCTGTTGCAGGAATGGCACCAAAATTGGTTGAATAATGTTCTGGATGTAAATGGTGCCATTCATCATCCCCCTCCACAGACACCAAAAGCATATGAGAGTTGTAACTTGTGATACCGGGATTTAGGTCTGTGTATTGTCAGCAAATAGACTCCGGGAGGATTTTGCTCCCTGGGTCTATTATTCTGTCTTTGGTTCTGTGGTCGGACTGAATTTACTTCTGAGCAGGATTATTTACAGCTGTTTTGAGGCCATATTATTTAATTCTTGTTAAATAAACTTCCACTTAAAAAAACTTCTTGCTTCAACTGTAAATTTCCAACTGACTTGTGATTTCTGTCATTATCAATAGTTCTCCCCACCACCACCACAAAGACTAAGAAATGTACTAAAAATTAAAAACTTCTTTTGCTGGGATTACAAACAGAAACAAAAAATCCTTAATTGGTAAACAAAATTTGAGGTTGTAAGATTTTTTTTTTTTTTTTTATGACATTATTTTCAGATGGACTATTCCCAAATCTTTTTATGAGTTGTTTCTATTCTTTTGTGTTGTAGGTGTTTACTAAATCATAAGTATAGAGCACTTTGTAAGGATTTAAACTTGGTGTGGTACTAAATGGTTGGCACGATTAGCTTGCTAAATCATTTCTTGGCCAGATATGATGTCTTAACTTTTAAGTTAAAAGCAAATTTAACAAAATGAAGTCATGTGGCAAAAGTCCATGTTGTGTGCAAAAATAACAAATGCAAACTATAGTGATTTTTTTTTTTTTTTTTTTTTTTTTTTTTTGAGCTTTTCTTGGCACTTGCCTAATAAGTGTTAGACTTGAGCCATCTCTCAAATTTCACATTCACTTATTAGTTTGTATAGAGAGTTGACTTGTGTTGATTGGGTACTTGCTTGTAGTATATGAGTAGATAAATGATAGTTATAGGAGAGTGGTCCTCCTGTATTCTTTTTTTCTATCATGGCATTTGAATGAGACATTTTCTCAAAATATCATACAATATGACAAAAAAAAAGTGAATTCATGCTAAAAAAAGGAATTCATGCAAAAGTGAATATAATTTTAAGTAGGGTTTGAACTTGGTACACTAATTTTATTTTGCATGATAACCATTACTTTATGCTACACTTAGAGAATGCAGTAAATATTTGACAAATTGGATAATTTTGTTTGATCCTTTACACTTTCAATTTCAATTCTTTTTAATTGAAAATGATACATAAAGCTTTGGTTATAATTTTTTCTCGTTCATTTACTCTTTGTGAGTTGAGTTGGCCAACTGTTGCCTCTTCTACATGTTGCTTTATTTCTTTTCATTTCACTGATTTATATATAAAATTTTGCTAAATTTCAGTCATGTGAGAATTTTTTTTTCATTCAATAAGTCCTTCCATATGGGTACAAAGAAACACTAA
Organism: Acanthosepion lycidas; assembly: GCA_963932145.1. Taxonomy (NCBI): domain Eukaryota; kingdom Metazoa; phylum Mollusca; class Cephalopoda; order Sepiida; family Sepiidae; genus Acanthosepion; species Acanthosepion lycidas. The sequence goes on along the minus strand of OZ010600.1, from coordinate 37,863,543 downwards.
ATTGAAAATTAACAGATCAGTTTTTAGTTAGAATGAGTGCTTAATTGGGAATTAATATCTGAAGATGAAGGGAGCTATTTTTTATGCCAATATAAAGTAGATTTTATCATAATTAAGTTAAATATTTATATTGGTATCATCTGCTTTCTTAATATCACTTATTAAAATTCAAGCGATTCAAATTGCTTGCCTGCCCTTCATAAAATAGAAATAACTCCATATCTCATAAGTTTAATTTGAGTTTATTGGTATAAATTTTATTTGCTAAGTAAATTGTACCTGTATTGTCTACTTGGTTTAAACTGATATTTTCTTTATAATGATGAATATGTACAGTGGGTGGCATGCTGCAAAGTCCCTGAACTGGTCAAGAAGAGATTTAAAAAATTTTTAATGATTGGTCAGATTTTGGGAAGTAGATTGTACCAAAAACCTTTCAATAACTCTGTGCCTATATAACTTTGAATATATAGGTGAAAGAAATACAGTGTGTAACTAAGAATGTCTATTTTATAATGTTGTCAAGTAAAATATCTTGTCATTATTTATATCCCTCAAGGTTCATTTTAATAATTAGTATCCACAGACAAACAAAACAAACTTTGTTTATTTCTGGTTAAATTTCTAGTGAAAAAGACTAAAAAAATAGTTGAAAATACATTTTTTATAAAAAAAATTGTTGTTATTGGTTTTTCATAGCATAAATATTTTACTTGCCAGAACAATAAGAGAAATCATTTGAGAACTTCACTGTGAGGTAATGGTTAGTGAGGTAGTCTAGCTATCCATTAATATTGAGTAGCAAGTTCAATCCTCACGGCTAAGTAAATAAGAATAATTATAGTCTTACACTAATTACAAATGATAATTGCCATTATAAAAGATATATCCATATAACAAAAAAGGGGTATGCACCACATGTCTCCTTGATGTTTGGGGGTGGGGACTTTCCCTTGAGCCCATTAAATATGTATACCAAATTTGAGAGCTGAATACAGAAGGATTTGGTTGCATATCATGAATGTATAAACAAACTATTTCCCCAATTTGTGTGTGTGTGTGTGTGTACATACAGATTTTTGCATTGAACAATTTTATGTTTGATGAGTGTGTTTGTGTGTGATGATATGTAAAAAAAAACAACAAAATAAATGATTGGGCTTTTCTATTAATTCAAGATTGAGGAACAGATTTAAAAAAAAAATATTACTTTCTTTTTGCCAATTTTTACCCTTGATTACTAATTTCATTGATGAAGTTCACCCCCAAAAATAGAATTCCGTCTCATTACCTGACTTTACCATTATTTGGTTCATTAACGTTAATGTTTTTTTTTTTTTTTTTTTTTTTTTTTTTTTTTTACTTTCACATGAGTTAGTGATGGTGGGATTCAGAAGAGAACAGGTGCAATATCAGTCATGACCTGCCCTTTCCTTGTTATTTTATGTTCAAAGTAACTGTCAGGTTCGAGTGTGTGAAGGAAATGGTAAATAAAGGAAGTGGCATCCCCAGTGCAAAGTTGTAGGAAAATAAAGCAAGTTACATTGTTGTTCTTTGCCAACTTCTGAATGCTGGATGGATGTTGTGTGAATGCTACTTCACCTGAAGCTGGTTTTTGATATCCATACACCCCTTCTATAACACCACTCGTAATTGATATTAATAACATGAGATATATATAATCATGACATAATGCACAAGAATGTACACCTTGAGAATTGGTGCAGAATTCAGTCAACACATTTTTCCCAGGTTTCTGGTTATGCTACTTTTATCACTTTGGACATAAATGTGTATACAAACAAATACTTATCTACGTTTATACTTATATTTGAGTTGAAACTGTTAAAAGTGTAGTTAGCTTGTCTATATTTTCTGAGATGAGGTATTGTAAGTATTTACAATTTGGATTGTTGTCCTCATCTTTATTGTCATATTCTCAACCTTTCGGTCATTGTACATTCCAACCTTCTTCAAGTGATATCCATTGGAATTTTGAACCAAACAGAGTTGATTGTTCTAGTTCCATGTGCCTTGCCTTTTCTGGATATCTCGGTTTCAATTATCTTCCTATGGTAGCTGAAAAAGGCTGAAGTGTACAACAGCCAAAATGTGAATATGACAAAGATGAGGACAATAGCCCAAACAATGTAAATAGTGTAGTTAGCTTGTTTATGAAAAAGTTACTTAAAATCTATAAATTAATATTTTAGATTTACCTATTCTACTTAAGATTGCTTATAGGAGTTGCCTTTTCATCTGTAACAGTCTATAGATTGATCTTCCTTGGATTCCTTTGCCTTTAACATAGAGAACTTCATTGCAAAACATTATTATGAACTATAATAATTCTAGGTTTGAAAGCAGTACTTCTATAAGCAGAAAAATTTAGATTTATTTATTTTTATTTATTTATTTATTTTTTTAAATCCCTTCCAAATATATGTGAAATATCTTCTAAGATTATTTCCATAACTTACAAAAATTGATAAATTATTCTCTATAATTTATCCTTTACATTTTTTTTTATGCTGGTAGAATAAGAACAAGCCATTTTCTTATTTTTCAAATAAGTGTAATCCAAACTGGTTAAAATTAATGTGTTACATCATTTTGTACATTATGTAAGATGTGAAAATTTTGACTTGTTTCTCTTTATCAAAACCGTGTAAGATTTGTTGTATTTTTAATTTCTGGATTTTATTTTTTATGTAAAATCTTTTCCGAACACTGAATTTTTTGCTATTAATTCTTTTGTACAATTTTCATTCAAACTGCTAAAAATAAAATCTTGCGTATAGTCAGACATATTTTTAAAATATTTAATTTGGTTTGAAAAGCCCTTGACTGAAATAATTGAATAGAAGTTATATTACTTATTTTATCATTTGAGTAAATGTGCTTTTTCAAGTTAATGCATTGCTTCTCAGCCTTTAATATAAATAGCTTTTTAATTATAGATATAATAGTTGTTAGTGACAATAAATATGTAATTATCATCCATTAACACAAATCCCCACAATTAATATATAAGCAAGAATTGTGGTTGATCTTGTTTAATGTGTTGAATATCTAGAAACATTTTTTTTTTAATTATTTTCAGAGAGAGAGAGAGAGAGAGAATGTGTGTGTGTGTGTGTGTGTGTGTGTGTGTGTATATGTATATATATATATATATAATCAACAGGACTAGAACTTGCAAAACTTGGGATGACCCATTCCCTTTGTGCCTCCATGAGAAACTACACATTAAGCTTCTAAACGATAAAAATCTATTAAACAACAGGCATGAATTAACGGTTTTCTGCCGACACTACCAAACTTACGCTCTGAATAACTAGCTAAAAACACACATACAATAAAATAAACTTTAAAATCCATAGCCCATATACATAGTTTTAATACCCTATAAAAAAAGATAACCCTTTATGAAGTCGCCAAAAAACAAACGTTACGGCTTTTTTATATACACAAATCCCTTTCATAAAGAGGTATAATAAAAGAATAAAATAAAAAAATAAATAAATCTCCATAGACACTCAAGCCAGACTATGCGAAAACTTCCTCCGTCATTAATTTAGCCACCCCCACCTTACCCTGAACCGGCATCTATGAAAGTAACTCTATACTGATACAAATTATTAACACCCCACCCCTGCCTATTCTAAACAATCCGCCCTTGATGTTACCATGGAAATTTTGACTTCAATTCTGAATATACTATTAAAACTCGTAAATTTCAGAAATAAGTTATTCCCAAAAAAAATTTTGCTTGAAGATGGAACAGAGCCTACTTTAACTCAAGTTAATTCAAATATTATTTTGAAGTTTTCGGCTCTTGTTTTGAAACATGAGACCTTTATGTAGCGAGTTGGAATCATATTTTTAAATAAATAATTAGATTTATGCTCTACTTTCGTATCGAGCACTATTTTTTAAAAATAATAACAAAAATACTAAGGAACTTTGGATTATTTACCAAACCAGTTTCTTTCCTATAATATTTTCACACATACATACATACACACACACACACACACATATATATATATATATATATATATATGTGTGTGTGTGTATATATAAACTAAAGTGTCTTAATATTAGAGTCAGCTGCAAATTTTTGAAGTCGCTCATTATGCATAAGTATGCCTCTTAAATACAAAAAGATATTAATGAAACTTATCAAGACAAATAATTCATTCAATATAGTTTTCATTATTTTCAATTACACCCTCAATATAACCTCAAAAAGATATGTAACTTTTAAGCACTTTCGATATCTCGGCCCACTCTTCAGTGTAGGGGTAGGTGGGGCATGTTAATGGTCATCTCGTCTACAATGTCCCAGCTTCTGGTTCACGCTGGATTAGTTACAACTTCACTGGCCAGAAATATGCAAAGTTAGCTCTGCTCCTTCTTGGCTGGGAGCACCATCCTAGGTCGTAGTTGTTTTCTGGGTAGTTAGACTTGGGCCATGATACGTTAGGCATCTAGCTTGTAGATGTGAATGGAGGTTTCATTTTACTTTGTCAGTGGTCATGATGCCCAAGATCAGGACCTAGGCTGGATGTATGCTCTTGAAGGTGGCCTTGATGTCGATTGTTAACTCTGAGGCAGCACTTGTTTCAACAATTAAAATAGCATCCACTGTGAAGATTTTAACAGTAGACCCATGATGGTTCAGGTATCTGAGCAGTTTCTTGTGCTATTCCAGCCTTCATAAACTCTGTATGATTTAAGGCCCAAGTCATAGTTGTTCCAATGTTCTTGGTGTCTACTTTTAGCTTGGCAGCTATTTTACACATGGATAATGTTGAGTGGCTTGCACTATTAACTTTGAAGGAATTAATGAATTCCGGATTCTGCTTCTTGATAACCCAACAGCTGCCCCTGCTTCCTCTGAATGCTTTTGAAGTCTAATTGTGCAAATTTCAATCTCTTTGCTATTTGTCATACTGTGGAACTATTTTCCCATGATATTCCTGAAAAACATACGTATTAATAGGTAGCATTATATTTGTTGTTCTGCATTGGGTTTTACATCAGTTATTGTGGTTGGTGTGAAATTTTAGTTTATATTTTACTGCAGTTTTTGTTTTCCTGCCTTGTAATAGTGTGTAGTTCCTTTCTTTGCTTGAATTAACATACTCTACAAGAGATGGAGTTGTTGCATGAGTATAACTATCCAGGTGTATTCCATAGCTTGTCTATAACTGAGTTTTGTTTCTTTTGTATGGCTGCAGGAAATTTAGTGATGTTTGTAACTTATTCCACATATGAAGTGGACTACCTGGAAGTCTGCTGAGTGTTCCTAGCATACATTTAATGCCACCTGCACATGATTGGTAAGAGTTACATTAACACCCCTGTCAAAAGAGACTCTAGTTTCACTAAGTGTCCTTGTGAACACCAGTTGAACATGCACCATTATAGATCACTCATCGTCTTGCACAATATTCTAACAGCATGGTTACAATGTCTCATGCATTCTCCATGCATGAATTTGACTGTCTACGTGAATAAATTTGAAAAATAACTCCCATGACCAGGCAACATAGCACCAGTTTTTCTAAGTTCCATGACAGCACTACCTGACCTGTGTATAACGAAGGCTACGGCATCAGCTGTCAACAACAAAAACATATGGAATGCATGGACTGATGGGTTGAGTGGCACATGATTTTTCACTATTTGTTGGTTGGTTATCCTCTTTGTTAGTTGTTAATGAACACTATTGCATCACCTGGAATTCATGGGCATCCAAAACCTTGTGCAGTTAGCAGCTTAGAGATAGTGCTCTAGGTTTTTATTGTGCACAACAATCATTCCAGAGTCAAAGTTAAATCCTTTTATATATATATATATATATATATATATATATATATATATATATATATATATATACATTTCAATATCACGGCTGTTTGAGATTTCCTATAGCTCCACTGAACTTAGTCAATTCAGGTTTGCTGTTTCTCTAAAAAAAAAAAAATGGATTTTCATACTTTTGTGGCACCATTTAACGAGGCAGAAAAGGAAAAGAAAGAAAAGAATAAAAAGAGAGGCTAAGAACCGAATCGTGAGTGTTAAACAAGAACACACACACAGCTAAGAGACAATGGATAAAAGGATATTTTGATAAGTAACAAATGGCGAAGGAGTGTCATTACAATGACAGGGAAATTCTGAGTAGAAAGAAGGCGAAGGGAGGAAAGAATCAGATATGTTTTGGCATCGGCTGTGTTATCTAAAGATATGAAAACAAACTATTGGTATGGAAGACATCTTATTATCGGCTACAGGCTGGCTGGTCAGAGAGAGAGAAGGAAAAATTCCAATGAGAATGATATTTCGTTAAGTGACAACTAAAACGGCTTAGACAGATATGAAAAATTAAAAAAACCACCCACGAGCATCCTTGGCCTGTGATAATAAAATTTTGTTATCAGGAATTGTGCCGAAAGAAAATAAATGTTTTTTTTTTTTTTTCTTTCTTCGAGGCGACGGACCGGCTGGGGCTTTGGAGATGTCCTTTTTTGAGACCATGTCGGGAAGGCCACACATTCTGATAATTAGCGATAAAATACTTGAAGTAAACCACGTGTGGAACAAGAGTTATGACCGCCATTGTCATATTGTCCCGCTCGCGGCTGGAGAAATGATAAACCATTAAGGGGAAGAAAAAGGAAAGAAAAAAGAGATAATTTTTTAAGCAAGATATTTTTTTTTCTGAAACAAGCCGCAGATTCGTCCACACCCGGCTGAGACGTCATTGGTCGAGTGGTGATCACGTGATGCACGAGGGAGGCTGTTGCCGCCCATCTGGAGGATGAGTAAGAGAGGTTGCCGCGAAGATGTGGGGAGGGCAGTTCACGCCCCTCTGAGGTATGATGAGAAGGTGGGAGTGAGGAAAGGTTCCCAAAAATGGAAAAAGGTGGAAATTTCTAACCAGAGAGGTGGATATGTATTTAGAATTATCGAGGAACCCCCCAGCGCCGACAAACCCACCCTGGTTTTGGTCGGCGCCCATATAAACGAAGCCACAACGAGCATTTAGAGTCGAGTTCCAGCAGTCTTCGGTTAAGGCAAGCCTCGCAAATAGCTGACAGATTCCCGCACATTTTCCAGACCCACATCTTCAAACCAAGAACAATTATTCTGAAGAGCGACTTAGATCCAGATCACCGAAATAAGTTTTTCTTTTGACTTTCGTCCAAAGACCCACCGAAACATCAATTTCTTAAAGAGCAGACGACTTGAAGTGTTAAAACTTGCCTAGCGGAAAACGACGTGTCACAATCCATAGAAAGGGTCGGGAGATAGATGCAGTCCTATGTATCGAACAACTAGACATAAAGTTTGTTACCTTTTTCTTTGATACTTCGAACTTTTGAGTTTTCATTTTGTTGCCTTTTATGCGTATTTTTGTGGTATCGCCCTCGTTGGACTCGGTTTGCAGTACGGCCCCGATGACTGATTGATTTCCTCTGCCTAGATCAAGTCACAACGTGGGTAGACAGACTGGGAATCAAAGTAGGACGTCACCATTGGTGCCGTGGTAGACTGGGATACAACGACACGGTTGGCGCTACGACCAGGGGACGACGTGACACTTTTATAGGGGTAAAATATTGAAAAATGACTGTTTTGTCATCACCTAAACAAATAGCAAGGAAACTTTTGATCTGAACCCCATGAAACAAGGTATTTTCTGAAAGCAAAGGATATATTCTTTCATTTAAAAGTAAAATTGGCTGGTGTAAATGACTCGATTTTTTTCAGGGTGTAAAATGTGAAAAAATAGTGAAAATTTTACATTTTTTTTTTTTCTAGTTCTAAACAAAAATTTTCCCCATTAATGAGAAATTAACCATTTTTTTTGGGTGGGGGGAATCAGAAAACCTAAATCATAATCAAACTATTTCAGGCATAAAATTGAGAATTTTGAAGGAAATCAGCATTCCTAGGGGGTCAAAATGTGACAAAGTCCACTGCCAGAGGTTAAAAAAAGTTGACACCCGGCCATAAAAATCTTTAGTAAAAGGCAAAAGATTTATCTGCAATTCCTGACCACCAGAAACCAAAAGTTGTTGTTTTTTTTTTTTTGTTTTTTTTTTTTTTTCCCAAAAAAAAATAGTGATAAGGAAAATTAAACCAAATTGACTTTGACATCTCTGGGTCAAAGGTCAGTCAGCCAGCAATAAATGTTTAGAACAAGTTGTAATGAAACCCACCACTCCCAGATAAGAGCAAAGAGTGAAAAAAAAAAAAAAAAAAAGGTGGGGGTCAACATTAGTAGGGCTTGATATAACCTATGTTTGAACAATGGTTTGATGTGTTTTGTTTTTAACACTCTGTGACCCAGTTGATAACAACACTTAGCAGACGACATTGTTTTTTTTCACCGCATATCTTTTGTATTTCCCATCGCCGGATCATTTAGCCGTTCCTTTTATTCAATAATGTTCAAACCAAATTAAGGAGAAAGGGATGAAGTTTGAATGATATTTCATTAAAAAAAAAAAACGGTGATTTTTCTCAGAAAATTGGGCATAATTTCTTATTGCTAACTGCCGAGTGACATTTTCCACAGCCAAATCGACGATTAATTACCAGTGAATAATTCCGTGTGCAAACAATAGCCATCTGGATCCTATCGCGTTGTGCGAAAAGGTCCAGAAGTTTACTGATTGATCGAAAACTTGTTGCACATAATTGTGTTTTTCATGGTCAGTTTCCATTATTTCATCTTGATGTTGTCATTTTCGGACAGCCAAGTCATCAAGGATTCAGGAAAACAGTTTGACACAGGTTTGCATTTTACATTCTATGAGGTGTTTAAAATGTTACTGACAAATGAGATTTTTCACTGAATATTTAATTTACGCGCCATGTTGGATTTTCCTATATAACAAAAACAAGGCTTTTAAACAGCCATGATATACAATCTCTTATTGGGAAAGACACCCTATTTAATGTTGGTGGCTTCCTTTGTATTACAACAGCTTCCAATCCTGGGTATGACAATAAACTACATCTGGCAGCAAAACCTCTGATTAGGAGATTGGAAATTTTGAGGACTGTGAAAAGCACCTTTTAATTGCTATTGTTCCTAGGTTCACCCTGACCTGAGGTGGTAGAACCTGTTAGGGTCCCAACTATGGGCAAATAGTGAATGTCCAAACCAAATACAATGAAAGTATAAAAATATATTTTTACACTAAAATATAAGTTACCAACAATACAATTTATCTGTGGTTGAAGGCATACAATTGCATTCACATTATTTAGATTTTCGCATTAAATAATATTAACCATAGTGGTTGATATGCTGCTAAACAAAACAATCAATATGAAAACTTTTTCAGGACATTAATCCATAATATCCTACAATTTCTGAAAGAAATCAAACTGTATTCCAAAATATAACTTCAATAAAACTACAACATAAAACATGCATATCACTGCCTCTAGTAATTATGTCCACACAAATGTGTAAATGCACAAAAACTAAGTATTATCAACCATGTACTCAGTTGTGAAAGCAGAATAACCTATCTTGCATTTATTACTTCAAAACTCAAGAAAATTATTAGGTTGGTGCAAAAATAATGTCGTTTTTTGATGTTCAACTTCAAAAGAAAAAACGACATTATTTTTGCACCAACCTAATAAATTTTGGCATTAAATGACCCATGGAGTTGATACGCTGTTAAACAAATAAGTGTTGGCCGATTTGACAATTTGTACTGGTGTCAGTTTCCGGTTTTTCCCCTAGATACTGTGGTTTTTAATTTAGTATTTTTACTTTCTAAGGAAGCCATTCATTTTCTTGTGCAATGATAGCATTTTCATTCGATATCTGATTTCATTTGAGATTGATAAATTTGCAACTTGGTTCGTTCAGCTCACAAATTCTCATGTATTTCTGGTACAATCTTAAAAATATTCATAGCAGGAAAGAAAAAGTAATCTTTTTACAGTGTAACCCGGATATAAGAGATTTTCTCTGGTCCCAAATTAGAGCCATAACTTACCTAAACAAAATAGACCAAACCCAGAAGAAAAACCCCGATATAAGAGACTTCTTCTCCGGTCCCGACAACTCTCTTATATCCGGGTTACACTGTATGTAATTTGTTTGTGATATTGATTGAATTATTTTTTTTACGGCGAGTTAAAATGGTATTTTGCTTCAACCAGCCGAAAATGCGAAATATTTTTTTCTCTTCCCCAAGACTAAATTTTACAAGTTACTTTGTTTTGCAAAATTAACATGACCAATCTTTATCAATATTCTTGAAATTGTACACTTCAATTAGAAGACACCTTAAACAGAAACTACAACCATTTCATTTCTTCTCTGACCTGTGGTAGTGAATTCCTTCAAAAATTATAAAAAGCAGAGAGAACAAAAAAATTGTCTGACACTGACATACACTTGTTTTCAATTAGAGTTTATTTATTAAACTTTTGAATAAATTGTCAACTAACTACCATATTTATTAACAAATTGGTAAAAAAAATACGAAAGAAAAATCGTCGCATAAACTATCTATATTTGTGTCTTTGGACAACACATTTTGAGAGAGAAAATGGCATAGCTCTCCAGAAGTTAGTTTATATGTGGCTTTTAAAAAGCCAAAAAATGAAACCCCCTCATGTTTAGTTTCTTAGTTTCTTTAGAATAATAAAAAATATGGCAATTCTTGTATGCCAGTCAACTGTTATTGGGGGGTTATTTTTGCTTTGGGTTTAAAAGAAATGACTTGCAGTTTTTAAAATTTTAACACATTTTAAAACTGAGATTAAAACTTTATTTTTTTAATATCTAATTTTAGGCGTATTCACTAGATAGAAACAATATTTGTCGAAAACAATTTTATGCTGGAGACTCGCATATCTAGGAATACACATTTTAAAAGTGAAATTTAAGAACTATTTTTTAAAATTATTCTTAATATCTAATTTAGGTGCATTCCCTAGATAAAAAAACAACAAATTTATTTATTAAAAAAAAAAAAAAATCTTTATTCATTTTTCTTGCTTACAACTTTTATCGGGATTGGTGTACTCAACTGGCTTCTTGCTTGCCTTACAAGAAAATTTGACTTCATAAAATTTTTAACATAATGAAAGTGGTAACTATATTTTTACTTGCTATATTTTGTTAACTTAATTTTGTCACAAAAAGTTTTTATTTTTAAACTGAAACAAATAAGATTTCAGACATCATGTTTTATTTCCTTTTTTTTTTTTTTTTTTTCTTCATTTCTTTTGTAAACAAATAGATTTCACATTTATTTCCTACTATGTACAACTTGTCAATCAAATATTTTTAACATTTTTGTTCATTCTTTTTCTCTTTCAATGGTATAAATGTTGATATTAAAATTTAATTTTATTAACATTAAAGACTTTTCAATAGTGTTTCTTTGGATATGGTCACTCAGTAGTGATAGCACTGAGAAACGAAGCCAAACGATTTTGGTTTGGTAAAAAAAATTTGATGCGGTTTCTTCATGGTGTGAAGATGACACTGAAAAACGACGGTTTTTTGGTTAAACCACCCGGTCAAAACAATAGCTTCCAGAATTTTAATTCTTTCTTTGCATTGAGTTCTGTATATTTAGGTATTATCTATTAAAATTTGACTTATGTTAATATTACTTTGGTAATTTGAGATATGTTGATGTGTGCACATGAATTGCACTAAATTTTGACAAATGACAAACAAGTCAACCCACAAAAAGTGTGGTGCATGTGTAGCCAATGTACTAAAAATTTAAGTGTTACACAGTCTTCCAAAGGACATGAAGTTATAAACATTATTTTTATTACATTGGTGAATTTTTGAGGTACTGAAGAATTACACTGACTACAGGTTTTAAAATTTCTGTAATAAATGACAAATCTCTAAGGTATTAATTTTTATTTTTAGGATCAGTAAGTAATGGCAACTTATATTTTTAATAATTTTTTTTTTTGTCTTGTTTATAAGTAGGATGGAGTCTTTATTTTTGTTTATATAAAAATAAAATTGATTGCGTATGTTTTTTCTTTTTTTTTTTTTTACTTTTTTTTTCCTCTTTTTCTTTCCTCTTTTTTTTTCCTCTTTTTTTTTCCTCTTTTTTTTTTCCTCTTTTTTTTTTCCTCTTTTTTTTTCCTCTTTTTTTTTCCTCTTTTTTTTTCTTTTTTTTTTCCTCTTTTTTTTTTCCTCTTTTTTTTTCCTCCTTTTTTTTCCTCTTTTTTTTTCCTCTTTTTTTTTCCTCCTTTTTTTCCCTCCTTTTTTTTCCTCCTTTTTTTTCCTCCTTTTTTTTTCCTCCTTTTTTTTTCCTCCTGTTTTTTTTCCTCCTTTTTTTTTCCTCCTTTTTTTTCCTCCTTTTTTTTCCTCCTTTTTTTTCCTCCTTTTTTTTTCCTCCTTTTTTTTCCTCCTTTTTTTTCCTCCTTTTTTTTCCTCCTTTTTTCCTCCTTTTTTTTCCTCCTTTTTTTTCCTCCTTTTTTTTCCTCCTTTTTTTTTCCTCCTTTTTTTTTCCTCCTTTTTTTTTCCTCCTTTTTTTTTCCTCTTTTTTTTTTTTTCCTTTTTTTTTTTCCTCCTTTTTTTTTCCTCCTTTTTTTTCCTCCTTTTTTTCCTCCTTTTTTTCCTTTTTTTTTTCTTTTTTTTTCTCTTTTTTTTTCTCTTTTTTTTCTCTTTTTTTTTTTTTTTTTTTTTCTTTTTTTTCTTTTTTTTTTTCTCTTTTTTTTCTCTTTTTTTTTCCTCTTTTTTTCTCTTTTTTTCTCTTTTTTTTCTCTTTTTTTTCTCTTTTTTTTCTCTTTTTTTTTCTCTTTTTTTTTCTCTTTTTTTTCTCTTTTTTTCTCTTTTTTTTTCTCTTTTTTTTTCTCTTTTTTCTTTTTTTCTCTTTTTTTCTCTTTTTTTCTCTTTTTTTCTCTTTTTCCTCTTCTTCTTTTTCTCTTCTTCTTTTTCCTCTTCTTCTTTTTCCTCTTCTTCTTTTTCCTCTTCTTCTTTTTCCTCTTCCTTCTTTTTCCTCTTCATTCTTTTTCCTCTTCTTCTTTTTCCTCTTCTTTTCCTCTTCTTTTTTTCCCTCTTCTTCTTTTTCCTCTTTTCTTCTTTTTCCTCTTTCTTCTTTTTCCTCTTTCTTTCTTTTTCCTCTTTCTTCTTTTTCCTCTTTCTTCTTTTTCCTCTTTCTTCTTTTTCCTCTTTCTTCTTTTTCCTCTTTCTTCTTTTTCCTCTTTCTTCTTTTTCCTCTTTCTTCTTTTTCCTCTTTCTTCTTTTTTCTCTTTCTTCTTTTTTCTCTTTCTTCTTTTTTCTTTTTCTTCTTTTTTCTTTTTCTTCTTTTTTCTTTTTCTTCTTTTTTCTTTTTCTTCTTTTTTCTTTTTCTTCTTTTTTCTTTTTCTTCTTTTTTCTTTTTCTTCTTTTTTCTTTTTCTTCTTTTTTCTTTTTCTTCTTTTTTCTTTTTCTTCTTTTTTCTTTTTTTCTTTTTCTTCTTTTTCTTTTTTCTTTTTTCTTTTTCTTCTTTTTCTTTTTTCTTTTTCTTCTTTTTCTTTTTTTTTTTCTTTTCTCTTTTTCTTTTTTCTTTTTCTTTTTTTTCTTTTTTCTTTTTCTTCTTTTTTCTTTTTCTTCTTTTTTCTTTTTCTTCTTTTTTCTTTTTCTTCTTTTTTCTTTTTCTTCTTTTTTCTTTTTCTTCTTTTTTCTTTTTCTTCTTTTTTCTTTTTCTTCTTTTTTCTTTTTCTTCTTTTTTCTTTTTCTTCTTTTTTCTTTTTCTTCTTTTTTCTTTTTCTTCTTTTTTCTTTTTCTTCTTTTTTCTTTTTTCTTCTTTTTTCTTTTTCTTCTTTTTTCTTTTTCTTCTTTTTTCTTTTTCTTAACATCTTTAAAAACAAACTTATTTCTTTATCAACAACATGGTTTGGGAAATTATTAAGGGTTTGTTTTATGTTGCTTACAGCTTAATTCTCTATAAAAAAAAAATGTCCAAAGAGGAAATAATTTTGCACAAGGTCTTATTTTTTATAAGACCTATTTTATCTGTGAGGATATTCACTTTATAATTAAAGCATTAAATATTACTGTGTTATTGTTGTTGCATACATATATATATATATATATATATATGTGTGTGAGAGAAAATCCTCATTTAACATCTAGGAAAAGGAATATTGAGTTTATAAGTGAATTGTAGAACAGAATTAATTTCAAATGTTTCTTTTTAAGGTTTTTGAATTCATTTGTTTTGTTTTAAAATGAAAATGTCAATATATCTGGCATTGAGTTTTTTTTTCAAAATTATTGAAGACCTTTTTTTCTATATGAAATTAGATAACGTATGACTTGGAGGCAAGCCCATAGCTACACTGTCAATTTGTGTGTAAATGTTTCCATAAGTGTTAATTGTATGGTGCAAGATAGTTTACCAATTTTAATTCTAACATAAAACAACTTAATTGGATGTTGAAAAAAAAAAATCTATAAAAAGTTAGTTAGACCTTGTTGGTATTGTCTGAACACTCACTTATGTGTGTGTGTGTGTGTAATATATATATATAATATATATATATATATATATATATATATATATATATATATATATATATATAAAAATTGTATTTACTTACAATATGATGAACAATTCTCAAGTTGCATAATAAAATCTCACATCTCCAAATAAGTTATTGTAAATATTTTTAATATTGCAAACTGAAATTTGAATGGTTTATTTCTTATAAATATTTCCTAAAGAATTTAACAGCACTTCTTGGCTAATGCTAATTTTACTGTGAAAATATTGACTTGCATAATAAAATCACATGCAAAATATACAAGTCAGTTTCAAAAACATTTTACCGTGATGTGTTTCACTGGGCATCATCAGTAAAAAAAAAAAAAATACAAGAACAAAATCCTGTTTTGTTATTAGCAGTGAAACTATCATTAATAGAAAAACAAGTTGGAATTAATTCAAATCTAATTTCTTTGCTGATAGTCAAAATAAAAATAAAAGGCATCTGCTATTTAACATCTTGGTAATGTAGTCTTTGTTTTTGTGTAATAAAATCTTCTTTTCATGACACTGTCAGGTGAAATGTGTCAATGTAAAAAAATTTCCTGTCTTCTATTTTCCCCAATTTAATTTACAAAATTAAAATCCTGTTCATGTAACCCTTCCTACAAAAATACTTTCCTCCCTCAACACAGAAACTTCTATCAACAAAAAGAAAAAACTATAAAATCATTTAGGCTTCAAATGGAACTCCTTATTGAGGAATCTGAAATACAACTGGCAACAATCCATGGTAATATCATTCCTAACATTGCTCCCTGGACTATACAATCTCCAAAAATAATATTGGACTTATGCAAACTCCAAAAAATAAATATGCATCCTCTTAACTTTCAGGAAGAATTTGATAAACTCAAAAAAACAAAAAAAAAACTATCCCAGTCACACACCCATCTTTACAGATGTACAGCAATATCTCAGAAAAAAATAAGCAGTAAGCGCTTTCCAGATGGAATAGCCATCTTCAATGCTGGAGCCTCTTCTATAGATCTAGCACCCAGCATTATTTCAATAAATAGAAAAAAAAATAAAAAAAACTTTTCTGGTTCACTATTGGTTCTAACAACACTAAAAAGCAAAAAAAAAAAAACAAAAAAAACTTGACAACCCATTAGTAGTCAAGTTGCTTGTGTTGATAGATGTTGTGATGTGTTGTATCCCAAGTCACATTGGAATAATTGGAAATGACAAAGCTGGTGCATCTGCTAAACATGTTGAAAATATGGGAATTGACCTGAACTTTAAGATCCTTTACACAGACCTGAAGAGCCAAATAAACAGATTTATTAAACAAAAATGGCAGTAGCATTGAAGTAACAGTGCTCCAAATAACTACAAATCAAGCCAATACTTGGCAAATGGAAGCTAGAATACAGATACATGGATTGGGGAAAAGGAAAATAAGTAAATAAATAGTTGATACAATATGATTGGGTATGAAATTAAAAAAAAAAAAAAAAAATATTTATGAGGTATAAGAATATCTCAACTTTAAATGACCCATAAGCTACACTGTCAATATCCATGAGTAGCTGATAAACCACAAAACAAACACACATATATAAAATTGATATCCATTTATATTATTAATATATATACTTTTTAATACAACTAAAGTAACAGTTTCAGTTAAGATGTATGAAGGTTCAATCTCTCCTGACAACTTTTTTTCTTTTGTAATAAAAGTTGCAAGATTATTTAATTGCTTATTAATTCAATTGACCAACTCTTTTAAGAGCTCAGTATTTACTTTATCTGCAGATTTAAATTCATTGTTTCATCACAATAGCTATCCTTATTTTTATGATGAATGGAAATACCTCTGCCATGTTATAAATTTCAAAAGCAATCTTCTATCAATAAAAACTGGAGTTTATGATGTGCAAATGTATCTCATCTGATTTTTGCTAAATGTGCAATATACTTCTCAAACATCAGCTGAATGACATTTTTATCTGGATATCCAGATATCATTTTCTTTCTTTTCTAACTTCCGCTTCAATGCAAAGGAACTGACCATATGTTTCTGCCAATAAAAAGTTGACTCATGATTTAGATAATTATTCCACATCACTTTCGTGAGTTACTGTAACACAGAAGACAAACTTGGTCTACATCTGTTGACACTAATTTTCTTGGAGGCACCAAATGAAAAGCCATGATATTGAATTGTTTGTATATGTGTGGTCTTAAACCCATTTTGTTGTTGGGTATATGCCCAAAAAACAGCTTTTAATCTCTTTTGCTTTTTTAACTTTTTTGATAGAATAGTTGCTGCCCCAATTTTTTTTTCTTTTTTTCCTTAAGTGATTGCTGAAAGCCTCTCAAGGATTCTTCATTTTACATCTGTTCAAAGCGTTTCTTGGCTAGATGTAACTGTAAGTTTTATGCAAACAGTTTCTTATGCTTCTTACTTGTGGAACTCTCTTCTGGCTTATTGCTTCCTAGTCAACTTTGATCTTCAAAGATTTAAATGCAATATTAGTAGTTATATTCTGTCTTCTTAATTCTTGTTCTTTTATTGGGCTCTCTCCTGAATAATTTTAATTTTGGAAGAATTATCCGGTTTTTAAGATTCAATGTCCGAAGAAAATAATTAATACCGCCAAACTGCTTTTAAGAGTTTCCATATAAAACTTAATGAAAAAAATCCTTGTACAACAACTTTATAGATCTTGATCTTGTCACAATGATGATTACAATCTAGAAGTACTTGAGTATTGTGAGAAAATCATATTCTGTGATTGAGAAAGGAGCAGAATAAACGAGTCCAATATAGAATCCAGTGTTATAAAAAGATGGAAATAGGACGGAAACATTCCTAAACTTATCTTTTAGCTGAAAAATCTCATCTGTGTATGTAAAATATACATGTGTTGACTTATTCAGTACATTTAGCTTGATATTTTTTCTGTCAGGCTATTAAGAATAATTGACAACTATGTCTTGAACTTTGTATCATCAGGGAATAAAGTCTCTGCTAAATGAATTATACACCTGACTAGGAATGAAGAGTCATTGTGTGTGAAAATTAGTTACAAAAACAAGAATAGGAATAGAAATCTAAATAACTTGTGGCATAAACACCTGAGTATTTGGGTGAATATGAAAAGATGTTATTATTAGGTTGGTGCAAAAATAATGACGTAATAATGTCGTTTTTTGAGGTTAAAAAATATATCAAAAAACGACATTATTACGTCATTATTTTTGCACCAACCTATATAAATGAATTACCAGGCTCCACTGTAGCTGTTGCTTTATCTTAAAAAAGAAAAACCTTGGTTAATTGTAGTGTTCTCTAATGAAAGCTATTTTGATATCAATTCATACAGAACATATATATATGTGTGTGTGTGTGTGTGTAAAATAGTCATTCAAAGAATAAGTCAATAAAGTTAATGTAATTAATGGCAAATTCACTTCGCTAACAAATTAAGAAGGTATTAACTCATTGACCATTTGCTGAATAACACTATCCTTGTTTTTATTAATTGTACAGTGGATTAGATATTCAGCTTATATTGTTTGCAAGTACTTTTGGTAAAAACATTTACCATCCTCAGGTAATTTGGGGTAAAATTCCAAGATGAAAATGAATGTGATACTTGTCAAAAGATGTTTTATTAAAAAATGTCCTATTATTAACAGTTAAGGATTTTTTGAACATGCAGTAATGCGACACTAGATTTTTGAATATTGTAGTAATGTAATAATTTACAATTTCTATTATTGTTAGTTTTTTCCATTGACATGACATGTCCAATAATTAGAGCAATGTCTTAGAAAATTTCAGAAATGTTATCATGCATATATATCTATATCTATCTATCTATATATATATATATATATATATATATATATATACACACACACACACAAATTTGTGTAAATAAGCCCCTAGTGATTTTAGTCATGGCTCCTTAATTACCACTCACGTCTACCTTTTTTAGTTTGATTATTGTTGTTCCAATGAATCTTTCTGAAGAAGTGTTTGCCGAAAAAGCTCTCTTTTAAAATACATTTTATCATTTTCGAAGCTGTGTGTATATATATATATATATATATATATAAAATTGTGCTCATGAACATACACACGTGTTATTTAGATTGTTTTTAATTTTTATTATTTGTCACTGATTCATTTGTTTTTCCTGAAACGAGTTGTTCAACCTTGCTTTCCTGTTGTGATAGAAAGCCATCCACTGTAATGCAGACTGTTTACTCTACTAGAGCTATTAATGTTGTCTTGCTTTCTTGTCTACAATAGAAATTGGGTTTCTTTAATTTTTTGTTAATGTATTTTGATCAAGAGATTCCTGTTGTGCTGAATCAGATAACAAGCAATTCATTGCTCTACAAAACAGTCATTTATATATATATATATATATATATATATATATATATAGCATTAATTCACTTCTCTTGTTTTAACCTGAGGAGCATCAATAAAATCTTGAAAAACAACTTATGACTTGTAATTGTGAGAATTCATTTTAATTTTAATCAGGTGACATTTGCTTATAAAGAAATTTTGCTCATAAACAAAATATAGTAACATCCCTCTTAATTTTTTCCCTGAAATCAAAAGTTTAAGTAGAAGAGAAAAAGAGAAACCTCTACAAATGTAAACATGTATGTTTACTATTCTGTGATCTTTTTTTGTCTCTTCACCTGCCCAGTGCTCTCAAAAACCTTGAGATTTAATACACAGTATCAAACATTTTTTTTTTTATTTAATAAATCAAGTCACAGACAAATAAAATGTAAAAAAAAGTGAAACCATTTACTGAGTCTCTTGTCATGTATTGATCTTTTTAATGTTCCTGTGTATCCAGCAAGCTTACTCTCCTTTCTCTCCACCACAAGTCATCCCTACTTTGCAGTGGGGGCGGAGAGTGGGAAAACAATCTTCATTTCTTCCCACTCTCAATTTAACTATGTTTTGTTTGTTTTCAAATTGATTCATTCTGTTAGAAAATGGAGTATGTAAAATGGGGAGAAATTGTTTTGTGAATTGTTATATGTAAAATATGATATTTTATTTTTTAAGATATTTAATAATAATGTTTGTGATTTTTCTTCTTTATCTGCTTTATAAAGTGAATGTACAGGTCAAGGAAAAGTGGGGTATAAGTGTAGATGGTGCTTGTTTTCCTCTAACCTTTGAAATGTAGAAATCCTGATTTTTATTTACCAAGCAACTGTTATTAAGGATTTTGGCAATTCACACATGCACATTATTTATTTATATATTTGGTACTTCCAAAGATTTACAAAAAATGAGTATACCCTGATGAAAAAAAATGCCCCAAACTTAAAAACAGTTTTATCATCAAGATCTTTGTTGTTATTAAGAGGAAAAACCAAAGGATCTTTTGATTATTAAATTATATCCTTTAATCCTTTTGTATTACTTTCAAAATTTTGGTTGCAACAACAGGTGACCATAAATTAGTATAGAGAATTTTAGTGTCTTTTTTCCAGTGCAAAATTAGATTGTTGTTGGATTTTAATGAAACTTTCAGGATTTGTTCACAAATGAATTAAATTATTTTAGAATTTTTTTTTCTTAGTAAATATATTTTTTTCTTTTACCCTCCCCCCACTTATTTAGTTTATTTCTCAAAATTTCATAAAATTAAGACATTATTTAATTAGGAAAGCTTTTAATTACTTTTATGAATAAGATATAAAACAAGAATAATTAATTTTTTTTTATTTTTTTTAAATTTTGATTTATAATAATTTATGTTTTAAATTTTACAGTTTTGTATTAATTTGTAGCAGTTGATATTAAGTAAAAACTATATTTACTAATCATAAATGGAAAAGCTTACTATTTACTGACCCCCTCCACCTTATTTTAAAAAGAATTTTGAAATTTTTTTCTTTTTGTAAATATGGGTATCCATACATGACATCAGAAAATGTGTGGTAACTATAGTAAATCTTAAATTTATTAATAATTTTCTAACATTTCCTTCATAAGTAAGATTATTTAAATTATTATTTAATCCTAAAATTCAAATTCAAATTATTTAATTTATTATTTAATCCTAAAATTCAATAAAATAGATTCCATAGAATATTTTCATAAATTTTTTAAGATTAATGGGTACTTAAAATATATATATATATATATATATATATATATATATATATATATATATATATATATATATATATATATATATATAAAAGGTATTTACATTATATTAAAGTAATTATTACAGTTATGTCCCATGTAGAAAAATTGACAAACAAGTCTATTGAGAGTTGTCAACACCTCATAAAAACACCCATCTCTGTGTTAAAAATTGCTTTTCTGCAGTATTTTAAAAAAAAAGTAATATTTCAAATCAGATTAATTAAACTTTAAATTGGCTATTCTTCTGCAAATAAAGTTTCAGAAAATTTATTTTTGAATGTTTTTTTTTAATAAAGGGAATTGTGTTGTCAGCCATTTTTAGTGTTTTTAAATTTCAATCAATTTAAATTAGGTTTGAATTACACCAAAGTATTTTGCTTAAATTGTAAATATTAAATGTAATCTATTAGCACGAAATTAAAACTAAAATAAAAACTTCAAGAAATATTTTTCATTTTTAGAAATTGCTGTTCTTTGGAGGTATGTACACACAACACACACATATCTCTCTCTCTCTCTCTCTCTATATATATATATATATATATATATATATATATATAAGAATTTTTTGGGGAAAAAATGACAAGGTGGTGGTGGTGAGTTTTTGTTTGACACATTTTGTTCCTTAGGACTTCATTGGACTAAATTTGTTTATGTTGGTGCAACTATACATGCACACAAACAAGAGATGCTGGGAATTCTGAATTTAAGAATTTTGTGTGTGTGTGTGTGGGGGGGGTCTTTGTTCTACTTTGTCATATATAGAGTATGAAGCTGAGAGTGGGGGGAAAGATCTTGAATACTGTTAATTTAATTATCAGACTACAATGTGTTCTAATTGGTTTGTCTTTTCTTTTCCTTGAAATATTTTAGAGTTTTTCAAAAACAAATCTTTAATTTGCATTCCTTGTAATATTTTTCTGGGGCCTGGTTAGAAATTTATTGTGTTTGTGTCTGTCCAGTATTTTCTCATGCACTCTGACATTTAAGCCTATAAAACCATATATATATATATATATATATATATATATATATATATAAATTCTGAATTGGCATCATATGGGGGGAGGCTTTTTGTACCATTTATTTAGATTATGTACATCTCTCGATGTTGTAATTTATTTAAATTGCAGTATATCCACAACACTGATTAGTCCATTAGTCTGATTATCTTGGTATTAGGGGAAGTGAGCAATTTATTTCCAGGTTTTAGGTGAAATAACCAAAAAGTTATATGAAAACTAGAAAGAAAAGAAGCACTATTTAAGAAGAGTAAATATGAAAAAAAATGTAACTAATAAAAGACCCAAACTAGGGTAAATTATTTCTTAACTTTAAAATGTAAATTACTGAAATTCTGTAATAATTTAAATTCAGCATGTCATGAGGCAAGCAAATGATGGAAAATAGTTACTTTTCAAGGGAGGTGGAGACATTGTTAAATTTTAGGCCAAATGTAAATCTTCTTTAACATTAAATATAGGTACCTCCACGAAATCGCTAAAAAAAAAAGCATAGCTTGAAAAAGACGCCAACCTTGCAGAAAACAAAATTTTATTGTCTAAATGCTTATGTTATTATTAAGAGGAAAGACCAAAGTTTTTTTTTTTTTTTTTTTTTTTTTAAATTATTTAAAAAAAATTTTTCCTTCTTCTTAGAACATTCTAAATTTTGATTTAACCCCCCACCAAAAAAAAACTTGTTTCTCTTCGTATCAGCGTAACTAGTAAATAACATAGACAATTTTTAGCACGTTTTTTTTGGTATGACACACATTAATTTGAAAAATCGTGCTAAAATAGAAATAATTGTCAGATATTAATGAAACTTTCAGGAACTATTCACAGATGATCGAAATTATTATAAATTTTTTTTTTTTTTTTTTTTTTTTTTATTTATTAGTCATGGTAGAAATATTTTTTTTAAATATTTATTACCCCCCTCCCCTAACTAATTTTATGAAAACGCTAGAAATTCGATTGCATCGGGTTTAGTGATTACAATAATTAAAAGCACAGGGCTTTGAGGAATGCAAATCATTTTTTTTTTTTTTTTTTTTAATTGGAGCCAACGTACCTGAAAATCAGCTCTGAATTGTAACATACAAAACTCAATAAAACAAAGATATTATTTAATTTCAAATGCTTTTATTTGCTTTTGTTTTTATGAATATGGACAATATTTTCTGAAAGCAAAAAAATTTTTTTGATGAAAAATGAATTTTTAATACAATTATTTGTTATTTCTTTAATGATAATAGAATTTTACATTTAAGTTGTTAAAATATTATAAAATTAGTTAAAAGCCCCATCGGCTTTCCTAAGTGTCCTTATGAGATCTTTTTTTAGCGCGTTGTAAATTGTATAATTTTGACTAATCAGAAGATCCACAGTAATTAAGAAATGTAATTTTGTGCTTATAACCTGGCTGTAATTATAAAGTACGGAAGACCAACCAGAATATAATTAAGTTGCGTTATTTGAGTTAAGCATAGTTCTCCGCTGTTAAGGCCTTTACTTTTGCGAAACATGTGTGGAGAAGTTAATTTGATTTTTGAATTTCAACTGAAAAGTGTACCTACAAATATCAAATATATTTGCTGACTCAAAAAAACTAGATTTTTAACAAATTTCAGACGTACTAGGAACGATTAAAAAAAATGGAAAAAAATTCCCCAAAAATACTTTGATCTTTCCTCTTAATAATAACAAACATTTAGACGATAAAATTTTATTTTCGTCAAGTTTGGCGTCTTTCATCATGCTATACTTATGAGCTTCATCTATTTTCAATATAAAATTCTAAGAGAAATTTTAATTCTTCTGGGATAAGAGACCGATTAAACCTAAATAATGTGAATCTATTTAACTAAAAGAATGAAAACAAGATTAAAATGTTTGTCATTCAACTACCATTTATACAAATCTAGATCAAAGGATATGGTTACATGTTCAGAGCCAGTTGATAACGTAGAGGCAAGATAAATGACTTCTGGTAATGGTCTGAAATTTTCAATTAAATCATAATTTGAATTAAGTTTTTCAAGATTTATTTCAAGTAATAATAGGAGGCATTTAAACTAAAAATATAGGTCATTTGGTTTTTATATTTTCAATTTAAATAAGCATTCGATTTGATGGTTATTAATAAAAATCGATGACCTTGGTAGTGATCTTGAAATTTTAACTCAGAAGTTGAATTTTGATGTTAACACTCAAAGTTTACTTTCTAAAAATACTTATGAATAAAATGGTAATTTGGTAATGATGTAAGGAAATTATGTCCATATTGTGCTTGTTATTTTAACACTATGGTTTAATTCATGCTAAATATATACATCAATGAACAAGAAGACTTGATTTGAGTGAACTGAAGCCTCTTAAACACTATTTAAGAAAGAAAGAAATATATTAATTCATGGATCATTCAGACATCCAGTGTTCCCATGCATGAAAAACAATTTCTGTAAAATCTGTTCCCAGGAACTGATAAATTCAGGTAAATTTTAAATTATTTTTCTCTTAACCAAATTGTTAGCAAACTGCTTCTATTAGGTTGGTGCAAAAATAATGTAGTTTTCTCACATAAGTTACTATGTGAGAAAACGACATTATTTTTGCACCAACCTAATATTTCTCAAGCAATGCTGTGAATCCAACTTGTTTCTAAATAAGTCTACTTTAATGATAAATAATTTAAGATACAATTATTACTATTCATTTATTTTTTTATTTATTTATTTATTTCTTTTGTCATGAAAAATAGCCATTTTTCTTCCTATAGACCAAAATAAACTGTTTTAGTTGTGGTTTGGGGTCCAGTTTTTTAATTAATTTGTTTTACTTTTTCTTTTATGTTCAGATCTTATTTATAAGATTTTCATTGTTTTTTCAAGTTTACCTCCACTCCAGATATGTAATTAAACAAAAATGTTCCTCTTCTGCAAATTTGTAATTGACTGGCTTTCACTATAGATAGCGAACCGGTTTTCTCAAGTAGCCATTTATAGATGCTATATTATAAAGTTATTATTTTTAAAGTATTTAATGTTTTGATACAATATGGTCTGGAAATAAATGAGATGTAGAATCTGTAGCACTATTTTCATCATTTGCCCATAAAGATGCTGTTTTGCAGTTAGTCCAAATAAAATTTCACATGGTGCCTAAAAACTCCCATAATCTTTTTCATCATGTTTTCATAGGTTGAGCAGGGTCTTTGTGATCTTTTGATCTCACTGAATAGTTTGGTTATTATTAGGTTGGTGCAAAAATAATGACGTAATAATGTTGTTTTTTGACATTAAAAAATACATCAAAAAACGACATTACGTCATTATTTTTGCACCAACCTAATACTTAATTGCTATGTTGCCATTGAGACTGTTTCAGAGTAAAATAACTTTGAAGATGGTAAAGGTAGCAAGAGGTTTTAAAATATTCAAATTCCATGTGATATAAATTAACATTTTTATGGTGCTTCCTCTTTGCTGATAAATTGTTCTTATCTTTATTATTCGTAAATTTGTATCTTCTGTCAGTTAATTGCCTATTGCTGGAAAGGGAAGATTATATGAAACAAGTTCTGTGCAGTATTTTAAAATCTCTTAGTAATGTTGGATAAGAAAAGTTTGCATTAAAAAAAAATTAAAAACGCCACTAAAAAAAAAAATTCTTTTAGAAGGATTTTCTATATTTAAAAAATGTCTTCCCTGTTGTAAGACGATTATGTCCACATGTTTGTAATTTTATCTTGTTAGAGAACCCTCCTTGTATTTTATCACATATCAATATATGGATTTTTGTATCCCCAAATGCATCATTAATTTATCAGCTTCTATTGTTAAATGATTGGTTATTCAAAATTTTGAGTAAATATTTTCCTTTTTTTTTTTCCTCCCACAGATTCTACAAGAACACTGATTGCTATTTTGTATTTCTGCTAAATACGACATATTGGATCAAAAAAATACGGAAAAAACATGGATGAATTGAAATATGTGGATTTAAGCTATATTCAAAAACTTTGGAAAAATTTATGAATATTCCACTTGGCTAGAGTTTCTGGTTAATCTGAGTGGATGGTTATGGGATTGTTCTATTTGCATTGCATCAGAAGCATGAAGTATAATACGAGGCATCCATCTTCTTTACTGTGGACTGGTACAGGATGCCTTTAATGCTGCATTGGCAACCACCTTGAAAGACACTTACCAGCTTCAGAAGCTGAGTCAAGTAACTGACTGGATCAAGAGGAAATAGCTGTTTCTAGAACAGTGGATTAAAAAAAATTAAAATATATATATATATATATATATATCTGAAAAATATAAAATGCATGCTAGGCGTTGTTTTGTCTGGCTTAGGAGTAGTCTCTTATGGAAGAGCCATTTTCGAAAATGTTCATTTACAAAGACATTCTTGATGGCACTTATCATTTGTTTGACGACGTTGATCCTGCTGACCTACCGAGTGATCACTGTCCGCTCATCTGAATCTCAACATGAAATTCCTCAGTCAACAATTGAATGCAGATTCAATTCTGTAACTGGTGGATTTTATAGTCCAAGTGATCATTCTACAGGCAACAATAGACGCATTGATAACAAAGTGCTTGTCATTGTTGAAACGCAGTACTCGCGTCTTGGGCAAGAAATTATCCATCTGCTTGAGGCTATTCGGGTCAAGTACAAAATTGAGCCAAATGGCAAGACTCTTCCTTACTTGACCCATGGAGACAAAGGAAAATATAGTGCTGTGATATTTGAAAATTTTGATGCTTATGTAAATATGGATGCATGGAATCGAGAACTCCTTGATAAATATTGCCGCAATTTTGGTGTGGGTATTATTTCATTTGTGACAAGTAAAGATGAAGTGGTATATTCGAAACAGATGAAGGACTTCCCACTCACCGTCCACCAGTACATGTCCATAGAAGATTATGAACTGAACCCACTCTCCAACATCTGGAGAGTGACACGACCAGGAGAGATAATCAAGGGACCATTGCGGGATGATGATTGGGCAGTTTTCCATTTTGAACATTCGACATACAAGCCACTTTCCTTTGCAAAAGCTGCCAGCCTACAAACTTTTGAGACATACTCTGAACTTTCTGGAACTACTGTTTATCCTGCTGTCCAGGATTTGGGAATGCTAGATGGAATACAAAAAGTTATTTTTGGAAATGGACTCAAATTCTGGCTACATTGCCTCATCTTTTTGGACAGTTTGTCGTATCTTTCCCATGGAAAGCTGAGTTTGCCATTAGAACGTTATGTTCTTATTGATATTGATGATGTCTTTGTTGGTGCTCCTGGCAAAAGGATGAAAATCTCTGATGTTCATGTAAGTATAAATTTATTTACTAAAAAATGTAGATATTATTCAATGTTGCTCAAATTAAATGAGCATTTTTTTTTTTTTTTTTTTTTTTTTTTAAAGATTAATTTTCTACATCTGTCTATATTTCTGAGATAAGGTGTTGTAACTGTTTACACTACTTACACTATTCAGACTGTCGTCCTCATCCCTATTACCATTCATGACATTTTGGTCGTTGTACACTCTGGCCTTCTTTTTCTTCTTGGAATTTTGTACTGAAACCTTTTTATTTAGTCCACTGGAATAGATTGTTCTTATTCCAACAATCTACTCCCATGGATTAAATAAAAAGGGTTTAGTTTGAAATTCCAACTTATATCACCTGAAGAAGACCAGTGCCTACAATGGCCAAAATGTTGTGAATATGGTTATAAAGATGAGGACAACAGACTGAAAAATGTAAATAGTAATACTAGAAAATTATTTTGCACTGTCTTTACATTTTTTTTTTTTTTTTTTTTTTTTTTTAATTTCATCTAATACAAAACTTGAGAGCCACTACAGAGAGAGGGTTACACTCAAAATGGCAATGCTGAATGAGGTGTGTGATATTAATAGGAGGGTTTCACTCCTATGGAATCTGGGGGAAATGAGTGATTTGACTGTGGAATTGGCATGACATTTCCTCGCTGTAAATTTTGTGAACTGATAGTATATTCATCTTGGTTGTTACACTCACAATGTTTCAGCCATTCTGGCCGTCTTCAGGTGTCTGTTGCATTTGGTAAACTACTTGAAATTTGGAACTGAACCATTTATTCAATTTGTGAGAATAGTGTTCTTGTTTTGCTATCCATGCTTGGTGGTGGGATCTACTATTGGTAAATGCTCTCTAGTTTATTCATGTTTGTATCAAATAGAAAGGTATTATAATAATAATTTTTATAAAACAAAAAAATTCCATCATAAGTTAGTTGTCTGATGTTCCTTTAGAAAGATACATACAAATATATATTTGTTTTAATATATTTTATAAATATTTAGATAAATGCTCTTTTTATAATAAACAGTATTGACAACATTTACTGGCCTAAACGTCTGAGAAATTTTATAGAAATCTTCTCAGACATTCAGGCGGGTAAATGTTAATACCATTTATTATAAACAGAGCATTTACTTAAATATTTGTGTCTATATAAATAAAGTATAACAATAAAATATACTAAAATAATTGTTGGACTTTGTCCATTTCATAGTGATACATATTTGTGTTAATTTATCTGCATTGTTAACTACCTTTTGAAAGGTGAGCAACTGTTAGTTTGTCTCAATGTAACTCTACTTTTGAGTTATTGTTGCCTAAAGGAAAGAATTCAATTGGTTAAGGACAAAGATCTTTTGTGTTGGGTAGAAGATAACAAAAAAACAAAAAAAAAACAAAAACTACCAGACTAGATGTCTGTGTTATTTACTAATTAATAAACATCATGAAAATCTTTTTAATAAAGGCATGATGGAAAGTAGTTATGTTAGGATAACCTAAAATACAAGATGTTGTATGGCAAACAAAATAAACCACCACTAACAAAGGCTGGTCTTCATCCAAACAAGTTGATGTTTTATATATGTGATGAGATTGTAAGTTTTTTTACTATGTGCCCCTCAAGAACTAAACAAATAATTTGAACAAATACTGCTCTCAGACCAATTGATGGTAGCAATTAAAGAAAAGCAACTGGAAAGGTCATAATATTAGACTGCATGTTTCTTAGTTTTATTTTTACTTAAACTAAACAAATTTATTCATTAGTGTTCAGGTTTCAAATGTTTAAGAAAAACAAATTACTCCATTTTCAACAAGTGTGTGTGTGTGTGTGTGTGTGTGTGTGTAATATATATTGAAACTGAAGTTATTGGTTATAAATTAAAAAATGGGATTAAATTGTGTATTAGTACTTGTTTGCTACTCCTTTGACATCAGTGATTATCTGAATATATTGCAGCATTAAAGAAATCAATTTATAGTATTGTTTAAGTATTGTCTAAAAAAGACATTGAGCACTGCCCAATTGCTGGGCTATTAACTATTCCCTATAAATTTTCAATGTGATTCAAGTCTAGTGAGGTACTAGGTGAAAGTAGTACATTGCTCTAATTATCAATATACCAAGCTGTGATTAATTTTGTTATGTGCAGAAGCCAAATCCTGCTAGAATATAAATTTCACATCATCAAATAGCTTTACTGTTAAAAGTATCACATATTTGGTAGGATGCTGTGTTGACTGTATATTAAGAAAACACAGTGCCCTACACCTGCAAAGTTTGGCAATCAAATATCTAATTACTGATTCCAATTAGGTCTTAATTTTTTTTTTTTTTTTTTTTTTTTGTGTGATAAATTATTTACAATGTGGAACATGAAATATCTTCCAGTTTCTTGGTTATATTTCTTAAATTTGAAGATGATCTTAGCATAAAAATTAGGCTAGTGAATTATAATACACAATGGAGAAAACTCTAGTATAGCAAAAAAAAACAACAAAAAACAAACAAAAAAACACTATAACTGGTGAATTATTAGATTTAGGATACCTGAAAAATAAAGGTTTCTGATGTAAAATGTACTTGTGTGCGTTATATATATATATTAATGGACTCTCTCATTGGTTTCACCGTATGAGGATCTGACAGCTTATTGATTCGGTTATGAAAGTTTGTGCAATAACAATAATATTGGAGAAAAATGTATGGCAGAGTGGGAAAAATTTTTGTGATATGTTTCATTCTTTAGAATCTTATTGAACTAAATTTATGTTGGTACAGCTACATATGTACCCAATGGAGGATACTGGGAATTTTTTTTTTTTTTTTTTTTTTTTTTTTTTTTATCTAGCTGATTTCATTTACATTCTTTTACTTTTTATCACTTTTTCTGTAAGAGCCAGGGTACAAATGAGATCGAGACACTCTCTAAACATTTTCAGTGTAGTGAATTCTTTTCTCTTTTGATCAGTGTAGCAATTTTTATGTCAAAATTGTGGTCAGCCTCGTTATGGTAGGCAACCAATGCATTTCAGATATAGTTTTGTAAAATGTCCCTTTTGTGTTCATATAATTTTTTTAGATTCCTTGAGGTTTCTCCTATGTATTTTTTTTTTTTTTTTTTTTTTTAAATTTAAAAAAATTTATTTATTTATTTTTTTTTTTTTTTTTTTTTTTTTTTTTTTGTAGCATATATATATATATATATATATATATGTATATATATACTTCATCTTAAACCCTCCAATCCTTTTAGTCAATGTTATCAAGGCCTTGAATATTCTGGTTGCATCCCTTGTAGAGGATTAATATCACCCCCCCCCCATATTGAGTAAATGCTTTCAGGCACAAATATAGGCCACCAATATTTAACTCTTTTTTAAACAAGTAAATGGTTACTTTAATATAATAAGACTGATTTTGGCATTAAATAACCCAATAAGTGTTGGCAAGTTGTAAAATTAATCAACCTAACTTAATCTCATTTTTTGCATACATAATATCAGTCCTCTTATATGACAGTGAATGCTGGGCAATCTCTTCATAGATGAGACTTGAAGCAGCAGAAATGTGGTTCTACAGAAGATTAAGAATAATAAGTTGCTGAGAATACCATGGGCTAAACATGTGAGCAACTATAAAGTTTGAGAAAATGGAAACAGAAAGGACACATATACTTAACATCAGAAAGAGTTAATATTTTTAGGGTACATAATGAGAAAAAAGGGCTTGGAAAATGATACTCATAGGACACAAGGCAAGAGGAAAACTACTTAATGAGCTTGCATAATTGGATGGCAAAACAGGAATTAAGAGATTACAAAAAGACAATTTACTAAGAACTACAAAGAACAGAAAATTGTGGAGAGGTATGATGCTTAACAGTGTGAAGGGACACGGTGCATAGAAGAAAAAGTTGTGCTTAGAAAGTGATGAAAATTCAAATTCATGATCACTTGTGTCTTTTAGTAGACACATTGTCATTTGCACATTTCTGTTCATGACAGACGATATAGTCTCACATAGTGTAAAGCTTTTTGAGTCTGTACACAATGAAGCAAAATGAGCCTTGGATTTTCTCTGAAACGGTTACATTTTCATCCTTGGAATATACCCCCAAAAGATGAATTGGGTTGGCGTTAAGACATTGTGTGTGTGTGTATGTATGTATATATATGTATGTATATATATATATATATATGTATGTATATATATATATATTCTTGGGCAGAAATAAGATGAAACAATGAGAATACTAGTCCAGATAACTCTTGAAATAATGAGTGCTTAATGGTGGCCAGGAAGGAAAGGGTGCGCTGGGTAAATTGTCGCCATCTTATATTAATTTTGTGCACGCACAGTAGAGTCAGTTGGTCCCTGTCTGTGAGAAAAAGTACATCATGATGCAATTTACTCTGCCAGAAATCTTGAAATGGTATGCTGTACTGCTTGGCATTTGTACCAGAAGCCCCAATACAAACATTTCAGTGTTTGGGTGTCAATCTGAGGACAGTGCAGAGGATTTGGAAAGAATTGGATGAGTCTAGTGGTGACTTACAAAGGTGTTTGGAGTGATAACTAGTGATGGTGATGTTATGCCTCCATTCATCTTCCCACAGGGCCTCAGGCTCAACACAGAGGCCTACATTAAGTGCTTTGAGGAGGTATTGCTGCTCTGGGTCAAGAGGGTGGCTGCTGGAAGACCCAACAGGACTCTGTACCATGCCACACAAGCAGGAGAACCCAGTCATGGCTATCAGACAATTTCTGCGACCACATTACCACACATCTAGCCACCTAACTCCCCAGACAGCAACCCCCTTCATTATTATGTGTAGGGCATAGTTGAGAGAGAGACCAACAAAACTCCTTGTAACACCAAAGATGAACTGAAGGCAAGGTTTATGGCAGCATTTGCCAATTTAAATAGGAGACCATCCATAAGAGTTTCTTGAAATTCCGAAGTCATCTGGAGTCCATGGTTTAAGCCAGTGGCGATTTATATTGAATAATTTTACTCTTTTACTATTTCAAGATATTTTGTGTAATTTTATATTTGTTAAAATGAGATGTCGGTGCTATTTTCATTTTTGCATAATTTAGATGACAATTTATCCATTGTACCCTGTACATTAGCATCCAATTCGATCTGTTAATATTTAGTAGTGTTTGAATGCACTCAGAAATTTATCCTTCATAATGGTACAATTATCATATTGTGTCAGAAACAAATGTATCATAACAATTTTTTTTTTTTTTTTTTTTTTACATCTGTCTATATTTCTGAGATTTACATTATTCAGACTGTTGTTCCAGCAAATATCACCTGAAGAAGGTTGGAGCGTACAATAGCCAAAATGTGAATATAGCAATAAGGATGAGAACGACAATGTACATAGTTTAAATAATTCTTTTATCATCTTTAATTCCATGTGTATTAATCTATTGCCTTTTATTAATATATTAACTGATGTCACCAGTGTCATGAGTTGGTATTTAAGCCTAGGTAAAAGATGGGGTTTCAAATGCTGATTTTCAAAGTAAGCATGCAAGCCATCTCCACTTGTAAGTGGCACAATACAATCTTTCCAGTCTCCTTGTCTAGCTAGAACAAGCTAGGATTAGTTTATATCTCTGTTTATCCTTTGTATTTTGAATAGGATCTAAAATTTAAGTTTGATAATTAAACTTAATTTACTGACCTAATAATCTCTTTGACATTTCAGAGAGGGTCTAATATATGTAGAAAATTTAATTCCTTTTAAACATAATTTTGTGTGTATATGTATGGCAGGATATCCCCTAAAAAAGTATTGTATATTTGTAAATGAATGAATAGTTAGGAGTATGTGTTAATAGTATAGTTGGAAGTGTTGGATTTGGAAGCTATTGTTACTAATTTGCTAGCCCCCAAAAAGCTTTCATGTGTTGCTAAATCACAAGAAGTCTGTTTTGAATTCAGCAATTGGAGCATATTTTTGGAAATTTTTATTTCTTAATATCTCTAAGAAAAACACAGCATAATAAAAATAAAGAATTGTTTTTTCAGGTGCCCCCTCCTTTCCCTGCAGGAGAACAATATCCTGTATAATAATATCTTCTTACCCTCTTTCTTAAACATTACTCTTTTCTTTCACTCAAAGGAATTCAAGCATTCCTGTTGTTTTCACTGTGGGATTTCAGTATTTTGTTTATCAAACAGTGTTTGCTTTTAAGGTCTTTTTCAATCATTAGCACAGTTTTTAATGTTTTGTAGAATGCATGGATGTTGGTACTTATAAAAAACACTATTTATATTCTTTCCTTATTGTAGAGTTTACAAGTAGATAATTAGTGACTGCAGTCACCATATGAACAGTAAAAAAAAAAAAATTGCGCTGTGTCTTTCAAGAATTAAGATAAATACTTTAAGAATCTTGTAATTAGCCCACTCAAATGAAAATATAGTAATTAATCAGAAAAGGATGTGTAGGTGGTGTAATAGTGGCTCTGAATAAGAAATTGGAAAGCCAATATTAAATTCCACTACAGTTTGTTACATTCACTTATGCACAAATAATCTTGGGAAAGATATGAACATCCCTCCTCTCTTAGCTATGGGTTAAATAGCAGGGCAAACTGGGCCCTCTGGCCTTGGTTGTCTAAGAGGACAACTCTGAATTCAAAATTGTATATGGTTAACATTGCAATTGGATTTCAAAAACAACTTGTTGAACAAGAATTGTGCAAGGATCCATGTAATGGATGATGCAACTATTGAATTATTGCATTGCAGTCAGCAAAAATTACCACTTAAAACAGCAATAAGGAATAAGTTCTTGAATAAGAAAAAAAAAACAAAAAAACACTAGAGCTATGCTTGGATCTTATTTCTTATCTGTTAAGCCAGCCATAAACTCAAAAATATCCATATTTTGTACATTGTGATTGGGTAAGAAATACTTTTACATGGAGGCACTAAAAGTTTCTGGCCTGACCAAGAAGGTATTCCAGAGAAATTCAGATATTTGATCAGTTTGGGAAGTGGGTTAGGCTAAGAATTTTTCAACACCCCTTGTATTAAAGGTATGTTTAAAAATATTATTTGACAAATAAAATGTCAATTTATTAATAATTTGTCATTTATAAAGCTTATGAAAAATAGATTTAATCTTGACAGTTCAAACAAATGGGTTAGTTCAAAGAATATTGTATAACAGCTTATAGCTTGCTAATATTCTTGACTTTTTATCTTTATCCACTTTTCAATTGATTAGTGAATAGATTTTCATGGACCACAGCATCACAAATAGACTAAAGTAATGTCTTTCTTTTTTTTTTTTTTTTTTTTTAAAAGAATAAAAATTCTTTAAAATCTTTTATTATAACCAAATCCTCAAGATTTCTTTCTTGTTGCAGTCTTTCTGCCATTCAAATTGTCAAAGAAATATCAAAATTTATCAAAACATATACATTGAGTAGTATCATAACATACTAAAAAAAACCATGTCATTTTTTTGCAGGGATTTTTTGGGGGGGATTACTCAGACTCCATTTCCCTTTCTCCTTTTATTTATTAAGCTGAATTTTCTTGATAGAAAAATAAAACAATCTTCCAAAAGTAATATAATGTTACTGCTATTTATTTGATTATATATATATATATATATATATATATATATATATATATATATATATATAGGTCAATAGGAAAATTGTAATATTGGCCGACGTGTTTCATCCAATGTGGACTTTTTCAAGGCTAATATTATAGTTTTCCTATTGTTGTTTACATTTATAAATAGTCTTTTTCTATAGGTTAACTCTGAGAAATTTTTCATCTCTCTCTCTCTCTCTATATATATATATATATATATAATGCCAAAAAATGCCATTCTTTACAGTTAAATGCTAGTAACAACCATAAAGTTTTTGAAAAAAATTAGTGACTGCTTCCCTCACCCCATCTAGCAATAACCTCTAAATTCTACCCAAATCCCTCAGACTACTTTTGAGTTGTCTTAATACACAACCATGTATGTTAGTTTTTGTAAAGGTCAAGATTCTGAACAAATCAGGTTGAATAACTTGCATTTTCCCCTTCCACAAGTTCTCATTTTGATTCTAAATGGGATAGAAAGATGACATAATGCCTTAACTTTCCCTTCCTTTAACAAAATGGTATCTGCTTGTCAAGGGATTTAATGCAAACCATTTGAATATATTTGGGCAAGTTGCACCAATTTGCCTATGACAGCTCTTAGAGAAGTTAATTTTTTTTCTTGATGTGACAAAATGACTATTAAAAGGTGATTTTAGACAACTTTTATGTTATCTGAAGCTTTTGGATAGAAAGTAAATATTCAAATTGTTGCACAAGTAATGATTTATTTGAATTTTAAAAAAAATGTATTTGATGAAACTTTCCTAATATTTCAAGTAGTTCAAGTTGTACTTTATTGAATGCTCTTTCATAATCTATAAAACATAAGTATAGATCTTTCTGTACTTCTATTGCTTGTCTTGATAGCCTTCTGATCATGAAAATTATAATTTTTGTTCTAATTTCTTGAACAAAGCCATATTGTTCAATTTCAAGTTTTATTCATTAGAATCATAATTATTAGTTTACTTAGGTGGCTTATGAAACTGACTGTTCCATGGAATTTGCATTTATTCATACCTAGTTTCTTTGGCAGTGTTATAAGGATCTAATAGAAAAAGTAAAGATATTTTATGTATGCTTACTGAAATTTATATTAGCAAAAGACAAAGCTAGTTTAATAAGGCATCTTGTCAAGTTGAAATTAAGCAAATGAATATTTACAATTTAAGTAAATATATGTCTATATATACATATATATATATATATACACACACACACACACACACATTCTCTCTCAGAATACCTGGCCTTTTTCTAGTTTATACATGCCTAAAATAATTACAATAAGTTCACTTTATTTTATATCAGCTACTATTCAATTATAAAATTAAGATTTTCTTTACTTAATTTATTGAATATTATAGCTGTAGTTATATATTGAGTGCTTTTTGGTAGTTCTGCTAGCTTGAAAAAAAACGGGTAAAATTCTTCTAATTTTCACATATTTGCTCATTGTATTATTATCATCATTATTACTATGAAAAGTTGCTAATGATTTCCATATAGCACTGAATTATCATGTAAAAATCTTTCTGAAAATAATTCTATTTGACTTTTTATATAATTCTTAATAAACATTAACTTAAGCAAATATGGGCGCTAAAAAGAAGCCTACAATTGACCATTCAAAAACAATGTGATTTTAAATTTATTCCAGTGATTGTAGGACTTTGTTATTTTTACCTTACCTTAATTTCTGAAATTGGAATCAGTTTTTCCATTCCTATCTACTGTACATTTTTTTTTTTTCTTTATGTAACTTGCTATAAGCTGTATTTATTAGATTCATGGTTCTTGCATGTTAAACAGAAGATTTGAGAAAAGTCAAAAGGTAATATAAAATTTCAAAGGAAGTAATTAAATTGCAAGTTGTCACGAGCTATCAACTTTGTGTAAGAGAAATAGGAGTGGGTAGTGTAAAGTTCTTAACCCAACCAAGAAGATTCAAATTAAAAATAAATTAAATCTGATGTTTGTTCAAATTTGTGGGAGTGAGTTGAATTAAGAACTTTTTCAGCAATGCCCCCTCCATAAATATGGGGATATGTGCATAGTTGTACTGCCACTTTTTATTTAATGTTGTATATGAAACTTGAATCCTTAAAATGAAATTTGTCTTCTTACACCAAAAAACCAAACCTGTAAAATATGAACATTGGCTTGTTAGTGTAGATTTTATGTTAGTGGCATATCTTTATCAGTTCCTACCAGATGCACACTCAGTATGTATGGTTCTGTGCATGTATTTCTCTTATAAAGAGTTGATCTCTAGTGACAGAATCTCTTGCTACAACCTTATAATTCACCATAGTTTTTTTTCTGTCTCTTTCAACCATTGCATGCTTCAGTGATTTTTCTCAATTCTCTATGCTACTTGATGATCTCATTTTTTTTCCCACCCTGGCACTGTGCCTACATTCCCATCCAACTGAAATATTCTTGGTACACTTTGGTAATGCTTCCTTAATCCCATGAGAGTAGCAAAGTTGATAGAGTACATTTACTTTAAGAGAAAAATCACATGAAGAAGCACAAATCTAAAGAAAGCTGCTCTTCTTACACATTTCACTTATTCTTAGACAGGTGAATTAAAACAACATTTATATGTAGATATAGGTTTCTGGAGACATTCTATTTGAAATGACAGTTTTCTTTAGTGCATTTTCAAGAATTTAAAAAAATGTTCTTGGTTTTTCTAGTCATATGTGGTTATAGATTTGCAATTGCTTTTCTATTACAGCTCTTGAAAAATGCTCAGTGGCAAAATTTTGGTTATACCTGTTATAATTTTAGTCTACTGCTCAGACAGTCTTTGTATAATTTCACCATACTGATTCTCTCAATTCTTCTAAATGCAAATGTGTTTGTGTGTTTCATACAGAGCCCATGGCTCAGATTTGTGATTCATAAATATTGAGATGACAAACAACTGAACTTAGATTGGAGAAAATGTTCAGTTCCTAGATTCATCAAACTGTTTTTGCACCAATCATTAAGATTAAATGTTAGAATTGAGCAGGTACATAAATTTTGCTATCTGGGAAGTTTTATAACTGATGACAAAAAATGTGTGACAGAAATCCAAGGGTGCATTGAAAAAGCCAAAGTTTCCTTCCAAAGGCTAAACAAAGTGTTAAGAAATAGGAACATTTTGTTAGAAACAAAGAGTACTGAACTGTCTAATATCAATCCTTCTATATGATAATGAATGCTGGACAATTTCTTGACAAATGAAGAGAAGACTTAAGACGGCAAAAGGAGTGGTTCTATTGAAGGATGCTGATAATACCATGAACAGAACATGTACACAACACACAAGATGATGTACAAGATTTCATTTGTCTTTTTTTTTAAAATGAACATTAAAAATTAAAAATTGTCTTGAATAGCTATCAATTGGCAGATAAGATTTTGCATTGCCTTTACTATAGTCAGTTTTAAATAACTACTTTGTGTATGTGTGTTTTTAAAATATTGGTTTTTCATGATAATGTTTGTTTTCATGTGTACATCTATTGAAATGGAAAAAAAAAAATGGATATTCAATTGTAGACAAGGAAATATTTACAATTTGTTTACTTGTTTTTTGTTTATGCTGCTTTTCCTTTTCCATGTTTATAAAAGATTTCACTTTTTTTGTGAACTCTATCAAAATCTTTAGTTAGATGAATGGAAATTTTATTTTTTATAATTTAATCTTCATCAAACTGCAGATTTAAATGGATATTAATGTTTCCTCCCTTTTTTGTCAAAAAGTTAAAATTTCAAACTTAAATTCACTTTAAATAATAGTAAGAATTATAAAGTACATGTCTTTAAATAATTTACATTGGTAAATGTTTTTACAAAGACTATTTTTGTCTCTCTCATTAATAATGGAAACATATTTTTGCTTTATATTATTTTGTCTTGTCTTTGGGTGCAATGACAAAACTACCTGATCCCAGAAGAGCCCCTTCCAAGCAGAACATTCCCATTTTAGTAATGGTGGAAGATAGGATCAGAGGAAACTGCTAAATGAACAGGGCAATTTTTACTATTACTCCATGATTTACTTTGAGTTGAAAAGCATAAAGAATTTTCTTAAGTGTGTATTTAAACTCCTTTATTTTTATTTATTTTTTCTTACAAACAATGCAAGAAAACTTTTGAATTAAAAGTATCTCTTTGTTTTTCTTTATCTCTGTATTTTAGTGATATGCATATCATTTGAAACCCCTTTATTGAATATCTGATCATCTATGCACATTTAACTTGCAAATCTGGTTTGTATTAAAAAGAAAACAAATGCAATATGGAGTTGACATTGCCAGTTTTGGCATGTGTAGATTTTTATAGAACCTTCCCTAGGATATTCCCAGTCTATGAACTATGATTCTGTGTAAATTCACTTAATTTACTTTTTTTTCCATTTTCTTTTCTAGGCATTATTGGCTGCACAGAAACGTTTACAAAGCCAGATAAAGGGTTTCCGTTTTAATTTAGGATTCTCTGGGAAATATTACCAAAAAGGAACTCCAGAGGAGAACCTTGGTGATCAGCTGCTGATAGGTAAGCACTTTTGTTGCATTTGATAACTGCAATGTAATCAGCTGTGTGGTAGGGAGGATTTTTCTAAGTAAATGTTCTTTGCAATGTTTCTTGATCCCCCCCACCAAAAAAAAATTCAATTCCAATAGCAAAATTCTCTGCAGTATTACAGCATTACTGGGCTTAATTTATATCGCATTGAGCTTGCAGGGAGGACGTAGACACCAGCCATTCTATAGAACCCACTCTGATGAAAACCTGACAATCTTCTTAGACAAGTAAAGTGTTTACTGAGCCTCATATTCTAATTGCACATTTTTAAAGTTTAACATGTTTTACGCATCCACAAATCAAATTTTTTTTTCGTAAGTGAAAATAAAAGAAAATATAATTCAAGATTTACTGTTCAAATGATTTTCCCTCGCATTTCTACTTGCCTGTCTTTTTGGTTTCTACACAATTGCAATATGGAATTAAAACTAAAGTATTTTAAAACACACATTTATTAAATAATTGGAGAAAAAAAATCAATACATTTTAAAAATATTAGAACTACTTCAATTATTGGGAAACCCACAGCAAAATATTTTCTATACTAAGTTATTTGTTTCTTGGTGATCAAAATAAAGTACATATTTTTGAGATGAGGAATTATATTCTTCTTTATGTGCCATGTCCCCTCAGGATGTAGGCAATTATGGCTCTCCACAATTTCCTGTCATTTGTAGTTCTTACTTTCTATTCAGACTAATGTGTTAACCTTGGTGGTTATAGTCACAACGATTTGGTTGTTCTACCTTGCACCCTTCTATTATATTAGGTTGGTGCAAAAATAATGACGTAATAATGTCGTTTTTTTTTATGTTAAAAAATACGTCAAAAAAACGACATTATTACGTCATTATTTTTGCACCAACCTAATACTTGGTAGCCTTGTCAAAAAAAATATTTGGTTCAAAATTTCTAAGAAGGTTTGTGACCAAGTTGAAAGCTGGAGGGTACAATAGCCAAAACATTGTAACTATAACAAACTAAGGTGAGCACATTTTTAATTACATAAAATAGAAATAAGAGTGACAATGGCATGATCCAGGTATAGAAAACCTGAGAAGATTCACTTAATAGCAGGCTTTTTAGTGTTATTGTGGCTTTTACATGTCTCAATAGATGATATGGTTTAAGTGTTGTTTTTAAGTTGATCTACAATATCTGATTTTGATGTATTTTGGGCTGAGGTTTGATGTTAGCATAAAGAATAGAATTATTTCAAACTTGTTCCAACATTTTGAAGTTCATTTATGATGAAATGTTTTCTGTGTGTGATAGCTGCTGCTTTTCATTTTTTCTATCTCAGATATAAAACTTGTCAAAAGTTGTTTGAGTTTCAGTGCAATTTCTTTTCTCTTTTTCTCTCTCTCTCTCTCTCTTTTTCTCTCTCTCTCTCTCTTTTTCTCTCTCTCTCTCTCTCTTTTTCTCTCTCTCTCTTTTTCTCTCTCTCTCTTTTTCTCTCTCTCTCTCTTTTTCTCTCTCTCTCTCTTTTTCTCTCTCTCCTCTTTTCTCTCTCTCTCTCCTCTTTTCTCTCTCTCTCTCCTCTTTTCTCTCTCTCTCTCCTCTTTTTTTCTCTCTCTCCTCTTTTTTTCTCTCTCTCCTCTTTTTTTCTCTCTCTCCTCTTTTTTTCTCTCTCTCCTCTTTTTTTCTCTCTCTCCTCTTTTTTTCTCTCTCTCCTCTTTTTTTCTCTCTCTCCTCTTTTTTTCTCTCTCTCCTCTTTTTTTCTCTCTCTCCTCTTTTTTTCTCTCTCTCCTCTTTTTTTCTCTCTCTCCTCTTTTTTTCTCTCTCTCCTCTTTTTTTCTCTCTCTCCTCTTTTTTTCTCTCTCTCCTCTTTTTTTTTTTTTTTTTTTTTTTTTTTTTTAATGTAAAGTGGAAAACCAGAGTGATAGGTGGAACTCGTTAGGAAAAATAGTTAACCACCAATTTCATTAAAATCTCTTTGTAATAAGATTGATTTCCAACTATTCACAAGCAGAGAAAATGAACATTTTATCATTTTGGTGTTTCCAAAATAAATTTTTCTTATATCTCAGCCCCTATCAAAAGACATTGCATCCTGAATTGCTACATGTTGTTCATTCAAAGTGTTGAATATGTCTGACAAATAGGCAATATACAAAATTAATTCATGCTCTTCAAACTTTTTACAAAATTATTTCTATGTTCTTGAAGGAAAATAGCAACTTCCTTAACCATAATTATTACTTTGTGCAAACTGGCACACAATAATATAAAGAGTATAGCTTGATATTCACTTCCTAATTGCTTACTGAAAGTTTTATAAATCCTATAACAGATCTTTGAAGGAAAGTTATAATTTAATCATAATATCTATTACTTCTTGAGATATAGGTGGTAATGTCTTCATACCAATTGCTATTTTGATGCTGCAAAATTGGCTTTGTGTCTAGCTGTCACTTATGCACCATCAGTACACACAGCTGTTAGCATGTTCCACTCTGTTGAAACAAATTATGAAGCAGAGGGAAAACATTGCCAGCTTTGGAAGTGACTACTAGTACTTCACAAAACAAAAACTACTTTCGAAGCATGGTTGCATATACCTATCGGGTATATACAACCAATTAACACATGTTTGAGATTTCAGGCAAATTATCCATTTGAATATTGATTACACATTGGGATTGTTTTGTTTTATTTGCTATCTAAGTGAGTACATCCTCATTCATTTCAGCAACTTGTCTCATGATGACATTAATGGAGAAAGAAATCTTTTGGATTTTCTTTGTTACTTTTTGTTCAAGGACAAGTTCTACTATTTTTAGGCAACCTGGTTTAATAATCTTCTCTGGTGTAAAGTAAGAAGCTTTTCCCTTAATACAGTATATGCCATGTTAAATGAGGCTTGCAGAACTGGTTTTGGTGACAGATGGAATCCAGGGCGAGGAAGAATTCCTTTTTGATAATCTTTGGCATATTTGTTTTGAAATTTTTCAATTGAGCTGTCCTCATCTGGGTGTTTGCTTTTTAAATCTTGCTGGGTATAATTTTGAAATGCATATTATGTAGGAAATTTGAAAGTATCCATTGTGCTCAATTGAGACCACCATGGTTGTCTTTAATGGATATAAAACCCCATACATGACAATTTTTGTTCCACTTTTCTGACCTTGATAACTTTCATTGAGGTTTAACTGGTATTGTCACTAATAGTGACTTGGGTCACAGTTACAATGAAATCAAGTCTAGTGACTAACTTCTCTAGTGCAAAATAAATATAATCTGCCAAAGAGAGTTGGCATAATCATTCTTCTCAATACAGGGAAAAGTAAAAAGCTACAGATTTTATACTAAGTTAGTAGCCATGACACAACCAGGTTATCTAAATAATTGGGTGTGGTTATAGTTGGGGTAAGGAAGATACGGATGCATAGAGGAAAGTAGAAGAGCATTGGAAATGTTGGTGGTGTGGTGTCATACAATCTTATTTTTCAAACTAGTGAACCAAAGGGATGTGTTTTTTTTTTTTTTTTTTTTCACTTCTCTTGTGGGGCAAATATTGTTTTATCAGAATGTCTGACAAAGAAGCATAATAAATTCTACCTAACAATGGTTCTTTGTCAATTTGAGGAGACAACAGAGCCAACTAGTAAAAAAAAAAAAAAAGAAGAAAAAAAAAAAACTAATTTTTTCTAAGTATTTTCAGGATTTTAGTGACATGTTACGAACTCGCAACATATGGAGATATGAACCCAGGGTTAAAAAAAATAAAATGGGTTTTTAGATAGGAATGCATGGTTTCAACAAACACAAGATGTTTGTAAATAATTTTATATACCAAAAACAACAGGATATGGAAAGTGTATGGGATAACAGACATAAAATCAATAAAAGGCACTTATCTGATACTGGCTGTTAGTTTAAGTGTTTGTAAGTTCAAATATTCCATAATGGCAAATAGATAGAATCTTTTTAAAAATGTCCCAATAAAAATCGTTAGTTCTTTCTGCAATATAAGATATAAGACTCTGGAATAGTAATTCTATTTCGTTTCTCCAAATCAAATTACATCCAAAATGAAATTGAGATGATTTCTTTGGGTATAATATTTTTTCGTCCTCTACAAATCAAATACCAGAATAAATCTGTGGTCTTTATGAATAATATCTTTTTATTCACTACACATCAAGTCGAGTAAATCCAGGATCTTTGAGAATAATGTTTCCTAATTCCTTACACAACAAGTAATAGAATAACTTTGTAGGCATATTTCTCATGAGTGCATGATGAGTCTATTTACTCGTGGCCTGTCGTGGTCAGAGATTATCAGGGGAAACTAAAATTATAATTCAAAAATCCCACTCGGTAGTGCATGTCATGTGGGTTTAGGTGGCTGACTTGTACTTACACCCTTAGGTTAATCTAATTGTCAAGTGACAAAGATTCTTTCCTGCCATTTTCCAGTCGAGACAGAACTCCGTCTAGACAGGAAATAAAGTAAGAAAAGAAAGAAGGGGAAACACAAAGAAAGCATGTAATAAATTGATTATACATCTGATTTAACATTCAACATTGAGGGCCATGTCACATATAGTACAAGAATGAGATACAAATGTGAATGCATAATAATGCTGGAAAAAAAAAAAAGGGGTATAGAAATATTTTGAGCCACTTGACTTGCCTGTGATAAACATCTTTGCAGATTAAGATAAACATGCAAATTTCTCATATATCATTTTAGAATTTGGCAGTGAAAGGCTGATTTATGCCTGCTTATTTATAATGTATATCTAGTCTGGTTCTATTCTTCAAAGAGAATATTTTGTGATATTGACTTCTAATTTGATGTCTTTCATATTACTGATTACTATTCAACTGGGATAAGAATATGTCAACAATAACAATGACAGTTTTTAAAATTCTGCTGGAACTCCTAATAATTCTATTTTGTTATCTGAATTGGGAGATTTGGAAACAAAATCCTATCTCCACTTTTGTCTGGAACTTCATCAGCCAACATGACAAAATACTATAAATTTGTTTACCTCTGTTTTCTTTTTATACTAAGATTGTTTTTTTTTTATTTTTTTTTTATTTTGCATCATCTCTAACCTATTCAAGATGATCTTCACCCTCTCTAACCTAACTTTTTGTCCTGGAGTAACAAGGTGCCTCACAGGTTTCACATATGATTTCATTTTAAAGTCTTTTTCACTGCTCTTTGGACTGTCATAGCTGAAACTTCTCTCTCATATGCCAAATGTCTTATGTATTGAGTTGGATCTTTTCTAATTGATCTCTTTAGCACCAAGTTGAAATGATGTTCCCTTTTCCTGTTGTGACCTCCTGATCTAATTTTCCCTTCTAGTGTTCTCTCTCTTCTTTTTTTTTTTTTTTTTTTTTTTTTTTTTAAACCTTATTCACCATTCTCTTGATAGTTCTTGAATTGACCGCATATAAATGTTGGTACCATTACTGAAAGCCTGAATGACCTTTTTCCTCTCACTATTGCTCAGTTGGTAAGACAGTGGGTCTGGCACAAAATGATTTTAACCTGTTCTCTTTTTAGCTGAATAA
Source organism: Acanthosepion lycidas (assembly GCA_963932145.1). Classification (NCBI taxonomy): domain Eukaryota; kingdom Metazoa; phylum Mollusca; class Cephalopoda; order Sepiida; family Sepiidae; genus Acanthosepion; species Acanthosepion lycidas. The sequence continues at coordinate 37,818,703 of OZ010600.1, read as the reverse complement.
CTCAAGGGATTTTTCAGTGATTCTTAAGAAAAATGGTGTCAAAATGACTAAACCTGGAAAAAAGAAACTCAATTAATTTAGTGTTTTATATATATATATATATATATATATATATATAATATATATATTCATTGAAAACAGCTTACAAGTAAGATTTTATTAATCTTTTATTGAGCTTTTCCAGCATTCTAACAGTTTTGTTTTTTAGGGGTTAAATAATATAAAAAATTGTCGTAAGTTATTAATGTCCCATGCATTTTCGGCTAGTAGCTCTATAGTAATTATCAAGGATGTTGTTTTTAGTATGGTGAATTTCCATGTGTTATCTTCTACATAGTAGTTTAGCTGTGTGAAGTTTGTGGAAGTGTTTATGCTTTTTTGCTATGTGCGATTGGTTGACTTCTATTTTTAGAAAATGTTTAACACTTTGTCTCCACTGCTAAACAGTGTAAGATTGATAGCAGGGAACAGTATTTAATCAGTAATGCTTCTCTAATAGTAAGTTGTCTGTGAGTATGTAATTTGAAAAGGATTTTTGTTATCAACCAGAATTTTCCTTAAGGGTTAGAGGTGACATGTAAGGTGTCTACTTGAGGAGATAGTTGTGTGTATGATATAGGTAACTGATTTTTGACAAATAACAGTATTGTACTGAGCATTGAAATTGGTAAACTATATTGGTCAGCGCTAGTTTAGATTTAATGGGGTTATTAAGGTTAGTGACGACAATGTTTGCGGTCTTTCATTTTCTATAATATATTATGAACTTCACATGTTTAAGGTGTTACAGCAGAAATATGGTGTTTAATGATTTTCCTTATAGTGACTTCGTCTGGCTTATAATTATTGTGCATATGGTTACAATAAAATATGTTAATGTTCTGTGGTGGTGTATTTTTATGATTGGTGTTGTGTATTCTTTGTAAGGATAATTTATTTGCTTATCAATAATGTAGTTGAGAAAATTATTGTTGACTAGTGTTTGTTTTGTGTTTCAATTCGCTTATAAATATCTTTTGCAAAAAGGAATTTTGGTATGCTCTATTTAAGAAGTTTGTTATCACTTCTATTTTTATATCTTTCCGGGCATTGGCTTTTAAAGTTTAGAAGATGAGTTTCTATTTGTGTTTTTTTTATACAGGACAGGTGATACAGAACAAGATCCCATTCCTCGATGTTGAAATAGAGCTAATATCCAATGAATTTACCACTCACCCTATATAAAATCAACCACTAGTATGAACTCTTGTGTTCTAACCCCTAAAAAAAAAAATGAAAAACTGGAAAAAGGTCAATAAGATTAATTAAATCTTCCTTATCATTTTCAATGAAAGATGCTTGAAAGGTTGCTGTGTGTGTGTGTGTGTGTGTATATATATATATATATATATATATATATATATATATATATATATATATGAGAGTGTGTCTTTAAACTTTAGAATGATAAACTTTGTTCTATTTTAACCTTTGATCACATGATTATTCATCCAAATATTTAGTAAAATATGTTTATAAGTGTCTATCAAAATTTGTCTTTTCTGATTAAAGAACTTTAATAAATAAACAATAAACAGAAATTGTATAAAATTTGAGAACTATAATAAAATATACAATGATATCAATAATCACCTTTTAAGGAAATGCTGAAAAGTTCTTGGCTTGACTAAAAATGGATTTAAAACAAAATTCTGGGAATTGGGTTGGGCCAAGAATTTTGAATTTTTCCTTATACAAGTGGCTGGATTTTATTAATATGGCAAAGGGGAGAGAGAGGAAATTCTTAGTATTGTTAATAATTTTAAATATGCAAAGCAAAAATCTTTAATTTTCCTACTGATTTGATTCTTTTAAATGTATCCCATTATAAATAGGTCCAGTAGACCTTTCTGTGAATCTTAAATTTTTAGCATTGATCATAAACATATTGGTTATTTACAGAATGGTTTAGCAGGTTTATATGGTAACTCTTTATTAGCAAGGCATTAAAAATTCATTATTCAAAGATTACATTTTTATTTTAAATAACTATGTCTTGGCTATGCCATTTTAAGTTAGAAAACTGGATTTTATTAGTTCATTTTATTGATTCTTAAACTCTTAGTTTAAATTTCCAATTTTAAATGTTTGAACTTTCTCATTGGATAAATCCTTATCTCTAGTGTTCTACATTTATCCTTTTGAAGTATTTTCAGATTCTGAGATTAATCATTTTCTTATCTTATTTTTTTATGAGTTATTTTTTGATCTCTCTAACTACTCTATTTTTCATTTTAAAAATTAAACTCTAGAAATTTGGAACAATGTAGGCTTGGTGAAACTTGAACTTGTATCACATATCTTGAAAACTAGTGTTTCATAGATGATGCCTTTTCAGCACCCAAAGCAATTGTGATGAGTCAGTTCTATTAATACTTTGAGTTTCTCACATGAATTTCCATTATTAACACTTTTATTGTTCATTCATATTTGAATTCTTATAAAATCTTTCTAAGCTCTCAGATTTAGAAATATCTTTTCTGATGCAGCAAGAAACGAAAACATTAAGTTTAGGAAGTCAGCTTAAATGGACAATTGGTTCTTGTTTAATATAGATTTTTTTCAATGGTGAATTTTGTTTAAGGTTCCACAAAGTTACTTTGTTTTCAATCTTCTAACTTTGTTACTTCCCTCCCCAATGAATCTCTTACTATTGCCTATTTTTCAGCACACAAAAAAATATGTGTCACATACCACAGGTTAAATTCAAAACTGGTTTGTGTGACTCTGCTCCATTAGTAATGGCATACTGATTTATGAACTTTTCTTTCCTATTTTTACATGACATTTTGTCTTGTTTTGCAACAGTTTCGTATCTCCTATGGTATGTTTATATTAGGTTGGTGCAAAAATAATGTCATTTTCTCACATATGTTACTGTGAGAAAACGACATTATTTTTGCACCAACATTTTTGCAACATTTTTGCAGGTTTGGTAATTAGTCATAATCAAAATTAATACAGAAAATAAACTTCTAATAACTGTGGCAAAATTTAAAACTGCAATTTATGTACATTTTGCAACAAAGTTTATGTATGTAAAGGTGTGTATAAGTTCTATTTCACATACATAGTTCATACCTTAGCATATATATCATTCAGTTTTTCAGGAAAAAAAGAAGTTTAAGCTTAATGGCTCTGAGAAGTTTTCAGTTGTTTTGAGTTTTTGGGCTTAAACTAGTTTACTCATCTCTTTTGATGAAAGGAGTCGCTTGGCATAAATTTCTGTAAACAAACATTTTTGAGCTGACTGACTATAACCCCCAGCAAAGTCTGGTATTTGTTTTTTTTTTTTTTTTTTTTTTTTTTTTTTTTCCCTTAAAGCTTTTTGAAACTGGTCAACCAACATAGATTAGTTGAAAATTCTTATTTTATTTCTTTCTATTCATCTGTTTTCTAAGACTGCACATTTTTAATGTTATTTTATATTTTTGATAGCATTTTTTCTTAAGCCTGCGGTTTATACTGATTTTTTTTTTAATGTAACTATTTGACATGCCTTTGAAATATTTACACAGTATCTATTTTAAATTTTTAATATTTGACATGCTACATGTCAGTGCTACGTTGTGTGGCTTGTCATAATTAATGCATTTAGTTTATGTATGTGGGGGCAGTGACATTAAACAAATCTTGATTAGTCAGTCTACTGGCATTTCTTCCATTCTACGTTCTACCAAACTCTTGAGAATTTCTTTAATGTTTGCTGGCTCATTTTATTGTTTTTAGCAATTAAAAAAAAAAAAATTAGACAGAAAATATATCTAAAAGGTATTCAGTTAGTCATGTGTGATACACGCTTAGGTGATCATGTATCTTTCCATACATGACTGACGAGGCAGATTTTTTTTTTCCCACAGTAGGTTGCCATTTCTTTCTGTGATAGACTAGTTGCCATCCAAGGCTATAGAATCCTGTCTGTCCTGCTATTTACTCATTCCTGGGGGAAGAAGAGGTTTCATGCTTTTCCCAAGGGTATTAGCATGTAAGGGAATGTAATGGATTTGACTGGAATTTGAACTCGACTCTCTGATTCCTCAATCTGAGCCGCTATCCATTACTTCACTGTGCCTCCTGAGGTATTATTGTATATATATAAAAAAAAAAAAAAAAATCCCTGAACACTGGTGTCCCTTGAGGCTCTATACTAGGTCCTACACCTTTTCTAATCTTCTTCAATGATCTTCCTGATGTCATCAGTTCCCGTAGGCATATATGCATTTACTCCTGTCTCAATAGCAAATCCATCAGAGCTGACAAAGTTAACCTGTCTGCTGTTCTTGAAAAAGACCTCCAATCATTGGTTAACTGGGATGGGAAATGGCTTGTAAATTTTAATGTGTCCAAAATTAAACTGCTCTCATTAACTACCATAGAAAAACTCCCCTGCCTGCCATCAACCTGACTGATACTTGACTCCAGAAGAGCATCTTGTTGTGCCTTCTTGGCTTCGCGTTTTCAACTGACTTGAAATGGAACAACTACATTGAATCAATAGATGCATCTACTGCAAAAAAAGTTGGTTCATTGTATCGTGCCAGAAGGTTTTTCTCATCAGTCCATTTTGCACATTTACAAATCTACCATTTGTCTTTGCATATTTACAAATCTAGTTTGTCTTTGCATTGAATACTGTTGCCATATCTGGCTTGATGCCCCTGCTGATCATTTCAAGGTTATTGACAAAATCCAAAGAAAGTTCTGCAGTGTAATCAATCCTGACTTAGCACCTCAACTTCAGTCACTTTCTCACAGATGTAATGTGGCTTCCCTCTGTCTTTTCTATAAATATTTTCATGGCAACTGTTCTAACCAGCTTTTTTTCTCTGATGCTCCAACTACATGAATTTAAGCATGTTACTAGATTGTCATCTAGGTCCCACCCATTTACTGTTGAAATAGTTAAATGTAACTGCCACTTCTACTCCAACAGTTTCTTTTCTTGCACTTCCTGACAGTGGAACTCCTTTCTGCTTACTTGCTTCCCTGATAACTACAATCTTCAGAAATTTAAATGCAATGTCAACTGTCATCTTCTGTTGACTTGAACCCCGTTCATCTTTTATCCTTTCCTCAATCCCCCCTATACCCAGTTTTTTCTCTCGCTTTCACTCTCTGTAACCCTCTACATACTAGTGGCACTCTCACTTTGCTTGGAGTGAAATGGTTTAAAAATAAAAAAAAAAATGGCATTCCCTTTGATAATTTTTTTTTTTTTTTTGAAACAGTATAGCATAACATAATACAAACAGGATTAAATAACAATATTATGTCAACATAAATTCATAATACATATTCATTCATCATATATGATCACGTTGGCTTTATAACAGGAAGGCTACACAAGCTTGAATTAGTCACAGGCATATGAATAGTTAAAAGTTGATTAATTTGGATCTCAATCAGAATAGTTAGCTATGATAGGAAAAATTAAAAATATTAGCTTAGCTGAATTTTCTGTCGAAGTTTACCTAATTGCTTAATTTTTTCATTTGTTCTTTGTAGTAAGAATATACATTTATTTAAATGAATCCTAGCGTAATATTTTTTTTTTCTTGTTTCCTAAGATTTGTCAGTTATTCACTTTGATTTTTAGAAATTGCTAAAATATTGACTTGTATTACTTTATCACATCTCCACAATCTCCAAACAAAATGTTTTCTTTATAAGTTGGGAATGTGTTATCTTTGTTGCCGTGTATAAAACTAAAATAGATTGCACGTATTTTATATATGCATTTTATCTAAAGTTAATTTTTACTCAATACTATTTGCAATACTATATAAACAGGATGTTGGTACCTTGTTGAAAATGTTGTTGCTAGCAGCTGTTAGGGTCTCGACTATGGGCAAATAGTTAACCTATGAACTGGGGTCAAAACACTATAAAAGTATAAAAATACCAGCAATATATTTCTGTAAAAGAAATTACTAATGCTCCTTAGAAATTTAAATTTCAGTATTAAATGACCTGTAAGGAGTTGATATGCTGCTAAACAAACAAAACATGATTGTTGACAATAGTTCAGGAAAATGTATTACCTACTGTATTGATGAATTACATGTGAAATTTAATTATTTACTTGGGGAAATACTGTTTTAGGAGAATAGAAGCAGGGTTACATTTTGCTACTGGAAATGATTTCATCAAGACATTGCAGATTTTTGTTACAATTTTTTCAAACCACCTCATTATCTTTGTTTTGATGTATTTGATTTTTATAACTGTTTTGTTTACACCCAAAGATGCACCAATAAGTTTATAGTCTCACAGATTAGCTAAAGTTGTAATGTTTGTATAATATTCATTCTCTGATTAATAGAGAAGCATTAAATTCATTGAAAAAGAAGGAAATTGTTGAAAAATATAAAGTTATGATTTAAATTCTTTTTTCCCCATGAGGCTATGGATTTATCAATTCCATACATGTAAACATATTAAAGTGTTCAGGTTTTTCATGAGGATAAAAATTAGTCACACCTGATTTAGGATTCTTTGAAAATGTTCAGATTAAGAAATTAAAATTAATAAACAAGAACAAATTTATAATTTTCATGATTAAAAATAATGGAAATAATTTTTTAAAAGTGATTAAAAAATATCAATCTGACTGTTATTTTTAATTTTATTAAGAGTTGCTTTCAAAATATGGGAAAAGCTTACAATTAAGATTATAATACAATAGTTTAAAGTTGTTTTGTTTATTATTTATGTTTGGATTATTGTCCAATTGGAACATGTTCTCTTGCTGTTGTCTATGGCATCAGGTAAAATGCATATCTGAAAATAATGAGTTAGACAAAAATAACTTTAATAAGAATGAAATGGATTTCTTATTTCTATTAATAATCAAACAACTTGTATTGATAATTGAAAACCTGAAAATATCTTTGTTAATTCAAAAGATAATTTGATTTCTTTTTCCAAAATTACTGTGAAAATAATTTTGTTCATTATTCAATAATTAAAATTTTTGTCATGCATTTAAAGTAAATGTTTTTCCTTATGAAAGTCTTTCACACTGTGCATTTTTTATTTGTTTTTATTGTGGAAAAGTTAAATTTAATTTGATGAATGTTTCAAAAGTTATGCACCATAAAGATAATCCTGGATTAACCAATCCTTACAAATTTTTAATTAAGAGCATTATGCTTTTTATTGTACACACTTTTATATACAAAGTTTGTAAGATGCTCAAAAACAAGTTGAACCAAGAATATCTGACTATATAAATAATAAAGCTTATTGTTTCATAACTTTAGCTTTTCTCCTCATGTGGTTTTCCACATTCTTTGGGGGGGATAAGTCTCTCATTCTCTCATTTATTGTCTTGTTAAAGGTATCAGCATGACATTCTGGTTCATTGGATATTCATCAAAAACGAAATGCTTTTTTGTCACTACACTCATTAGATATTACACATGCCAAAAATGAATAGAAAGTAGTCTATTAAGAATTAGGCAAGATATATTCACTTTATGCACATACTGAGGTGCTGAGCTTGAATGGCATGGGAGAATTATACTGAAGCTATTTCATGTATACATGCATACACGTCTTTTTTTGTAAAACATGACAAAGCCAGAATTTTGGAACAGTTAGTGGAAAAGATGTAATTTACAAATGTGGCTTGCTGATTTTTCTTCTATGATCACTTTTTTTAGTTGTTGAGAATGCAGATAAAAAATATTGACAAATTTGTTTGTTATATATTAGTCAATATTGGAAGTAATATCTTGTATTACAAGATTTTTTTTTTTTTTTTTTTTTTTAATATGAAAAGTGGATGTGATAAATCCTGGTGAACAGCCTTTTTAATAAGTCTCTTGTTTAAGAGTATTTTTGTAACATAGGGTGACTTGCAAATCTGAATGAAATTTTGCTATAATTATAATAACCTTTTTATGTTTGTTCATGAACATTTCATTATTCAGTCATTCATTTGATAAACACTTGCCAGTTTGCCCTACCTCCAACATATCTAGTCTTTTCTTTATATCTCTCTCTCTCTCTCTCTCTCTCTCTCTATATATATATATATATATATATATATATATATATATATATATATATATATATATAAAAATGTGTGTGTGCATATTACATTTTTGAACAACTGTTTATGGTTTTTTATTTCTGGTGCATAGCTTTTAAGAAAATTTAACTCTAAAAAGAAAACCTTTTCAATTGTGAATTTTTTATATTTTATTTCTTGGGTGTGTTTAAATGTGCAGGAAAATGCATGCATGTACTTATTTCTGATAAAAAATTGATTGTCTTTCAGAGAAGAGAGATCATTTTTGGTGGTTTCCTCATATGTGGCATCATGAACAGCCACATAAATTTCAACTCCCTGCCTTGGAACGAGGAATGTCACAGAATTACCATTTTGCAAAGGTAGAGCCCTTGTTTTAGGCTGCTGGACCCTTGAAAAAAAATCAAAGAAAACTTCAATTGCTTATCTTTGGGAAATTGTTTGCTAAATAATATTTTAAAAAAATCTCTTTTCTTTGATATTCTCCATCTCATCCTTCTGAACTGATGGATTTATACAAGAGTATGAAATTATGGCTAGACCTTGAATATAATTTGTATCTGTTTTGTCAAAGTTTTAAAAAAAATGTGTGTGGACATTGATCAAAATAAATTTATGAAATTCTCTTTAGATTTTGATATGTTGTATAACTTAATATGTAATCCTATTTTTGTATTTGAACTTTTCTTGTGGGGGAAATTTTTATAATGGCTTGTTGGATTTTTTTTTGTTGTTCAAACACGCATCAATTAAAATATCAAATAGAAATATTGTTAAAATGGCAAAAATAAAATGCAATGACTGGATATTATTCAACTATATCAAAATGATTTCATACTCTGGCTGATGGGAAATATCAAAATTTGTGAAAATAAATAAATTTAACTTACCTATTTAATCTTACTGATAATCTATGTTAAGGAAAGAGATTTTTAAACTGCTTTTGGATGTACATTGAAGAATAAGGAATTGCTTAATTTAATCATGAAAACAAATTTCATAACTTAAAAAATGCTATTATAGTTTTTTTTTTTTTTTTTTTTTTTTTTAACAATATCCCCGAAATCAGTTCATTTTGCTTGTGTTAAGTTGCTAATTAAGAGGCCCACCACCTCATGTACAAACATTTAATCTATTTCTTTGGATATTCAAGTTTTCTTATTGTTAAGAAAGAATAACCTCAGACTTTATTGCCTGATGATAATGAGTAATTTAAATGGGTCAAAAATATATTCCACTTTCCAGACAAATGAAGCATCAGAAATATTTTCATCTTTTGAATGTTTTAACAAATTCAAAAGTATAGCAAAATGTACAAATCTAAATCTGTTTTGTTGATCCATATTTTGTATGTCTATCGTCATGTGAAGTGGCCTAATAGTTATCAATATTAAAAACAGTAACTTGATTTTGGCTAAGGCTATGTACACACTAATTCCTTTGTGAAAGATAGAAGCCATTTCTCACTGCACTTGTAAAAAACAATCTGTTTGGATTCTAGCTGAGCCTGCTTACCTTCACTTTACACTATTGTCCATAGGAAAGGCATAAACTCACATTTTCTTTGCATTCTACCTAAAAAAAACATATCTTGTTAAAGATCTTAACACTGGCATGTTACAATAGTTGATAAAGATCTCAATCAAATTTGTTTTTTCCTGCTACAGGGGGTACTATATAACTTGGTTGTAATTGTCACATGATACAGAGGAGATGGAAGTGTCAATTACTTTTATTCTACAAATATCATGAAGGGACAATAAGCCTAGTATAACCCTAATAAACTCCAGATTTTAGGACTATTCTATTAGAGAGCATGTCCCAGAATTAATTGCTATTACATTTTTGAATCTGCTTTATATAATTTATTATTTTGCTTATTCGTACGTACAACCATTACGCTGTTTTGCCTAGGATCATTTTATATAGAAAATATCCCCAATAAATGATCATGATAGTTGCAGCTGATATTTGTCTTACAATAACTTGTAGGTTAAATATTGAATTACTATTATTAGGTTACTCCCCCAATTTTGATTGATGCTTTATCACTGTATATATCATTTACTGTACAAAAAGTTTACCCTGCCAATGAAGGTGACTTTGATCCCGGAACAATAATGTCTTTGAATTTCATAGTTGTGTTGTAATATCCTGCTATGGCAATGGAAAACAACTTTGAGTGAAGTCAACAATAAGGATACTGCAATTGAGAGGCCTTAACAAATAATACAGTAGAAAGAGAAATAATAATGCAGAGTGCTAAATGTTAAAATAACAATATGTTAATGTTTATGATCTTGAAGTTTTTAATCAAAATGCTTTATACTTCAAAGATGAACATGCATTATAAATGCATAAACATTTGCCTATGTGGAAAAATGTAGAAAATTAGCCTTTTTCTTTTTTTTTTCTTTTTAAAAAAAACAAAACAACTGAGCTATAACACTTTTTCTTCATCAGTTCCCATTTTTTCCTTTTAGCTGACTATTGTCCAGAATAGCTAAAGAATGGTTAATTAAAGAAAAAAAATCTTTATTTTTATCTTTTTTACCCTAGAAAATGTTATACTAAATTTTAAAATGATTATTTCTGAGAATGTAAATTCATGTTAATACAAATTGTTTTTTTCTCCTTATGATTTTACAAATACGGCAACAATGACCATTTTACAATGCCAGTGTTGTTTCTCTTCACTGTCTGCATTTTCTATTTTTTTCTTTTCAAAAACAAAATTAAAAAAAAATGAGGATTTATATAAAATAAAATGTAGAAAGCTAATTAAAACATTGTTAGTTCTCTTCTAAAAGCTTAAAAAGTTAAATGATAAATTCCAATCAGTTTTCAAAAAGCCTGTCCTTTTCCACCCATTCTTATTCACAATGTACTACCAAAATGCATTCTTAACTTGCTTTTCTTTTCCAGGTCATCTATTTCTTTGGGGGAATAGTCAACTTAACAGGATTGAAAATGTGAAATTCCATTCCTCTTCATCAACCCTATTCCTTTCTTTTATGTTTAAATCTTTTGGTTCAAGTACAAAAGGCTACATTGCTAGAGGTATGTCTTGATTCTTTAGTGGCTGCTAACCAATAGTGTTAAAAAAAAAAATATCAAAAACTTTCTTACAACAGTCTTTCCATTTTGAACCAAGGATCTTTCCCTGGCTTTTTCTATCTGAAAAACCTTTAAATACTTAAATAAAATAAAATAAAATAACATACAGTGCAGTCAATATTTCAACCCCTAAACATTCCCCAATTTTTAGTTGTTTTTCTCTTGGTCTCATTGCTTGTCAGCTAATTTTAAATATAGGCTTTTCAAATTTACATCCTTAAAAAAGAAATTCCAAGAAATGCTATCCTGCAGCTTCCTTTCATCTTACTACATTTCTAGTTTTCCTTATTCTCTATTGTTTTTTTTTTCTCTTTGTCAATTGAAAACTGAAAAAACTGCATGTGTTCTTGAGAAAATATTGCATGTGTGTTGGTCAAGTCTGACTTAAATAGGGGGAAAGACCCTTAGTTCATTTTGCTATTGATATTTTCTTTGTAAAAACATTTTTTTCCTTTACATTGTCACTGTGGATTTTCCACTGCTAGTATACTTGTAGTTTATCCTCTCTCTCTTGTTCTATCGTCATTTTCTGCAAATGTATGCACATAAAAAAAAAATTATGACATCAGTAGCATTCAATCTCATCAATATTGTTGATTTAACCAGATTTCAGAATAGCAAAGAGGTTCTTTTTCTTAGATTTCAGTGTCAAAAAAGAAAGGAAAGAAAAAAAAAAACAAAAAAAAAAAACCAGGTTTGTTTGTGTCATTTTTCCTTTTCAGATTTACTCTCCCACCCCAAATAGAAAAGTCTTTTCTTCCCCACTCTCTCTTCATACACAGATACTATTATTCACAGGTCATTTATCATTCCTCTAAATTGTACTAATTGTCTGGTGTGTACTATATTAACACTTTGTTGGACTAACTGATTGTTTTTAATCATTAAGAAATATTTTCTTTTTTAATTATTTCTAAAATCAGGTCCTTTGTGTGAAAGTTCATGTCTACAAATGAGTATTTTAAAATTTTATATAGAAATGTGAAAATAGTGAAGTATTTTTCTTGAACTCTGAATAATATCTTTATTGATAGTTTTGTTGTATAATTAGTGCTGAGTAAAATAAAAAAAATTGCACAGCATTTAATTAAAACTATTGTAAAGAAAACAATATAATAAAATTGTTTAATTTTTGCCAATTGTGAGAAATAAAAATAAAATGAAGTATAAAATTACAAGATTGATAGCATCTTGTTCTCAAGTTTTTGTTTTTTCCAAATCTTATTCCAAAGACTGAAGAACTGAATCTTGTCATATTTCCCACAACTTATCATTTTTGCTCAGTATTGGATGGATGGATGGTCAAGCATAGTCAGAATCATTGAGTCAATGTGAATTCTACAATCCTTTTCCTTAGCTTCATAGCAAGGTCTACATACAGTTTTGAATTCAAAGTTGTCCTTCTAGACTGGTTGCTAACCAAGGCAAGAGAGTCCAGATTGCCCTACTATTTAACCCTTAGTTTGAGATGTTGAATTCAGAGTTGTCCTTCTCTTAGGCTTGGTTGCCATCCAAGGTTACAGGATCCAGTCTATCCTGCTATTTACCCATACCTGAGGTTGGTGGGGTGGTAGAAGAGATGAATTCAAACCTTTCCCAAGGGTATTAGCATATAAGTGAATGTAATAAACTTGACTTGAATTTGAATTTGGTTCTCTGAGCCATTATCCATTACTCCATTGTGGCTTTATTAAAAAAGAAGAAAAAAACAAAAAAACTTGAGTGATAAATGTGAAAGATGAGCAATTAGTGTAAATTTTAATCCATTTTTTGATGGAGACCATTCAATTTGACTTAAGAACTTTTCAGAGTCTATATTTCCCAGTGATATAGATGAAAAAATGTGAAAATGCTTCAGTTTAAATTCTAGTAGCAGTTCTTACCAAATACCAAAGAAAAATTGAAATAAAACTGAAAACCATTTTTTTTATTTTATTTTTTATTTTACTGTTTTTTAGAGATTGTTTGGTATTTATATACTCAGGTTTGTAACCAGTATAATAATAAATAATGTCTGATATATAATTCCTTCAAATGAGAAGGAAGTTACATTTGGGTAAGCAAAAAAGAGAACAGGAGGAAAATTGTTTTGGAGATTATTAATTCCGATAGATTCTCTATACTCATGCCAGTGTTTTCTCTTTCATTCTCAATTTAGTAAACTGGATTTGCTTAGACATTATATTCATTATAGAAGATTAGAGTAAAAAGTAATTTACACAAAAAAGAACATTAGTAATTGATAATTAGAGTATGTAAACCATTTTGTTTATGCTCTCTCCAGTGAGACATTGACATATACAAATTTTTTTGTATATATCTATTGCCTTGTGGTCTTCAAAATAAAAAATATATTAATTGAAACTCTCTAAAAATAATGTAAGGAAAATAGATTTATGACTGAAAAAAGATTAGATTTTAATTAACTTTGACATGTGCTAATTTGTAATTTTATGATCTTTGAGATCTTGTTTTATCTGTTAATTGAAAAAACAGTATATAAATTGCCATATTCAGTGTTTTCCTAAAACTTGTATCAGTTTCTACACTGCTTAGAATATATCATTGTTTCTACATTGTTCTTATGGGAACTTTAGGATAAAATTTGGGTTGCTTTCAAAATATTTCTCAGAGCTTTTATGTAATTGAGATTTTTTTTTAACTTTAGAAATGCTTTAATGTGCATATAGACAATACAATTTATGGTAATTGATTGGTTTAGTTGGTTGTTTTTGTTTAGTGGCACATCAACATCTCTATGGGTTATTTAATGCTGAAATCTAAATATTTTTTGTGCACAATTTTATTTTATTTTTGGAAATAATAATAGCTTAGTGATAAGAGTCTTACTAATTAACCCATAGCTGGGAGGAGCAAGAGGTGGGTTCATACCGTTCCAAGGGTATTTGCATGTAAGTGAGTATAACAAACTCAACTGGAACTCAGCTCTTCAATTAATAAATTCTGAGTCATTATCCATTACACCACTCACGCATTCAAGCTTACAGCACCTGCTATTCCCAAGTGGTCACCCATCTAGGTAATGACCAGGCTCAATGTTGCTCAACTTTGGTGATCAGGTAGGGGAACTAGAGTTTCAATGTAATGTGGCTGTTTGCTATGGTAATTGATAACAGACACTATTCAAATAATGTTTCTATCTTTATTTTTTTTTTTTCTTTTTTTATAGATAAGACTTAAGTCATTTTAGTATTTATTGTAATCATAAATGACTTGTTGAGTACAATGGGTTGATAGAGTAGAATGAAAAACTATATTTGAATAAAAAAAATAACAAAGAATTAAATTTAAGGTTGAAGGCTCAAAAGTAAGTTATCTTCATACTTGTTATTTTGATTTGGGCTTAATTTTGAGTTGTATCTTCGTATAATAATTTTGAAAATTTAGCAAAGTTCTGACTTATCACAAAGTAGCCTAACAGTAGAAAAAACAATTTAAAATCAAGGCAAAATACTTTTTTAATCTACCTCCACCTTTTTGCAATCGGTCTGTGATCTGTAAAATCCTTGGTATTTGTAGGAAAAATTACCTGCTATTATTTGCACCACTAAGAAAACTAGTCGGATTTTATGATTCTATAAATTGTAATTTTATTTGTAATGCAGTCTTTTTTTAGTTTATCTGAAATTATAAGTTAAAAATCAAATTCCAATTGCTTATTTTAGTTTCTAACTCCACACTCTAATTTACAGCTTTGAAATTTCTGAGGATTTCAGAAAGGTTTTATAATTCACATTTCAGTTGTTCCATTTGTTGGATCATTTTGATTGTTTTGTCAAATTGGGAATCTTTTATTTAAAATATTTTCTACAGTGTGGAAATATATGAAAATTAAGAACCCATCAAAGCATGAAGTTTATGAAAGACAGATCTTATTAATATTCACTTTAAAAAGATAGTCATGTTTTTTTGATAACATGTTCTAGAAAATATAAAGAGTGTTTTCATTTTCTTTATTTAATTTTGTTTTTTATCATGTTTTGCTGATATATTCTTTGGCTTTTTTGGATTCATCTGAAGTTCTCAGTGGATATACTTCCCATATTTTGCTGATTTTTTGGCAACATGCAAATGAAAAAAGCTGACGGATATATTAGCCCAAAGGCAGTAAAAATGAAAATAGCCAGGAGGTAACTTCAGAAATAAATGACCATTAGTGATTTTAAACATTTTTTTTTTGTGATAAAGCCAACAGCTCTAAAGCTACATTAAGTACATTGGTATTGACCCATGACATTGTTATCAATAGTTTTAATAAAGACATAAAATACTCATAAGTATAGGGCAAAATTTTTACCAACATCAGTTAGTTGATAGCAATTTTATTGTGAAAACATTGAATTTGATAATAATAATAATAAACAGTTTATGCTAAGTAAAGTTTAAACTTGATATTTGAACTTTATGTTGGATTTAGTTCTTATATTCTTACTAGTCTGTATTTACTTGCTTTCAAAATGCATTAGTGTTTCTCTATCTTTTAATTTCTGACTAATAAATACAATTAATGGATATTAAGAGTACTTAGTCTTAATTGTGTCAATTGTAGCAAAAAAATATACAGATTGTCAATGTTAACAGATTAATTCAGAAATAGCTTATAAATACTATTAACAATATTGATGCAATTACTAACTAGAAGTGACTGCACATTTTGGATTAGAAGTAAAAGGATATTTATGTATAATTTATATACTTGTAAAATTGACTAGCTTAATCTGGCACAGTGAGAAGAGGACTTGGATTAATAGTGTGCCAGTTTCTCTGTACAATAAAATTGTCTACAATTTCTACTATTAAATGTCCAATAAGAAAAAGGAAAGGGGGAATTAGCTTTTATCTCATAAAGTTGATGGGTTCATTGATTTTAGTAATGTCAGTTTTTTATATGGGGGCACACAGTGAGCATTGAAGTTACTGCTCAGTAGCAAGGGTTAACTAGACTAGCTTTGCAAGGGAGTGTTTTTGCTGCCATAAAATATCTGTAAACAAGTAAAATTGACAGAGAATTGGGAGAAAAAGGATATAAAGTTTTCATTTCCTATATATCTATATTGATCAATTTTGTACTCTTATTTGTGAGGCCAGTCTGAAACCCATTTGAATGCTAAGTGATACTTGAATTAAGTTGTATGAGAAGATCATGTTTCCAAATAATATGCTTAAGATTCCCTTCGCCCTCACCTGCCAAAGAATTCCTGCTTTTATTTGACAAGTTTGAAGTTTCTTTAGAGTTTAGAAAAACTCTAAAGAAACTTCAAATGAAAGCAGGAACTTATTCAAGAAAAGTAAACATTTTTTTTATTCTGCACACTACTCATTGGAAGAGACATTTTGTAATTATAGAGAATGAATATTAAAGAACATGAAAATTATATATAATTCCTCTCTACTTCTTTATTTGTTTGCTACCACCTTAAAATATTAATTTTGCTTCAGTTTTAAAACTGTTCATAATAAATAGAATTATGACTAATAAAAACATATATCAACTGATTGGTATTTGGCAAGAGTTATAACTTGGGGTTTATCTTCAGAATTATTTATTTCTGTAATTATAAATTATATATATATATATATATATATATATATATATATAATTTATTTTTTTATTTTTTATTTATTTATTTATTTTTTTTTTTTAAGTCTTTGTCATTCCAAGTGTTGTTTGGACTATTAAACTAATTGTGTTGCTTCGGTCCATTCTTTTGTCATCTTCATGTTTAGAAGACATAAGGAAAGATAGGAATCTTATTTACTTTAACATAAAAAGTTCAGAAAAGGAAAATGGTAGCTAATAATTATAGTAACACAATTTAGTTCAGTGGTCAGAACCCCTCTTGGGATTAAAAGGAAAAGGAATGTATATTTCTCTCTTTTCTCAGATATCCTGACTAATAGTCTTTGTTTGGTTTATGAATTGCTTTAGTTTCTCTGAATAAATTTTCTAAAGGTTTTATGATGATGGCTGTAAAAGTAAAAATCTGAAACATTGTTATTAATGGAGTGTTTTATAAATTTATACTTAGCGTTTTTATGGTACCTTATTTTTTCTTTTTTTTGTTTTGTTTCTAAAAGTATTCCAGATTTTAAATGTATTAGGTTGTGACAATTATACAAGGTACTATTAAAATCTTTCATTTCAGAGACTTTTAAGGGTGTATCTGAGAATTGTCAGATATTAGTTCATCTTTTATAAAGAGAAGGATACATTTTTTACATGTTGTGGTTCTGATCTGTAATATTTTTAGTTGATTTGAGAGTAGTTTTATCTATCTTGTTGCTTTTGATCATATAAGATTTCAGCTGGTCTATTTTTAGTAGTTGAAGGAAATTGGGATAGTTTTTGATGGCTCAAATTTCAAAATTTGACATTTGATCACTAAATCTAATCTCTAATGCTTCTGTTATTGTATTTCTGTTATACTTCATCATAAGTCATGAGAAAAGTTTATTTTAATTGCTGTCATATTTACTATAAAATATTGCTTCATTAAAGTGATTCTTGAGCCCAATTGGTTATAAAATTGTATACCTTCTTTTTCTTCCCAAATATTTCCTTTGCATGCCGTGCACAAATTGCATCATTTTAAGCATTGCATTAGATTGTTCTAATGTCTCCTATGTTAATGAGCATGCAAGACCAGCATGAACACCTCCTCCATTTTAGTTCTTTAAAAACCATGTGTGCAAAACCTTAAAATAAATGCTCTAGTAAACTGTTATTTAGTACTATTTTAGTTGAATGTGTTTTTTTCCCCCTTAATATTTTATGTATAATTAAACCTTCAGAAATGCTAAACCCTGATAAATTTTGATAAAAGTGAAGACAATTTTGATAATCACCAGATGAAAATGATTTTCCAAATTATCATAAATATAATTCTTTCTCAATATATAATACTTTTCTAATGCAAAATTGAAGAATTATGAAGTGATTTTCCTCCATTTTTCTATTGTTTTCACTTTGATTAAAATTCCTCTCTACTTCTTTATTTGTTTGCTACCACCTTAAAATATTAATTTTGCTTCAGTTTTAAAACTGTTCATAATAAATAGAATTATGACTAATAAAAACATATATCAACTGATTGGTATTTGGCAAGAGTTATAACTTGGGGTTTATCTTCAGAATTATTTATTTCTGTAAATAATTACTTAGATAAGTTGTATGAAAAATGCAGAAGCTATATCAGATGTTTAAATCTTTTAGAGCCTCCTTTGCAAAAACTGATTTAATTGCTTAAATTTGAAAATGCCAGTATTATAAATGAATAGTGGTAAACCATAAAATATCTTGGTGTTACAAATTAATATATTGTAAATTACATTAAAAATTACTGGAATAGAAAGCACTTAGATCTACTGTTGTATAACAATCAATTTTATCTAAAATTATATTTAATCAGCATATTTTCATTATATTACATTTAAAATATAAACAAAAATAATATTATACAATTACAATATTTAAAATAATTACACAAGATTTTCATATTAATTTCCATCTATTAATTAATATAGGTTCTGTTAGTTACTGAGTTTCCTTGGCAGTTAATCATTTCCTTTTATAATTACATGTTTTTAAAACTAATTGGGGTGATGGGATTGTGGTTACATAATACTGAATAAAGTTATGAGCTAAAAGAAAATTCTGAAGGATACTTACAAATTAAAAACTTGGTTTTTGCAAATATTTATAGAATTTAAAATGGAGTTGTCCTGAAATAATTATACATGCTTGTATATTTTGTTACATTGACTTTGTTTATTTTCATTTTATTGTTTTAATAGTTTGCTTTTCTTTTTAACAGATGAGTACATTTATACTGCTTGTTTTGCAACTTAGCTGGGGGTATTGGCTTTCTTTGTCTAATTTTTTGACCCATTAGTGACTAAAAAACCCTGTACCTAAAATACCAGAAGGAAGCCATTTTGTTATGAAAATATTTGCCAAACTGCTTAACTTTAAAGTTTATTTTCACTGAAAGAGAAGAGGTAAAGTGAGGTGAATAAGTAACTTTGTTGGCAGGGCATTTGAATTGAATATTATTATAGTATTATTATTATGTTATCTACTAATGTTACCCACTCTGCTCCTCTTATAGTTTAACTGTACCAAAAATACATTTAGTCTTTTTGTTGAATTACAGTTTATTTACTTTTAAATTGTATAGGCAGGCATAAAACTGAGTTTCAATGGAGAGTAATTTGAATATAACAAATTTAACCTGACCAATGATAGTTTAACTTGTATTTTAATACAGAAATATTTTCAAATTAAAACTATACCTTTTGACTAAATTTTTCAATCAAACCATTACTGTTGATAATTTTTTAACCTTTTAGCTACTGTAATAGTTGTAAGACCTGTCTCATTGTTTAATGTCTGTTTTATAACAGTTTTCACTTATTCTATAAGTAAAATTAAATTTTGACAAATTAAAAAAAAAAATGAAGAGATGTCTTGAGTTTTTAAATGAATCCTGATAGTAATAGATTTAAAGTCATATTAATTTTTTGTGGGAATCTTTAATGTTGACATCTTTTTAACACAATTTAAGAATTTCCATTTTCTTTTTCAAAATACAATTGGTAATGTTTGAAATAGCAAAACTTTCACTTTCAAAAACTAATGTAATATTACAGAGAGCATGATTTGCATGTCCACAGGCATGTTACTGATCCATTTGTTTGTGTTTAAAACTCTTGAATGTATTAATAAACCATAAGTATACGTGTAACTAATCAATATAATTTTATAAGTTTAACTTTATTTTACAATAAGTGTGAGGCACCCAGTCAAAATCAAACTCATTACATCCTAGTAATGGCCTGCTTAACTAACTTTTGAACCATTACTCTCAAAGTAATGTATCTATGAATGATAATGAATGTATCTATGAATACAGTTTCCATACACAGTACTAAATTGGAATTCAAGATTCCAATTTAGTATTGTGTATGGAAACTGTATTGACTAAAAAAAATTACAAAGAAAAATAGAACTAAATTCAGAAGAGAGAAATTATTATTATTATTATTATTATTAATGCTTCCCGTCGAACAATTTTGAAGAAAACTAGTGCGCTTGATAAACCATGTACTTCTTTTTTTTTCTCCATTTCTTATTTACTAAGATTAGCTTGAAAATGTGGAGAATAAAAGGAGGAAGATTGTGTTACACTTATATTTCATAGGGGAGGGTCTGTTTACTTGGAGAATCAACATTTGTAATAGATTTTTTTTTTATCTTCCACCATTTGGGCTTAAAAAAAACTAACCTTGGTAGGAAATATAACTATTTCAGTCAAAAGGCATGTCTCTCTCTTTTTTTTTTTTTTTTTTTCTTTTTCTCCCCACCCCCCAAAAAAAGTAATGACAATTGAAATGCTATAGAGAATTATGTCAGACATAAAATTGAGAAATTTTATACAAGAAATACAGCTAAAGCAAACATTAACAGTATATAAAAATAACACCACACTATTTTGATGTGATGGAAATGGCCAGGCCTATATAATTTTTTCTCTGATATCTGGTGAGTCAGTGTGAATACTGGCTAGGGTGCTTATGGAAAAACATTGTGAATTATTGGATTTTGAACAGGCAAGATAACATGGATTGGACATTAATTTTTGAAATTTTGTGAAAATTTAACATCATTTGATCTATGGTGTCAACATTGTGGTCAGTGCATAGTGGGTAGTCATAATTTCCATTAGATATTATCAGTATACATCTAACACGAGGTGTCAGATGTCCCTACAATTTCAGAAATGAATGTCCAATCCATATTATCTTGCATATTCAAAATTTGATAATTCACATTAGGTTTTGCATTGCTTTGCTATAGCAAAGCAGTCTTTAATGATTGTGACCAGTGGTGTTTGGTTACAATTATCTTTAGTAATTATTAAGACTCTTTCAAATCCCATGCAAATTCAGTGCAGGAAGTACGAGATGCATATGCAACTGGTTGGTTCAGTATTCTTTAGCTTCTCTGGAATAGAGGAGCAAAAGTCCCATATGCCACTGTTAATACCATGACAGTCTATCATCTTGGCTTGTGACATCACTAATTGAACTAGCAACATATGCCATCGTCTAATGAGCCATAATTATAATTGTTTCAGGCTGATGATAGGGTTTGGGTGTGGTGTAGAGGGCCTGGGTGGTGATTCCATAATGTGGACTGGGTTCATGTAGCATAGGGGTTGGATTTATTATTTTGCTTAAACCTCTCATTGACTGGTCATCAATGTTGTACTGCTTCATGACCATTTGCTCCCTCCCAATGTATCTGAACAATGACAAGGAGTTATTCAAAATTAGTTTCAGGAATATTCTGGATATTTCTGACAAATGTCATGGACATCACATTTGACTGACATGAGCACATTGGAGTATTTATGGTATGTGATGGAGAATATATTTGCATTCAAGATACTGTGCCTATAAATATCAGCAAAATGTTGACAGTTATTGAGATTGTATAGCTTAATATCTCTGCAGAGATCTTCTGACCACTTGTAGGATTGATGTCATATTGAGTTACTGTACTTCACTGGGCTAGAGTGAGGAGGGGTCAATATGATACTAGGCACCTATCTTATGACTTGGTATGTCTGTATATATTGTGTGTGTATTGTGTGTATATTTGTTTCTAAAATGCTAGGATTCATTTTTGAATGTGAGTTATAATTTGACCAAATTCCCTATAAAAACCTCTAAATTACCCTTGGGTATTAGTTTAGTACCAGCAAAATTTGAATTTGGTTTTATACATGCATGTCGTCTAATAAAATCTATGATTGGCTGTATCTTGCCTGAACACTTTCTTGACACACTTGAACCCATTTTTAGTTATTTAAATGTATTTTGTTGTAAGCAAGCAGGGAAAAGATATTTAATTTGAATATTTTTCTTCTCTATTCACACTGTGTGTGTGTGTGTATATATATATATATATATATATATATATATATATATATAATATATATATATATATACACACACACACAATACAAAAAATGTCTTAGAGTATACCATCATGCTCTTATACTTTACAATGTTAGGAATATGAAATATAGTAGAAGAAAAACTAAATTAATGAAATTGCTTTGGATTTTAAAATATTATGTTTAATATGATTTACTTAAGATTTTTTTTTTGTTTTCTTGGATTACTTTTGCTGTTTGCAATTTTGGAAATGAGTTATAAATCTGGGTTTTATTTAGCTGCTGGTCATCGAGCCAAAAATAATTTCAAATTATTTTAATTATAATGCAAATACATTGATTTATTTTTGTTTTTTACATGAAGAACAAAAAATAAATATTTTATTTTAATTAGGTTTTCTTCATTGAAATTATTGCATAACCGAAATTCTATGAAACTAAAACAATTATTACTTCCTTGGATATTTTTGTAGCTGGTAATATTGATTACCACAAAATATGCTTGGACTCATTTTAACCAAGTTTGGCATATTTTTCTCATCTGAATTAAGATATTTTGGAAAGGTTTTCATTGTTTAGAAAAAAATGTTTCAGCAAGAGGTATTTGAAAACTTTATTAATTCTTGGTGACTGTCTCATCTTTACAACTATAAAGAATCATATTTTTCTAACCTGTTTATTTTTGAAAGGGTCATGATTTCATGATAGTTGAAATTAGTCTGTACTTCTTTGAGAAGTTTGCATACATTGATTCTTAACAAAAGAAGTGTGTATAAAAATTTTCAATAGGACTTTAATGTACCATAATGGACTTATTTTTGATTTTAAAATAGTTTTTAAGTTTATTTTTTCTATGAAGTTTTTGTAAAAAGAATTTATATATATTATTTCTTGAAGTGTCAACCAGAAGACCATAGTGGGCATTAGTTTTATTGGAGCTATAATATTTCTGAAATAGCAAGACCTTTAAGGTTATTAAAAAAGAAAAATGACATTAAATAACTACATGTAAAACAGT
This sequence comes from Acanthosepion lycidas, assembly GCA_963932145.1. Lineage (NCBI taxonomy): Eukaryota > Metazoa > Mollusca > Cephalopoda > Sepiida > Sepiidae > Acanthosepion > Acanthosepion lycidas. The sequence continues at coordinate 37,795,512 of OZ010600.1, read as the reverse complement.
TCATTATTAGGAAAACTATTTTGTTCACCTAACAATGGACATTTGCTAATGCTGACAATTTATGTCTTGTTGATATTAATTTACTAGCATTTGAATCTTGTGTCAGGTTGGCTAATAAGGTTAACTTTTATTTAATTGCTTATTTTCACATCATTGATATTTTATTTACTAATATACTGGTAATATTTTTTAATTTACTGGGTAAAAAAACAAAACAGGATGCAGACTCAACTTGTACACCCGCTATCTTAAATGGAAATGATTTGAATATTTACACAAATCACTTGTGTAGTTCAATTTAAATTTTCATGAATTACTGTATTTAATTAACTTTTGTGTCTGTAAAGTAAGTTTAAATAGAATCATTGGTTATTTTAGTAAAATCAACAATTAAATTTCAAGTAATCTTTTACAACTTCATTCTTGCCAAATGAATTATTCACTTTTTGATTTTTAAATTCATTTTCAAAAACTTGTTAGGTATAATATTCTTATCTCTACCAGAGTTCATTTTTTTTTTTTTTTTTTTTTTTTTTTTTTTTTTTAACTTGAAATGAAGAAACTATTTTTAAATCTATTTCTTTTATCATTTAAAATGTTTTCAAAAGCAGCTTTTATTGAGAAATTACAATTTTATTTCGTTTATATTAACTGATTATGAAAAGTTAACATATTAGTCAGTTTAATATGTAAAATGTATATGGACCTGAAAGGATAATTAGAGGTTGCTTGTTATCAATAAAACCTTTTATTTTTATCTTTTTGTTTTAATTAATCCTGAATGATACACACATACACAAAAATTATTGCTTGTTTTTTATATATATCTATATATATATATATATATATAACAAACCCTTGCTTCAACTGTACTTCCATTTGCTTTTGAAAATGTACTGGATGTTATTGCATGTTTCACAATTGCTGAATCCCAAATGAGTCAGTAGATATGGTCATTGTTTGAATGTCGTCATATTGGAAATGGGGAATCTGCATTTGTGAAGATTGTATTTGCTTTGCCTTTTAGACACACTCCCATTCCTCCCTCAAATTGTTACATTTTTAGAATAAGGTTAGATGACAAATCTTATTAATTATAAACTAATCTGAAAATATAAATTCTAGGAATGTTTTTAATTTTAATAATCTAAAAATTTTCAAACTTCTTACGTAGTGTATTTACTAAAAAAAATATCAAACTTAGATTTACAGAATGGCTTGTCATCAAAAGATGTTTTCTATTGAATTTTATCATGTATGAATGATTACAAATACACTCATAAATACATGCACTAATTTTTATCAACACATTTTATTACAATCTTTAGAATTGAAATACTATTCATTTCTTGTAAAGAGGCATTATGCCAAATTACATCATATATTCTTGCTATGTTATTCTAGTGGCAAGGCCAAAGAATTCATTTAATTGGAACAAGAGACAAAGTAGCAATAGTAGCTAATAACAAAGATGGTAGAAGTTTTGTTGACTTTGTTAGGTTAAATGTACTTTGTGTGTGCACATCCTCTTCCCACCCCAACACTGATCATCTAAAAAGTCTTTCTTATAAAAAGAATTGAATGACTTATAAAAATAGAATGGATCAATTTGTGGAAGTGCAAACACTTTTGCAACAATTTTTGCTTTCTTGGGGAGTAGTTGGAAGCACTTCTCTTATCGGACATTTTTTAATAAAAATTTGACCTTCTCCTGAGCCCACATTATATTTGATATTTATTTATTACACAGTAAAGTTTAAGGTTATTAAATAAAATATTTGTATTTTAAAATTTTTCAAAACTATAAATATTGAGCATTAACTTGAAATAAAACTACAGTAAATTCATTTACTAAGAATTTGATTTTGAAAGTAAAATATCTTAAACTATCATTTTATTGAGGAAAACTAATAAAATTATCTTTTCTCTACTTTGAACTATTTAGTTAAAAATTTTTCTTTTTTTACCAAAGTAATTAAAAAAAAAATAAAAATCAGAAAATAAGCAAATATGTTTATAAATAGTAATAATAATAATAAAATGTATTTGGGTATATTTTTCAACAGTTGATTTACATATGCAAAATTTCTTTCTTTTTTTTTTTTTTTTTTTTTTTTTGCCACTAAAGAATTTAAGCTATCTCGGAGTGTGTCTCCTGTGTGAGAACCGATTCAACCACCTGCTATCAAAAAATTTCAACTAAAGCATAAAGAGTTTTTTTTCTCTCTCTCTCTTCCTTTCACTGTGCGGCTTTACAGCTGAAGCTAACCAGTTTTGGTGGTTCGGTCACACTTGGACTCACACACAGGCTCACTTACATGACAATGTCACCACTCTAGAAGAGGAGATGATTCTAAATAAAGAATTTTCACAGGTAATTAAGTTTTTATACTCCACCCACCATATTTTTATTTTATTTATTTCTATCTCCACCCCAGCCCGACACTTTTTTTTTTTTTTTTTTTTTTTTTTTTATTCTGCCTTATCTCCTTCCTCTTGTCATTTTTCTTCTCTCTTCCCTTGTAAGCACCCATTGCTCTCATTATTTTATTTTTCTTGAAAAGAGATGTGGTTCTAAAGCTGTTAATTGATTTTATGGATAAACTTGCATTTCTGCAGAAGACTGTTTCAGGATTTGGATCATTTGAATTACTGCTAAACCTTTTGGTTCCATATAAACAGATCTTTGTAAGTCTCCTTAAAAAAACAAAAAAAAAATACAAGAAGATCTCATTTAAAAAAAAAAAAAAAAATACAATTTTAAATTTTACAATTGATAGCAATTTTTTTTTATCTTATTTTCTTTCTGGGTTTAAGGAAGATTATATCAACAAGTTTCTGATAACAATTTTTTTTTTTTTTTTATAGATAGAAAGTTATTTATTTTACAAAGTATTTTATAAAAAGTTCTTAATAGTAGGAAGATTTTGACTTATAGGCTGATCCCCAGGTACAGCTCTAGTTAGAAACCAGTTTTTGTTTTCTCTTCAAAAGATTATAGTCTCCATTCTCATTAATCTAGCATTGCTAATAATTAAATAAGTTCCATTCTTAGATATGTTCATTTTAATTTTATATTCTACTTTTTATATCATCATTTAATAATTTCATATATTTTCACTTGTAAAAGTGAAAAAATATCCTCATATGTTCTTGAAAGTACACAAAAAAGATTTTTTTTTTTTTTTTTTTTTTTTTTTTTTCTGGAAGAATTACAAAACGGATATATTGCTTCCTTTGGATTTTGATGTCCTAAAACAAACAAAAAAAAAAATGTATATATTCTTAGAATAATGAATAACCTGAAAGAAATCCATTAATAAAATTTGATAAAAAGGGAAATAAATAAATCAGCAAAATCAATGAATACTTTATCTGTTTTAATTTTTAATCTGCTTCCTTTCAAAATTAGATTTTAGTTTGTCAATTTTATTTTTCTTGTCATACCTCCAGATGTAATTGCTGATTTTTTTTTTTTTTTTTTTTTGTCTATAGTTTTTTTTTTTGTCTATAGTTTTTCTTTTTGTTTAGATATCATAATTTATAATGATCTGATTCCTGTTTGTGGGGATGTTACTATAACACAGCAAAAATAGAAATTTAAGCAGTAATTTCTTTATTCTTTTTGTTTGGGTGTGGGGAGTTAAAACCTTATCTTTACAAAAAAAAAAAACAAAACCTTGTATAATTGAAGATCTCACAACCACCCACCCACCTACCTGTAACCACTAAAAAGAATGTTTATAGTAATAATGTCAGATAAAAAAAATCCTTTAAAAAAAAACAAAAAAAACTATTGTTGTTTTGGGTGCAAAACTGAAGCTAACAGATATAGATTTGTAGAAATCCCAATGAGAAATATGATTTGTTAATTATATAAATCAAACCTTGTCCTGTGAGGCTGGCCTACATGGCTGAACTGGTAGAGGTACACTTTGGCTCAAAAAGTGGTTTACCTGATGGGGCAGGGATTCAGGTTTGATTCATATTGGAGGCACAATTTTTCTTTAGTAGGACTTTTTATTTTAGGCCTGTTATTAATTTTAGTGTTTAAGAAAAAAAACAAAAACAAACAGGGATAGCAACTCAAACATGTACCCACTAAGAATAATGTTTATAGCAATAAGATATTGTTTATTTTCTTTAAAAGAAAACATCTGTGATCCCTCCTCCCTAAGTCATAATTTGGTCAGCTGCATTATTTAATCTTTCTTTGGCACTTTTTTTTTTTCCCCAATACAATTTTCAGTTCATCAGTCTCTTCACTTCTCTGCATCATATTGTATTCCACCTCTTTTTTTTTTCAATTTCTCTTTTCCTCTCACGATTTGAAAGGATTTTAATTGACCCATGCTGCTTCATTCTCAGCTTACCAAGACAAATGATGCAATCATCTGCAGAAACTTGTTAAATAAATTTTTATATTGTCATAGTGAATAGAATGTTTGTTTAGAAAATGCAGAACAACAAAGTTTTTATTGGTTTCTTAGTACAAAACAGTTGTAAAAATTACTTTGTAGTCATTTATGATGGTATGGGTAAACTATTTATTTACTTACATAGTACCTTGAAAAATAACAGGATTATGTATGAATAAATGTTACAAATATGTACACATGTACATAGATGTGTATAACATTTCAGGGTGTAGATATTCTGATCTTAGATGGAAGTATTGTATTGGTCCGTATGTAAATCATCCTGTTAGTTCTAATAAACATTATATGAATCAGGAAGTGGCCTGACATTAAGCTTTATCAGGTTTTAAGCATATTTCTTTAATTAAAAAAAAAAATACCCATTAAATGTACATTAATATTATTTGGAAAGAGCTGTAAAAATGTGACCTTTTGAATTAGGAGAATAATCACAGCTATATTTTTATATAAAATATGGATGTATTAGAAAACACAAGCCAAAAAACAAGTATACCATAAATTTATTATTTGTTCACGACAATGTTTTTCATTATTTCCACATTTATGATGAGTAGGGAGGATTTATGGTTGTAATAGGACTGTGCATAGGTAGAAGTTGTAGTTATTTTTGCTATAAATAAAAGTTCTTTATTTTTTCATCTAGAAATGAGGTTTTTAATAAAAAAAAATAACCTGTGAAGATTAAAATAACATAACCTTTTCCAATTGCTTATTTCTAATCTAATTTTTCTGCAGAGCTTTAAAAATTCACCTTTTTTTTTTTTTTTTTTTTCTCTCTCTCCCAGCTTTGACCTTATCACTTGGCTTAACATTCCTGGCATATGTTAGTCCCTCCTCACACTTTTGAACTGTAAAATGAGTTTAAAAAAACAAAAAGAAAATCTGTCAATTTTATATTTTTAAGAAATTTTATTTGTTTTATTCAATTTGTGATCTCCCTCTTTGCCTGTGAATATTATTTTGAAATGAAACATTACCTTTTTTTTTTTTTTCTTTTCGTTTTTTTTAAATCCTTGTACACAGTTAATTTAGAAAAACAAAAAAACTTGAATAAAACTGCCCCCAGCCCAGAAGTGACTACATGCCTGAATCAGGTGGATTTCATTCATTCATTCAGGCATACAACCATATCCATGATGGTGGCCTACAGTAAATATTTGATATTCTGGGGCTGCTAGTGGATCACCTTTTTGATAATGAGTGAGATGTAGTCATCTAAGGGATTCAAATAGGAACAACTTAGAGACCATATTTCAGAATGAACATTCTTGGTTAGCCTCTCTTAGATTGTGTGGGCTATGGTGGACTAGAATCCTCTTGGAACATGTGATGCTTTTTCTGGTCCAGCCTCTTGACCCAGGTTGATGGTAGCATTAACTAACCTTGATATTCTGTGGAAAGAAATAGGGTGGGTGGCATGACATGGCCCTTGTTGCTCATGACCCCCAAAGTCATCAGAGACAATGTGAAATTGGTGTGCATCATCATAATCTTCACAAAGCCATCAGTTGATACTCCTATTCACTTAGTCAGTTTCTTGAAAGTGGCCATCTCTAAGTTGCTGTCGTTGCTGCCTAATAGAAAGGGCACAGTGTACCTTTTTATTTCCTCTGTCAGATTGGAAACTGCCATGTTAATGCTCTTCATATATCTGAAAGAGAAATGAAACACATGCTGAGTAACATTGTTAGGTTGTCTCTATCTATCTATAGTATTACTACAATATTTACAAGTCCTACTAAAGAGTTTTACATGTTTCTCTTTTTGAAACATTTAACATTCAATTTCATAGAATTGATGGATAGTGAGGCAATGGTGGCAGTTGTATTTTTGTTTCAGTTTTTACCATAAATAATTTGAAAAAAAAAATCTTTTCAATACCACTATATATATATATATATATATATATATAATGCATGCAGAAACCTCTATTAATATACAGTGTATATTTACAACTTGTAATGTGTACTTTTCCTAGAAAAATCTTTTGCAAATGTACTTCCATTTGTTTGCTGAGAAAACAGCATAGGATGACGAAAAAAAGTTTTCTCAAGATTTTTGTTATAATTAAGTATTTTTTATTAAATTTTTTAATCATTTATAGCACATTCAAAACTTTGGTTAAAAAATCTTTTTTTATGTCAGTGGTCTATGTAATATTTACAACTAGTGTTTAGTGCTTTTTTTTTTTTTTTTTTTTTTTTTTTTTTTTTTCAAGCTACTATACATTTCCTGAAAATCTATTCTGAATCCTAAAATAAAAAATGCAATAAAACTATATAATTAGAAAAGCTTTCAATTGCTTTTATAAATAAGATTTATTAACACTTTTGTCTTAAGAAATTTTTTTTTTTTTTTTTTTTTTTTTTTTTTTTTTTGATAAATAATGAACTTTTACAGGATTTGTTTTCATTTTTTTTTTTTATTTTAATTATAATAATTTATATATAAATTGTCTAAAATTCTGCACTACTTTGTGTTAGGTGATTAAATAAAAATTACATTTACTAATCAAAAATTAAAAATCTAATACAAAGTATTTTGCACCAGGATTTTTAAAATAATTTTTAATTGTTTTTTTTATGTATATAAAATATTACATAATGTGTGTCTATATGAAAGTATGGTTGACTATATACAACATTATAAGAAAATAAGAGTGATGATTATAATAAATTAAAAGTCAACACCCGTTAAATTAAGATTACTGAAAAAATATATAAAAAAGGTGCTCATCCATTATCTTCTTAAATTGTTTTAAGTCTCCCTAACAAAGGTGTTGACACATTTATCAGTACTTGTTAAGTGACAAGGACATAATCCCTGCTGCTCTTTGATTTTAAGTCAATTTTTCTGTTATTTTAAGTTTAAAGTAAATATTTTTTCAAATTCAACTAATTATACTTTAAATCTGGTAATATTCTTCAAATAATGTTTCAGAAAAGTATGTTTTATTTTTGGAAGATTTTTAAAATCGAGAATTAGCTTTTGTTTACAATGATTTTCTGAAAGTGAGCAAAAAGTTGTGATTGAAATACAGCAAAATATTTTGCTAACTGAAAATAGTAAATTTAATCATTTACTTTCCAATTAAAGCTAAAAAGAAAGCTTCAAGAATGCTTTTTTATTTTTAAAAATTCATTTTAAACCTTAGGTATGGAAAATTTAGTGGAGGTACATAATTTGCATAAAACTTCCTGTAAATGCCATGGTTTGAAAAAGGTTGCATGGTTTTGATGTGATTGATATCCTGTTTGCCAGAATAACTTTCAGATAAACTCAAGATGCAGCACACTTCCTGAATTATATGGTGGAAAATAGTGTGAATCTATAAATGAAAATTCATTTTTTGTTCATTTATAAGGAAAAATAATTGTTACAAATTCCATGAGGTTTTAAAAAACATTGGCATTACTCTAAAAATATGAACACTTAAATTTGTATAAAATATTTTTATTTACTAAGCTTTATTTTGCTGAAATAATTTTTGAAATGTGTTGTATACTTTGATCAGAGATTGATAAATTTTTTAATTTTTGCTTTAATCTAAAACAAAAACTGTGACATTTATCACTCTTTCTGAAACAGAACCTATTTTGAATCTGTTAATTGTATGATTCTTGATATTAACAAAAAATGTAATGTCATGCCTTACATATTCTAAGATTAAAGTGTAGTATCTGTCCTTGATTAAAGAAAACAGCTGTCTTTTTTTATTTTATAATACCATCACTTTTAGCCATTTTGTTTTTCAGCCATTAGGCTGCAGTTTTAATTTTTATTCAGGTTGAAAATTTTTATGTTAATATTAAAAATGCAACAACTGGAAATAAGGCAATGTTATTAATCTTCACATTTTATGACTACTCCTATTTTTGCCTGCTAGCAAAATCACTTTTTTTTTTTTTTTTTTTTTTTTTTTTTTTTTTATTTGTTCATTTTTATTTTTTTTAATTTAAATTTTTTATTTTTTATTTTTATTTTTTTTACTGATTTATTTCTGCAATTTTTCTCAAACTAGAAAATACTTCTAATCTGACTTTCTTCACTAGATTAAACAAACTTTGAGCCAGGTGTTTTCAATTGTTTCAAAAAATATCTTACTGGTAGGCAAAATGTTGGTGGTCTAGGAGCAACCCCCTCCCCAACCCCAAAATATCTAAATTGTTGACATTCCCTTACAAAAACAGGTTTTTGACAAAAGAGGCCTTGTTTAAGAGGGGTAAGTTGGTTGGTTGATAAAACAAATCCCCTAAAGAAGGGTGTAGGGCATGTTTGAGATCTGTGCTGCATCAGTAGCCATATCTCTGGAAGGCCAGAATTGTTCAAGAGTTATGAAAGGAGGATAGTATGCATATTTTTTTTCCCTCTTTTTTTTTTTTTCTCTCTCTCTCTCTCACTCACTCACTCACTCACTCACTCACTCACTCACTCACTCACTCACTCACTCACTCACTCACTCACTCACTCACTCACTCACTCACTCACTCACTCACTCACTCACACACACACACACACACACATATATATATATATATATATATATATATATATATATATATAAGCAAATATAAATCCGACAGAATGAAGAAAAATATTTGGAAAAAAACAAACAAAAATCCTTAAATGCAATTATGTTGTTTTAATATGAATGAAATGTCAACGTCTGATGTTTTGGTTTAATAAACCTTCTTCAGGACAATATTCATTAAAATAACATAATCATAATTTTCAGTTATCTGTTTTGGATAAGTTTTATTTTTAAGTCCATTGTCTTTGTCATGTTGAACTGATTATGTTAATTGTATTTTAATGAATATTGTCCTGAAGAAGGTTTATTAAACCGAAACGTCAGACGTTGACATTTCATTCATATTAAAACAACATAATTGCATTTAAGGATTTTTGTTTGTTCTTTCCAAATATTTTTCTTCATATATATATATATATATATATATATATATGTGTGTGTGTCTGATGGGGGAGACCCAATTTATAGTGTTGGAAATGTTATTGTTCTCCAGGAAAAGAAAGATGTTTTATATGTAATCAAGAGATAGTGATCAATAGCTAGAAAAGGCATGTATTTGATGGTATCGACCATCATTTTTAAGATCACAAAAATCTAATAAAGTTTGGGCTAAATTTTTATGTGAGTGAAAGCAGATACTTATTAGAAAAGCATGTATAAAAATGTCTTAATTTTTTTTTCTTTTTTATAATCATCAGAGAAAAAAAATATTCTATTCTGGAAATTTTTTTTTTCCCTCATAAAAAGTATTCATTTCTAGGATTTAATTAAACCTTTTATTTTTTAACTTATGATTTAAGAAAAGTGATTTTGATAAAACAAAAGACCTTGACATATTTAAATGTTTTTAATATCACATATTTTAAGATTGATTTCCTGAAAACTATTGTAGAGACTCTAAAGATAAACCAATTTTGATCTTTTAATTATTTTTTATGTATAAACAAGTAAAAAAAAAAAAAAAATGCTAAAAAGTCTTCAGGCAAAATAAATATATTATTAACTGTGTTTGTGTGAATCCTGTTCAAAAACTATTCTGTAGGTTCATTAGGTATAGTTTCTTCTCTACTCTTAAATTTTTTTCTGACAAAATGCCTAGTGAAGGCTGAGAATATGGAGACATTATTTAATATTTAAACAATAATTTTATCACAAGGCTTACAAGTGCATAAATATATTGATTGCAGTAGCTATGACTATTTGAAAAATATTGTTGCACATTTCTTGGCACAAAACTAACCCACAAACATGTTTACTTCTTGCTTGTAGCATAATGATTGGCAAACTCCTCTTGTAAGCTTGTGAATATACACATGCATGTGTGCACACACACACACATCTGAAGAGATGGAGATGAAAACAAAATGTACTATGAACAAAAAAAAAAATGTTGCATATGGCTACACCTAAGAAAGGTTAATGAATAAATTCAATGAGAAAACAATAGTCAGAAAAATATATGGTATAATAAAAATATTTTATTTCAGAAAATACAGAAAGGCCAAAATTGCTCAAAACTTGTTACCACTTTCACATTGTTGCCTGGCTGTGCTGGCCCATTTTCAGAAAAATAGGAAATTACCATTTTCTGGAAATAAACAGCTATAAAGACACTGATGGCAATTTCTCATGAGTGCTACCATTTTGGTTTGGTAATATACTCTGCAGTACAGATTAATCTAAATGACACTCCCAATACACAATATAATAAAAATAGGTCACAAAACAGATTGTATTGTACTCTACTCTATGCTGGTTTGGAAATAGCACTAAGTGTCAGTTGGTCTATAATGCAAATATTAGGAACTAACATTTCACAATATCTTGAAATTGCATATATATGTTGATAACAGGCAATGTAAGTTTTGTAAAGCTGTATAAGTAAGTTTGCAACAGTGGAAGTGTTGAAAACAAATAAAGAGAATAATCTGAAAAATATGTGAACTAACTTTTATCCATGTTTCTCTTAAGGAAAGCTTAATAGTCTCAAACTAGAATTCAAATTCTCTAGATTTTTTTTTTAATTCTTACTTAAAAATAAACTATTCTAAAGCTTCAAATATAATGTTTATCTTTTGCTAAAAGGCCTTATTTTTATTTTATTTTTAACAGTCTCACATAACAGAAATTAAGTCATCCATCTTGTTTCTCTTATTTTAATGCTGAATTGTTGCTTTAGAAGGATTACATAACAGTTCAGCACTCTTAAATGCAGTTTGGTTAATCAAATTGTCATCAGCTAAAACTTCATCACAGGTCCAATAAGAGTAAAAATTAAGTTTATGGAGAGGAGATAAGTTCAATTATATTTTTGTATTTTTTAAACACTTTCACTGTTGCATCATTATAGCATTGTTACCTGGCTGTGCTGACCCATTTGGGGCAAAATAGGAAATTGGCATTTACTAGAAATAAATGACTATCAAAAAGGTGCTGATGACAAGTTGTAATGTAATCTTCCATCTTGTTTTTCTTATTCTAATGCTGAATTGTTGCTTTAGAATTTTACAGATTTTATAAGAAAAAAATATTGTTCTTTTCTGCTGGAACACTTTACATGCATTCAGTATGATTGTATACGTGAGTAGTTTGATGAGAAACCAAGACTCACTAAAGTAAACTCACTTCTGATATGTCTTATAATGCAGTGAAAAATTTACAAAATATCAAACCTTTACAAATATTCTGCAGCTACAAGTACACATGTGAATGATTTTTTTTCTAGTAAAATGGAACCATGTTTGTACTGACAACCATCCTGTTGTTACTTTCCTACAGTACATACCACCTTTTACTTACATATGTATCATCTCTATTACTTATATACCCCCACCATCACCACATATATTATTTAGTTTGTATGACAGTATACATATCTGTCTATAGATTATGTATGTTGGCACTTACAAGACTGGCTTACCTCATTTTGATTATTATCAGACAATAAATCCACCACTTCAAATTCCTCCTGGCTGGGTTAGAAAACTAAAAATATCAGTAAGAGCTGTAGAATTTTTCTACAATTGGGGAAATTTACAAAAATGAGTCTTGATGTACCTATCAGAAATCAGTTTGTAAATGTGATTTTTCTTGCTTTTATTAAAGGAGTCAGCTTTATTATTATGAATATGCTTATGATGCTGTTGAAAAGATAAGCTGTTGAAAAGATAAGCTGTTCATTGTTAAACAATGCATTCTATAAAAATAACATCACTTACTGAACAGTGCTGCAATTCATAGCCTTCTATATATATATATATATATATATATATATATATATATATATATATTATAATTATTTTTAAAAAATATGATTCCTTCACTACATAAGAGTTTTCATGTTTCAAAAACAAAGGCTGAAAACTTTAAGAAAATTATTAGAATTGAATTAAAGTATCAAGCTCTGTTTCATCTTCAAGTGAAATTTTTGGGATAACTAATCTTGAAATTTTTGTCTTTATAAGCATATTCATTCATAAAATTAATTAGGAGCTGTTGTGTTGTGCTTCTTCAACAATTTTAGAAATAGAAATCAGACATCTCTATTCTAAATATTTTTGCCATTTAAAAGAAATGAATTAAACACCAAAAGTAAAATGGAAAATAATAAATAGGACAAGAACTTGTAAAACCTGGGATGACCCGTGCCCTTTATGCCTACATGAAAAACTACACATTAAGTTTCTAAATAATGAAAATTTATTAAACCATAGACACGAGTTAAGTTTTTTGTTGACATCAACAAATTTTTGCATTGAATAATTAGCAAAAAAAAAAAAAATACAAATAAATAATAAATAAAAATTTTAAATTCTATAATCTAAATAAAAGGTTTATTGCTCAACCCAATCATAAGATAAAAAAACCCTTTATGAAATCATCAAAAAAAACAAATTGTAGTTCAATACAACACTTTTATATACAAACAAACCTTTTAGGAAAAAAAAAAAAAAAAGACGCTTGACGATGTAGCAATAACGCCATTTATTCTTTAGCTGAACCAGACTAGACGGTATGAGTTTAATGTCATCATCCACTTAAATTTGACACCCCAATCCTACCTTGACTTGACCTCTTTCCAAAAGTAACTGATATGTTGATACAAATTGTTAACCCTTACACTCCTTATTCAAATAATTGCTCTAGCCATTTCCATACTAATTAATTTTATAAAGACACAAAAATTTCAAGATTAGTTATTTCAAAAATTTCACTTGAAGATGAAACGGAGCTTGATGCTTTAATTCAATTCAATTAAAATAATTATATTCAAGTTTTTGAAACACGAGAACTCTTATGTAGTGAAGGAATCATATTTTTAAAAAATAATTATAATTTAGGCTCTACTTTTGTAATGAGCACTGTTTTTTAAAAATAAAAACAAAAATACTAAAGAACTTAGGTTTATTTACCTAACAAGTTCTTTCCTATTTTATACACACACATACATACATATATATATATATATATATATATATATATATATATATATATAACTTTACCTAATAAAAACTCAGATATTGAGTGAGAGTAAAATTTTTAGTTTGGTACCATAAGATTTTTAGGTAACAATAAAATGATATCAAGTTGTACAGTAAAGCAATAACTAGTTTGGTGGCAATAGTTACTGTTCACTTGACTGTAAACCTTGTTAACTGCCATCAGATTGATTTACCACAAAATGTGTTCTTTCATTATTGGACTCATTGCCACTTTATGATGAATCAGAATTATTGCTTATTTCTTAAATGATTAATAATAGCAATACATATCCTCAATGAGGCTAAGTGCTTGTTAATTGATAGAATGAGGTACCATATAGCCTCTCACATGTTTGGTTCTCATGACTACTGGCAGCTCTGTACTAATGTATTAAATAAGGGTAAATCTTTAGTCCTTTTTTTTTTTTTTTGCTCAATTTGAAGTATTCTCATCTGGAATATCTTCACCTGACTTTCCAATTAGAAGTGAGTCTCTCTATTGTGTGATATGCATATAATTCTGTCTATGATCTCTCCTATCAACTCTAAACTTGATCCTTACAAAGCATCTGGACTCTGTTATTCCTGCAACTGCCCTCAATAAATGTAACCCTGAACTGACTCCTGTTCTCTTTATGCTCTAAAATAAATGCCTTGCTGCTTTTTGCCTTCCAGCTTGTTGGAAATTCTCTTCTGTAGTTCCTGTTTTTAAGAGCTCTGTTAAATAGTTTGTTCCTTTTGAACTATTAACCTATTAGTCTTTTCTTTTTGGCAAAGTATTAGAAGCTCTAATCAGTTTGTAATTAGTAAGCACTTCTTTCAGATGGTTTTCACTTCTCTCGGTCAACTACTGATGTGTTAATGTTTATTGCTAAAAGGCTGTCAAGCTCTAGATAAGAATGGTAAAGGTTGATCTGTTGCTTTAGATATCTCAAAGACATTTGACAGGGTTTGGCATGCTGGTCTTCTTCACAAATTGAAAAGTTAGTTATTCTCGTTGAATTTTTGATTTGATACAATCTTATCAAAACATGAAATGATGGTTGTTTTGAATGATAACTTTTCTAGACTTTTCTATATAAATGTAGGTGTCCCTCGGTGCTCTATCCTCATTTTTGTTCCTAATTTTTATCAATGATTTTCTTCGATATCATCAGTTCTCAACTCTGTATTTATGCTAATGACACAACTAATTACCCCTAATGGCAAGTCTGGTAGGTTTGATAAATCAAATCCACAGCTGATATTGAAAATTACTTCCAGTCAGTTGTTAACTGGAGCAAGAAATGACTTAATTTGAACACCTTCATAACTAAATTGCTCTTTTTTAATTGTCTTAGAGAACCTTTTTTTTGCCTCCCTTCAGCATGGCTGATGCTAACCTCCAGATGAGTAACTCATTGTGATATTTAACAGTCTTCAATTTTCCACTGATATAAATTGGAATGATTATAGGAAGTCAATTCCTGAGTCTGCTGCAAGGAGAATTTGTTCACTAGACAATTTTTCTCGGCACAATCTATCCTACACCTTTATAAATTTAGCAATCATCATTTCTTTGAATATTGTATCTACATCTGCTATGTATCTTGAGATTCTTGACAAAATTCAAGGAAGAATATGCAATGTTATCAGTCCTGACCTGGCATGACTTTCTCCTGGCTTCTTGTTTTCCTGTTGTCTATGATCTTCAGAAATTTAAATGCACCATCACTTGTCTTTTTTTTTTATTTCTATTCTTTTATTTTTCTTTCTACTTAATGTTTTCTCAGTTTCTTTCAATCTCGGTAACCCTCCTTGTGTCATAGTGGCTTTAGTGCCTTCCTTGTGGTCAAAGAAAAAAATTTTTTGACTGGTATAAACCATAACCAAGATTATTTAAGTTAGAGTATTCCTGCCAGGCATATTCTGCAAAGCTGACTATTGTCTATGTTTTCAATTTTTTTTTAAAGACATCAAGTTAATGAAATGGTTTCTGGCCTCTCTAAATATTAATCCAATAGAAAATCTTTGGAAAGCAATAAAAACTGCTGTGAATAATAATAAATTTTAAACAATAGAAACATTAAAATCATTGGTTTAAAAAACTGATGGAGATTATAGAATATCAAAGAGCCCTTATTAACATAATTTATTCAGGTATAAATGTATTTTATGTTAATCAAATGTTTGATTTATTTATAAATAAAAAAATTGTGTTGCATTTAGTTTTCACAATAAAACTTGTCACTTTCCCCAAACAAATTATCAGTATTTTTAATAAGGATAAAAACTCGTACTATACTTGAATACATGAAGTAAGTCTGTTTATGTGCATAAGATGTACTGTAACTAAACTGTGTTAGTCTTGCTGTGTTGGCTTTGTTATAAAAAGCTATTAGCATTGTCACTGGAAAAATCTGTGCTATTGAAGTGTTTTAATTGGCTGGTATTATGAAGAGACAGGAAGGATGTATAACACTAAAGTCCTTTTTATATTTTTTTTTATTAAATTTGTTTTGATTTGTTAACAATTTCTGCCATCCATATAAATAGCCTCAACTAAAATATTGTTTGATTAATGTTCTGCTTACTGCATCTCAAGTGAGGCCTTTTAAAATGTTTGTATGTCCTATATTTCATTAAATACAACTGTATCCTGCAATAATTAGTAGTGGTTTAAGCATACAACTGACTCATGCTACATGATTTTAAGTGGATTTTCTTCTCATTTGTCAAGACTCTTACAGTTGACTAATTTAAGTGGTGTTTATTCTTAAATATTTTACAAAAACAAAAGCATGCTATCTGTTTTGTTAATTCTTTAAGATCTTGATTGAAGACATATCTATAGATAACTTATTTATGTCAATAGTTTCATTTAAATCTCACCTTAGATTGGCCTGCTTGCTCTTGATTATTCTCAGACAATGTTTCTATCAAAGTGGTTCTCAACCTTTTTTGCCCAATGCGCTTTTCACCATATGTCAGAATATCATTCCTCCCCTTTCCAAGATTGTCCGACTCAAAAGGTGCATTCCAAATAATATACATATATTATTGAAAATCTTCATTCTTTTCCATATTAGTACATATACATGGATTTTTTAGTTAGTTTTACAAATTTAATAACCATAATGTTGATGGATTCTTAAACTTGAATACATGTACAGTAATTTGTTTTAATTCATAACTAATTATCAAATAAACTGAAGCATAGTTCAATAGAATGCCAGGATATAAGAATTCAATAAACAAAATGTTTAATAAAAGGTCAGGGTATTTAAATTAATTTTATTCTGATGAGGATTTGTCAATGAAAAACTTGATTGCTTTTTCTTTTTTTTTTTTTTTTTGTGACACTCATGAGAAGCTCCAAATTCTTTAAATAAAAGAAAAAGTAAAAGATTTTTCCCCCTCCCTACCAAAACTCTGACATGCTGCCTAGTTGAGAACCCCTGTTTTAACAGATCTGTAAAAAAATTGATGATTGGAATAGCTGAATAAAGTGTGTGTGTGTGTATATTAAGCTTAGCTTGGCACAAGACTGCAAGTTTAGGGCATGCATAATGTTTACTCATTATTTTAGCAATAGTAAATAAGAGTAGCTTGTTAGTCCTTGCTCTATGGTTAGCCTTCACAAAGTGTGCATGTTTGGTAAGAGTTTGATTTTATTGTGAAAATTAAGATGAAAAAAGAACCAAATAAAGATCATCTCTGATATGATACTTTGAACCAGTGGATGTTGGATTAATAAGGGTGATTAGATTAGATAAAATTTTTTTTATCTAATAGCTACCCCACCTGATCTTACTTGTCGTATATAAGCTCACAAGTGTATACTTTGTTATAGCAAAATATACATAGCAAGAAATGCAACTGTAGTTGAGTCCAGATGCAAGCAAGTAATAATAAATGCAGAAAAAAAAATATTCTCAGCTATATCTTAATTTATAACCCTTTTAATGCCACCTACACTCTGTAGTGTAATCATGTTTAGTGGTTCGGTCCTCCAGGTCTTAGGATGACATTTTAACCACAGGGCTAACTCTGCGCTGGTCAATACTGGCTGTCGGTCGCTGGCCAATTTGATCCACATCAGTTCTTCCCATGTTGTGTTCTTGATCTCAGAGCAGTGGAAGATTGAATGTTGTAGTAATCAAAGCACTGATTTGAGCTGTGGTGGGGATTATATTAAGGGAAGAAATGTCTTTACAACGAAAAATGAAAGATTTGTTGGATTAATCTTAAATTGGTTTATATAGTTCTTGATACAACAAAATTAACCCTTGCCACATCAATCTCTATAGTGACACTGCACCTCATCTAAAATTTGGAGTTCAAAATTCTTCGGAGTTGGGAGATCTGGTGGCAGCTTATTCCAGAGGTACTTGATGTGAGATTCGCATTACAAGTTCTTGAGTTCTTGAAGCTATCTGCTTATATGTACTTCAACCCAAAACTGGCATAGATCCAAAGAGTTTTGGAGATTTGGTGATTCCTCAATTTTCACATTAATCACAACTTTGTTCCCTATTTCTGCTTAATCAACTATCCAAATTTGAAAAATTATTCAACTTCTTAGGAGCAGTTATAGGAATCCCTCCTCCCTTTAACCCCAATTTACTTCACTTTGCATCTTGTACTATCACTCCATACAGGTTGTGCTAAATTCTCCCTCTTTCTCCTCCCTTCTCAGCATTCAACCTCAGCCTACATTACAGAGCAGGAATAACTGTCTTTGTGACAAATCTAATTTTTAAAGTTTGTGGGTGAAAAGGTGTAGTTTCATTGTAGTCATTAATTTTAATTCTCTTGATTCCTCAAGGAAGAGATAAAATTATTTTCCAATTCTTGGACTTGCCTGTCTAGTGAAAACATAATCCAGATCATCTGCTTGTTAATGACAAGACCTGTTTTCATAACTTTGACCCTCAAAAAGGGTTCAATTTTTATTTAAATTTCTCAATTTGTTTTTATCAGTGAAAATATAAGCTCTCTCCTTGTTAATGATATGGGTTTTCTTAATTCCTCAAAGAAGAGATAAAATTATTTCTCAATTCTTAAAATTATCTCTGTCTGGTGAAAACAAACTATATTACTATTGACAGGACTTGTTTCCATAACTTCTGCCCTATTATACATTTGACTGTCAAGAAAAAAAGTTCATTCTCATTTAAATTTCTGAGTGAGACAAAATTATTTCCCAATTTATTTTCATTTTCAAAAACATAATCCAGACCTATCTCTCTTCTGCTAATGATATTTGTTTGTTTAAATTCTCAGGGAAGAGGCAAATTTATTTCTCAATTTGTTTTACCCACATACCAGATTCTCTCTCTCTCTCTCTCTCTATATATATATATATATATATATATATATATATATATATATAAACTTTATGGGAGAAGAAAGCCAGATGACCCCTTTCCATCAAGGAAAATTTCTCCACTCTCTTTCTTTCTCTGTCTATCTTCCAGTTTATATTCCATTTTAGGCTTTACCAGCTCATAATTAACATTTAACCACTTTATGGCCTCAGTGTCGCATGTTTATTCAAATTATGCAAGCTAAAAATTTGTCTGTTTATACAGCAAGTATCACTTAGTTGATGGACATGACTAGACACTCAAAAGAATGAGATATATACTGAAGGAGTGATTAAACCTTATGAACATGCTAAATCTTATGAAAAATTGACAAATATATCTCCAACTAGCTTTTTCCTATTTTCTAATTTGTTTCAACTGTTATTCTTGTCCATGTTTGGTTATTGCTACATTTCAGCTGTAAAAGGCATCAATTAAAATATGATAAAATCAACATGAGGATGATAAAATATTAATTTAAACATTTTATAGAATAGTAACAATGCAGAATTTTAGACGGTGCTTAACTAATCAGTTGAATTAAAGAATAAAGAAAAAAAAGAATTAGATTATAATCTGGACAGCTTCCTTACCTGACATAGTTTTATATTGGATAGATTTTTTTCTTGCTTGAAAGAAAAAAATAATGAATAAGTGAAACCAGTCTATGTATTCAAATGCTATCACTGTTTTCTTTACTAATGTCTGTTCATAGATTTTATGAAAGTCTTGCTATTCATTACAACAATCAAGTTGTAGCAAAATAATTTATTTCTGTTTTTTTTTTTTTCATTTTGTAAAAAAAGATGGCTGTTGAATTCATTTCTTTTTTTCTAATCAGCCAAATTTATTGTATTTTATTCAAAATCTCATTCTATTCATTGACCTTCAACAAAAATTGTTGCTTATTTTCAGCACTATTGCAATTAAATGAAGAAATTTGCTTTGTTTTAGAATAAATCTGTTTATCCTGACAGTATAAGTGAATTCTTATTTAAAAGTTTAAATCTTCAATTCTTTAAAGCCAGAAAGACACATTTTTATCTTTTTATAAGATAGATATACTGTCCAAAACACATCTAGTGTAGATGTTAGAGATGTTTGAATAATGCACTGTTTTATGTAATTTTTTTAATATATATAATTTCTTTTCTTTTGAAATTGAATTCTTTTCAACTTTTTAAAAATTACAATGGATATGAGAAATGATTGGTGTTTGTCAAGATTGACAATGGAAGTAACAGCTTTTTACTGAGCAAGGAAAGTAATTATGAAATGTGTTTAAATTTCCTGTCAACTAGTGTCATGACAGGCTGGTAAAAAGTCTTATCACTATCTGGTAATGAGACAAACCGTATTATGAAGTGAACACTCACTGATAGAATTTCGATTGTATTCATTTTTTTCACATTTCAGGCAATTTCATGCCTTTCGCACTTACAAGTATATCTAACTGAAAAATGTAGGGAAAGAAAAAAATTATTTCTACTCTAGTTACATATGAAGTTAATGTTTTCCAAGTATTGAATTACCAACTTCTTGAATCATATTCATATATTAAATATGCTCTGAATATTTTAGCATTTATTTACTTATATATGCTTTTAGTAAGTACTATGTAATCAGCCATTAATGGCAAGAAATGCACATGAAGCAGGTAAAAACAATTTTTTTTTTTTTTTTTTTTTTTTTTTTTAAGTGTAGAATGAAATTCATTTGTTTGAAATAGACACATTCATTAAGTAACACAGTTCTTTTAAAGATGTTTGGTAAAACCGAAGGACACTTTATTGTGAGTTAAAATACTCAATTTTGAAATATTAAAACTGCACCATTTTCTTAACTCTTTCATGTGGAGAGTTCCAATTTATCTTTGAATTGAAAACAGAATTTGAAAGGCTAAAAAAAAAAGTATCAATTTTTTTTCTTTCTTTCAAATACAAAGACACCATTTTCATGATTTCACATTTTTAAATTAGATTTTATAGTCAAATTCCTAAATAAAAGATTCTTGACAAAACTGTAAAAATTTTGAAATTAAGATTTCTGCTGATTCATTTATTTAAAAAAAAAAAAAAAGAGGCTCAATTTCTATTTTTAACAGCTGTTAATTTGTAAGATTGTCCAACTTTTAACCCTCACAATTTAGGTGAACCTTTCAATTGACTATTGTCAGCTATATTCTGCCTTCTCTTTCCATGAAAATGTTGACAGATTCTTTTTAAAAAGTTCTTAAAATGTCATTTGATCTCCCTTTTGTTTTGGGATTTTTAAGGTTGTCTTTCTTCTTTTTCTTTAAGAGAAATGCAAAAAAATAGAAATGTTGCAAAAAAATAGAAATGTTGCATTAAGTTCATTTACATATTGTTATCTTTAACCATTTCATCCAATTATTGCTTGATGCATTTCTTAATTATTTCTTTTATTGAAGATGGAAATTTTTATATTTAGATATAATGAAAAAGTAACTTTTGATAAATCAAAGATCTTACTCTCAATAATTAATTTTCTGTTTTCTGTTACTCCATTAAGTACAGCAGAAAAAAATGGATTGAATTCTATACTGAATATCATGACATTTTTCTTCCATTTTTATCCTTTTCTTTTTCTCATCTTTTAAGCTACAATGCAATTTTGTTTTCATCTTACAGATGAACCTTATTTCTTTTTATGGCATTTATAATATCTGACCATATACAATATTTTATATAACTGTACACACCCACATTAAAATAATTAAATAAAAAGAAGCTTTTAAGCAAATCATTAATTCAATAAATACTACAATCAAATTAATTGCAATCCTTACAGTTTCATATTTTAGAATGATTTAAAAAGAATTCCTTTCTTGTTGCAGTTTTCATTTAGTAATATGTTAATTTTTGTCCATTATTCAGACTTTCTTTCACACTGTAGAGAAGAGTCAAATTACCTTTTTGGAAGAAAACTAAAGTGAAGAACTGGAGTATTTTAGATGAAATGTTTTTTTTATATTATGTCATCAGTGTTCAATCCAAGCAAAATTTATATTGCTTTAACATTTCTAGCTGCTGTTGGTTACACTTGCATACATTTCTCACTCTTTGATATCACTCATTTACTAAGCAATGCTTTTTATATATTTTTAACTCCTTGCTTATACTTAACTGTTTACCTATAACAATTGATAAGTCTTGGCAAATGTTTTTGGCTAGATACAAAGCAGACAAATACTATTGACTGACTCCTTCTTCTTTCTCTCTTGTCAAGTGATAAAAATCTTTTTCAATATTCAATATCTGCTTATCTTTTGCAGTTGAATTATAGACACAACCTGGTTTCTAATTGTGGATTCAATTTTAAATGTCCTTTTTCTAAATATTGTCTGTTTGTAATAAAATGACAGTATTTGTTATTTAGACATATTATGTATGACAGAGACAAGTGTTTCTTCATAATGGCATTCTTACTTATTGGTTAAAGAATGACAGAAATAAATACTACAAATATTTTATAAAAATGTTAAATTTGAACAATGTTTTTTCTTTCTTTTTTTTTTTTCTTTCTTTCTTTTCTTTTCTTTGAAGAGGTTAAAAATTATGCATTTTTGGTAACTGGTTGAACTATACACATGCATTTTTTCCTGGTAGGGGTTAAAGTTCATGCAAAAAAATTTGGGGATCATACTATGCATGAAATCTGCTTATACCCAAGTATATATAGTATACATGGGACAGATTATGACAGGTTGGACATTGAAAGCCAATATTTACAAACAGGGTTTGGGCAGGTTGAATGCTCAAGGGTTAAATTTCAACTGATGCTGTTTTTGTTTATTTTAAACCAATAGTTTTGGAAAAAGCAGTGGTCCATATTTTCCTGTTTGTCACCAGGTTGCCTGACAAAAATGTCTTGTCACTAACATACTATAATAACTGACAAAGAAAAGTAGGCTGGGCAAATTGATTCACCTATACACTTAGATGATGTAGTAATATCAGTGACAGCTGATATCTTGTTAAATGGAAAACAGCTGACCTGTCACAAAAATGGTTTTGAACATTTATTAATCAGTTAAGTGAAGTGGACTTCACAAGTACATGGCAAGCTGCTGAGACAAAGAGTCAGTGAATAACGATAAATTACCCTTTTTTTTTTTTTTTTTTTTTTTTTTTTTAAGACAAAGATGACTAGACAGAGAACAATGATCTCTATAAGACAGTGATCATTACCTGTGAAAAAGGCAGATTGATGAGAAGATTGCCTTGCATCGACGGGAAGACACCTGTCAAACTGTTCACTTCCCCCATGCTTTATCTCCGCTTTGCTCATCTATAGCAGTAGGTTACAACCCAAGAATGAAATCTGCTTATTGCTACAAATTCTTATGGTATTAATTTGTGGGTAATGATCCAGCTGAAAGGTTATTTTTAAGACACAAATGTTTGACTAGAAGAAGCCTCACTCTGAGAATGAACCTAGTGTCTGGTCTGAGCTGCAATGCTACAAATTGAAATTCAAATCTGATACGCTGTTGCTTAATCTTAACTGGGTCCAACTAATTATAAAAATTAACCTTTTGATATAAACAAAGATATTTTTTCTTTTATCATGGCGCAGCTTTAAGCAGAATTTTCATAAAACTTATGAAAACAGTAATTGCAGCAGTTTCAGTCACTTTTATTTTTTAAAAATATCTATTTAACTATGATTTTGTATTTTAAGGCTTTTACCTTTTATGCTTTAAACATGGTTTATAGATATTTGATTTTTAGTATATTCAACATTCACATTTTTCTTAATGACACAAATTGATTTCATGTTTTATCCTGTACTAGCAGTAGAGCCCGGCGTTGCACGGGGATGTAACATTAAGAGATAGATCAAGTATCAACATCGAACATCATAAAGACTGAAAAATAAAATTGACAAAGATTATTGTTTAAGGTTGATGGACATGCATGTCTTAATTATTATTTTTTTTTTTTTTTTTTTTTTTTTACGAATTGGTCAAACCCAAAATGAAACAAAAACATTGTTTTCAAACATTATGAGTCTACCAATTGAATAGAATTTTATTATAAACAATTGTCTTGTAAATGGAATTTTTAAAGAATTCTGAATGTAAAAATAAAGAAAAAAAAGTGTGCATGACAATAAGAAACACTACCTGCCAAAAAAAAAAAAAAAGTGAAGTTTTGTTAAAATCAGTTGAAAAATGTAGGAAATCTGATCCAATATATAAACGAACACACACACTCACAATCTGGGTTTTAAGTATGATGCAATTTAACATTTATTTGCAAATGTTCATAAAAATATTTTTTCTCTCAAATATGATTTAAAACTATTAAATAATAAAAAAACGTTTAATACATAGTAAATAAGGAAAAAACATTCTGTAAAAGTTGTAAACAAACTTTTTTTTTTTTTTTTTTTTTTTTTTTTTTTTTTTTTTAGAATACCATGAAATAGGTTTTTTAAGTTAAAGGCAATTTTAATATGGTACGATTAAATGGGGGGAAAAAAACGCCTATCAAAGTAAACAAGCTTTGTCAGGAGAGTGGTTTAGCAGCCATAGCCTCTTTATATTTGTTTAATATTTTTTTGTTTATTTGTCCTGAGGATTGGGTAAATGAAGAGGAACAGTTACAAAATGAGATTAGTACCACAGATTAATCCAGACCAACCTGTGGTATTCATTGGCTCAGTCAATGTTTAATCTGATAAGTAGATGATCTGCTCATAAATAATTGAATCAAATGAACATGAAATCAGTTAAACCTATTTTTAAGAAGCCTATCCCTATATATTTACAATTGCTCTGCATGTTTCTTCTTTTTTTTTTTTTTTTTTTTTTTAATCTGTTAATCTGCTTGTCAACCTCATATAATTAATAATTAAAATGTCAATTAAAAAAAGATTTTTATTATAATGTTTACATGGATATGATTTAATCTATTTAAAATATGCTGAAAGCTGATCTTGTGCCTTTATTGTTGGTAATAATTTTTGCTTTTATTTATGATTGCGTATTGAAATAGGTAGGTGCAAAAATAATGTCGTTTTCTCATATAGTAACATTATTTTTTGCACCAACCTAACATTAATATTGATTTATTTTACATAAGTTATTTTATAATCTGGCTTATACAGGTATCTTAAAAGTGGCTGAAAAGTTTCTATCATGGAATAGAATTTGATATTAAACAAAAAAAAAAAAATGGATAAATGTCAACCCTTATTTTTTCCTCTCCTCATCTTTGCAGAAAGACAAGCCAAATAAATAAATAACCATTTGATCTATTACTACACATTTTAGCATGTAGCATCATTTTTAAGATATTTTATTTCTAACTTTATTTGGTTTTAAATGTATTCAGTCTAGGCAATACTTGGTGCTTGACTGAGTTAGAAAGAAATGAAAGATGTCTACATAATTTTAGATAGGGCAGACAATTACAAGCTATCATTGCTTTTAATTTTGTCAGTTTCTCATTTTAATTCTCTTCCCAAAATTTTTGACAATTGCATCAGATCCTTTCCATAAAATAATTAACTAAAATTTGTTTGCTTGGCCAAAAAGGTTTTTTTTTTTTTTTTTTTATTTATTTATTTATTTTCCCTCTTCAGTTCATTTTGTTTAAGTGACATCATTAAAAAAATGTATTGACAACTGTCATAACAGTATGCATCTTTCAAAGAATTGTTAAGATCAATGGCATATTTTATTTATTAAAGCTGAAAGAAAATAAGCAAAATTTTTGGCATATATGTTACCTTATTTTAAGAAAGGTAAAAATGCCACTGAAATGCAAAAAATAGATTTGTGCAATTTATAGGAAAGACAGTTTGATCAAACCTGTCAAAAAAAAAACTTCAAAAGTTCTGCTGAAAATTTCTCGAAAAATGATGCTCCACATTAGGTTGATGTCGATAGTCATTACTGCAGGAATAATCAACATTATATGATGCAGATGATAACCAAAATACTCAAATTAGGTGGTAGAAATCACCAGCTTGATTATGTTAGTCATTGAAAGATGATGTGTATATGATGGTAGGATTAGAAGAAAGTCTTTTATGTGTTCCTTCTTGAGAAACACACGATTTTTAACAATTGTAGCTCTTTGTAGACCATTTTAAGAGCAGGAAAAAAGCACCTGGAATTAGTTAAACAGATCCTAATACCATGAGGATAACACTAGCCTGCATGTTTTTTGGTGAGCACCATACAAAAATTGTTACAACTTAGCTAGGAAGTTTTTCACTTATTCACTTCATCAAATATTGCACCTTTGGATTGCCATATATTCTAATTGTCATTGAATTCTCTCAATAAAAATGTGTCAATTCTCTGGAAGGCTGCAAAAGGCATTTTAAACAGTTATTTGCTGAGAAATGTTCTGGGAGTTTGATATTATGAAGTTATAGCAGATAATGGAATGGAAAGCAGTTTAAGTTCTTTTATGTGTCATGTCTCTTCAGGATGTAGGCAGTCATGGCCCTCCACCTCGTTCTGTCCCTTATAGCTCCTAAAAGTTTTGTCTTTTTGTTATTTCTCCCAGACCCCGTTCCGCCATCCACTTGCTCAAGCCCATTAAGTATGTCATGCATTGTTTTCCCATGTCCCTCTTTCCTTCTATCTGTCCTGTGAGTATCAGATTTTCCAAGCCCTCCTTCTTCATTACCTATCCCAGAAATTTCATCTACCTCTTCTTGATATTAAGTATAAGTTCCTCTTTGTTTCTGTTCTCTCTAAAACCTTGTCATTGCTCACATGTTTGGCACATAGTATCCTCAGCATCTTTCTGTAGAACCACATTTCTGTTGCCTCGAGTCTCTTCTTCATCTTTGAGGAGATTGTCCAACATTCACTGCCATACAGGGAGACAGATATCATGTAACAGTTCAAGTGTATGTTAAAAATAATTTTTTTTATTAAATTGAATAAACCTGTTGGCTAACCCAATATGTCTTATGTATATATATATATCTATATAAGTATGGTGATTTTCTAAGTGTAGCTTAGATGTGGCACAAGGTCAGAAATATGGAGCACCCAGTGAGGATCGAACTCATTATATAGTTGTAATTGATCTAATGAGACAAACTTGCTAACCATTACACCAAGTTGAGTTGCCCTAAAATAACAGCCAGCATTCACATTCATGGTAATTTTCTAAGAATAGCTTTAGATGTGACACAAAGTTGAAAGTATGGGGCACCCAGTGAGGATCAAACTCACTACTAAGTCATAATTGTTCCAGCAAAACAAACCTAACCATTACACCATGTTGAAGTGCCAATATCTGTATAAGTATCATTGATGATTTGTTTAATAATTTTAACATCTTCAAGAGTTGATTTGGGTATAAGTAATTGTCAGTATATTTTATTAACAATTTGAGAGTTAGTACTATTAACTAATGTAGTTAATAATGTTGGTTATTCTAAATCATTAATGTTTTGGAAATTTACTGCACTCTAATCGTATCCATTTGACAAATTTGAACAAAAAACAAATAATAGTATAAATTCATTTCTCTTTTTTTTTTTTTTTTTTTTTTTTTTTTTTTAGTTGATTTTCATTCATATATTTATTTATTTCTTCATTGTTTAGAAATACAAAATCCCCGTAACAACAAATTATGCTGTGGCACCACATCATTCTGGTGTCTACCCTGTCCACGAACCTCTCTATGAAGCATGGCGTAAAGTTTGGAACATCAGCATCACTAGTACAGAAGAGTACTTGCATTTACGACCGGCTCGGAGAAGAAGAGGGTTTATTCATCGCGGTATAAAGGTAAGTGTTTTAATATTTTGTCTCTTTAGTGCTGCATATAATGGTAATTGTGAAAGAAGTGCCTCTCAGTTTTATGTTGGCCAATCATTTTAGAATTGGTGATTTCAGTATCGGCCACAGTGATGTGTATGACTTCTTCCTGATGGCCTTGCACATCTGTCAAGACATAAAATGATGAGCACTTTGAAAATGTGGAGCCAATGATGGTGATCATGTGGAAAATTCTGTTTTGTTGCTGAAAAATTGCTTTATCCAATGGTGTTATGATACTCCTTGTATTTGCTCTAGTCTTCATAAAAATAAATAACCATTACATTTGAAGTGATGGCCTGTGTGTGCATGCATGTATACACAAGATATATATGTATGACAAAGTGGAAAAAGATTTGTGTGACACGTTTCATCCCTTAGAACTTAATTGGACTGTTTGCTTATGTTGATATGGTGACACATGTACACAAATGAGAAATGCTGGGAATTTTAAATTTAGAAAAGAAAATTTATTTTATCTGTGTTTTGGTCACATAATCTAGACAGTTTCATGTAGATTCTTTTTGTTTACATCATTTTCTAAACACTTTTAATGAGAGTAGAATTTTTATGCCAAAATTGTGGTCAGTTTTGTTACAATGAGCAACTAATGCATTTAATGTTTTTTTAAGATGTCTATTTTGCATTCATATAATCTTTTATTTAAACTTTCTCCACTATATTCTTTCTGGCAATCCTTGCAGAAGATAGAGTAAATTCCTCGTTCAAGTTTTGGCTTGTTGTTTTGTTTGTATTGATTAAGTTTTTTTATTGTTTTAGATGTAGTTGTGGCATTTTATGTTTATTTTAGATAATTTCTTTTTCATTGTGGTAGTGGGTAGAATGATATATTTTTTTATTCATTGGTTTTTGTCACTTGGGGCCACTTTTCTATTTTGTAATATTTTGAGACTTTATTTTTGTATTGAACATGAAATTTTAATCCATTTTTTTTTTTTTTTTTTTTTTTTTTTTTCCATATTGATTTTATTTGAAGTATTTCATGTTTTACACCAAAAAGGCACCATCTAAAAATATCACTATATATATATATATAATGCACAGACAGCCTGTTTTGCTGTATCACAGATCATTAGTGTGAATCCAATTGCTTCAAGCTGGGATCAAAACTCAATGAATTTGACATCAGTCAGAGATTCTTATCCCTAGGCTCATGGCAGAGAAAGGGAATTTTTTTAACATATTTTATACATTCTATATAAACACCATACTGGCTGCTATAGCGCACTCAATTATTATGAAGAACAAGATTCAGCACTACCCTGTTGTACTTATACCCCCTGATCAAAATTTTAAGACCAGATACAAGTGGGTTAAAAAAAAAAAAAAATACTGTTACTTTAATGAAAATATTAGGTTGGTGCAAAAATAATGACGTAATAATGTTGTTTTTTGACGTATTTTTTAACGTCAAAAAACGACATTATTACGTCATTATTTTTGCACCAACCTAATATATTTGTGAATCATTTACATTTAATATATTTTGCTAATTATTATAGTTTACCAATTTGCATGTTTATACACAGATCTTCAAGCTGTTTAGAGATTTCTAGATTTCATAAAGATAATCTTTTCTTTCCACGATTCATTTGAACAGTCTTTAGTGCAAGGGAGATAAGTTAAATCCTTTGCTTCGGTGACACTAAAAGTTACAACATAGACAAAAATATACAAATACATTTGGTGTATTGTTATATTACTAAATATTCTAGATCTTAATACCATTAATAAATTTAAATATATATCCCTTTTTTCAATTCATGGCCCTGGTAAATTGCTTGTTGTATTAATACAACAAAACAAAAAACAACTCTTGTACCCAACTTTTGTTTATTTAATGTGTACTCCTCATCTCAGCTCTGAGATTAAAATTAGTGAAGGTGGATAAAACAAAAAATTTGGAAATGCCAAACTGAAATTTATATATGCCTAATGTGTCTGTGGAAACAAGAGATCTCCTGTTCTTTCAGGGAAATTAAATCCAGCTGTAAAACACTTGACCTAAAGTACTTCAGATTTCTTTTGGAATCTTAGAGAAACATTTAGTTATTTGTTCATTAATGGTAAAAATAGAACAGTAGCAAAACTAACAATTAAAATGATTTGTTTTTTTTTTAGGGGGGGGGACTTTGAATTTCTATACCATTTATTCTAAGAAATAAATATTTTGTTTAATATATTACAGTAAACCATTCTTTTGGGTGCAGCAGATTAAAAAAAAAAAACTGTTATAGTGCTAAGTGTTTGCATCAGGTTGTAACCTTATTCAAGCATAGACTTTGGAAATTATAAAATCTGTTTTCATTTGTGCAAAGAAGTAATTATTGTATAAGTGTAAGATCAAGCACATTGTAAGTCACTATACAAAATAATTCATTTTCTCTTCCTTCCACTTTTTCAAGGTATTTGTGAATATCAATTATGGATCTGCAGTTTCATAATTGATTGTTTACCACAGTTCATGTTTTTCTCTCTCTCTCTCTCTCTCATTTCTTTTTTCTTTATACTGGGAATTGAGATCATTGACACAATCACTTTACTTGAAAATGATACAAGAAGTTTTAAAGTGAGGGGAAAAATCTTTCTCAACATAGTTTTGTTTGTATCAAAGATATCACATATGAAAAACTTTTAGTTATTCTATGTAATGGCATATTCTAGTTTTTAAAATTAAAAAAAAAAAAAAATTTATTTTATTTCATTTTTTTTTTTTTTTTTTTTTTTTTTTTTTTGTAACAAACAAGTGAATATGATTTTAATATCAAAAATCCTTCATTTATCTTTGTTAATGTTTAAAGTATGCACACACATTTGTCATGTGTCTATTAGATTTTAAAGTCAAGATTCAGGATATTATGCACATAAAATGAAATCTGTTTAACTTTGAGGTTGTTAGAGGTTTAATATTGTGAAATTTGGATTGATTGCCTTTTTTTTTTTTTTCTTTTTTTTTTTTATACAGCTTATTAACCTTTTGCAGGTTATTTAAAACCAGAACATATTTTTAGATTGTAAGAATTTTGGAAGATAATGATTTACTGAACTGATAAGTTTTACTAATTAACCCATAGCTGGGGGGAGAAGAGATTCATACCTTTGTAAGGGAATGTGGAATATGATATGCCACCAAATATGTTAAGAGATATCTTAAATTTGATAAAAACAAAATTATAATATCAGTATCATTATGTTCACCTACTGTCAGTTTCACACTCTTGTTCAGTTTTTTAACAGAAGTAAGGGTTTTCCACTGTTTCCTGCTTAAGATTGGGTTTCCAGTTCCTTATAAAGTTTTATTCTTTTTCACTTTCAGTAACCCTTTACATCCTTGTGGCATTATCTTGCTTGGGATGAGTTGATTAAAAAAAAAAAAAAAAAAAATGATGGGAAAAGCCAATTTAATTTTAAGTGAAGCTTAATTAACATCTACATAAATATCGAAGCAGTTTTTATTTAGAAAAAAGTGTTACTAATAAAAAAAAAAAAAATAAAAAAAATGTTTAAATATATGTTTTATTGTCATTAGCTTCAACAGAATTTTGCATACTTTAATTGAAGAATCATACAAATCACCGAGTTTAATACAAATAAGGCAGTGGTTACGTGATCTTAAAAATATATTCTGGATTCATGGTTGCAAAATTGTTCCTTCCTTTTCCCTTACCTCAAAATGATCATTTCTACCTACTAGTTATATATATATAGCAACCTTTCTTTTAAACATGTTTCATTGAATGACAGACAAGGAAAACTTTTTTTTTTTTTTTTAGTGTCTGTGTAATATATATATATATATGAAAAATTATTGAAAACACACACACGAAATGAGAATGAATCAAATATAAATTCAAAAGTCGACAACATTAATTTAAAAATACAATAGTAGAGCAATATTCTTTATTATATGATATTACATTCAAACATATGCAAAACTGCTACATAAATGAATTCATGTTTTAACATACTCTCTCTCCATGTCTTTTCCTCTTGCTCTTATTTTATTTTTTTCTACTTTTTCCTTTTTTTTTTTTTTTTTTCTTGTCTTTCTTTCCTTTTCTTGCCTTTTTTTTTTTTTTTTTTTAACTATATTCTGTGTTTTTTTTGTTTTTAGAAATATCGTGTACTACTGCCTGATTTGATGCGATGATATGCATCGAAACTTGAATGCATTTATATAGAAGTTTTATGTATGTAATATTGTATAATAAACTGTGTATATATATATGTGTGTGTGTATATATATATATATATATATAATATATATATATATATATATATATATAGTGTGTGTGTGTTTATAATTTATTTCACAAATGTTATATTCTTCTCATTTCTTAAAACTTTTGGTCTGAAAAGATGAATATAACAATATTCATGAAATAACCTATACAGATTTTTAAGGTGTTTTGTTGATTTATCGTGTGTGTGTGTGTATATATATATATATATATATATATATATATGGTCTAATGGCAAAATTCTCCAATTGCTTGATTAATCTTTGAACTATTGTATCTTAGAAATGATTAAAGATATCTGACTGGAGGTTTCTTACCAAGGTTTTTGTAACACTATTGGACTCTACTTTGAACAATAAGAAAGCATTTAGCTCTAAGTTGAAATGATGATCCTTCTTGCTCTTGTGACTTCCTGATTCAGTTTTACTCTCTACTGTTCCTTTTTTAAAATTATTCACCATTGTCTTGATGGTTCTTGAATAGATAGAAGATAGAAGATAGAAGCCAGAGTATGAATGTTGGTACCATTATTGAAGGCCTAAATGACCTTTTTCCTCTCACCATTGTTCAGTTGGGAAAACATAGTGGGACTGACACAAAATGATTTTATCCTGTTTTTTTTTCTGAATAACTCAGGGTTTTCAGTAATTCTTACTACAAATTGTGTCAATATGGCTAAATGTTTTATCTGGAAACCCTTTTTTTGTTTTTTTTTATTTATTTATTTATTTTTTTTTTTTTAAAGATTTTTGTGGAGTGGACAATTATGCTGTTACACACACACACACACACATATAATATAATATATATATATATATATATATATATATATATATAAATATAAGAGAGAGAGATCAAATACAGATCTGAATCTGGCAATAGGATAAAGAACAAATAAGAAATGTTTATAAATTTAACATGTTTCACTTTTATTATTCTCTGAAGCTTTAATAAAAGTGGAAATTTAGATTTGTAAACATTTCCTATTTGTTCTTTATCGTCTCTCTCTAATTATTTTAGAATAAAAAGATTATTAATTCTGAATCATTGAACACAATGCAAATTTTGATATATACAAAGACAAAATATTTATGAACACTTTCCTAAAGTGGATACTCCCCACCCTCCACTTCTTTTGTAATGTTGCTGCTCTAAGCAATAATAATTGTGTGATGCTGTCATGGCTGCAATATCTGCATGTTTTGTGTTTGTGATTATCCTCCTGAAAATGAGATGATATCTACCTCAGAATGGTTGTTGGTGGCAGCAGCAACATTGGTAGAAAGAGAAAAGAAGTTACAGCTTCAAGTGAATGGGAATTGGAAATGTTATTGATTATTTTGTCACTGCTGCTGTTACTGACTTCAATGAATTACTGGTTACTGCAGCTGCTGCAAGAAAATTGTAGCTGCATTATAGGTGTTCAGGATTTTTTTTTCTCTTTGTAGTCATGTTCTTGATGCCAAGTAAGTAATTTTGGTATGAAAGATGCAGCCTAAAAAACCATTGCTTGCTTCTGATGTTTCCATTTTTATTTGCAATCAATAAAAAATTTTTTCTCCCCTATGATATTTAATTTTGTCATAAAGCAGTTTATGAATTTCTAATCATTGTCTTTTGCATTATTATTGATATTTACAAAGTTTAATTCTGTCCAACACAGGATCACAGGTGGAGGCAGGCATGTGATGAGGATAAAAAAATAAAATAAAATAAAATAAAAAAAAAATTGTAAAACTACTTTTCTCTTTTTAAATTTCAAAGTTTATTTTGAGAAAATCCAGCATTTTGATTCAGTATTCACTTATCAGTATATTTATTAATATTCAAAGTTGACTAATAACTATCTGGTTATAAGAAATCTTTTGTGTACTCTGTTCTTTCAAGATGTGTGTGGCCATGAGTCTCCCCATCTTCCTCAAAGTAACTCATATTCTTTACTGTGTCTCTTTGTGGTCCTTATTCTGAGAAATATGTGATGGAATTTTGTAGGTCACTGCTACAGAAGATGCAGAAAATGCATAATCCTGTTGGAAAATATTGTCTTAGTGTATCAACACATTTTATATTTACTGAGGACTAAATTGATCTATTATTGTGAGAATACATCTCTCCAGTGGCTGACTTGTGGCTGAGGTAGTTGTGTATTTTCTACTAGCCCAGATGGTCAGTGTTTGAGTCCAGATAAAAAAAAAAAAAAAAAAAGCTGGAGTTAAATGTTTTTCAAGTAGGTAGGTCATGTCACACATTACCTTCCTAACTTTCCATACATTTAGAAACTAGCATTCTTAGCTAAGCCTAGTTAATGTCAAAGACTACATCTGTCTATAGCTTTGTTGGTCATTGGGGGATAATATATTAATGATGAGGTAGCTAATATCTAAATTGTTTAATTTTATAATTATTTATTTGATGGTATTCAATGGATGATTTTTATAAAGTTATACAAAAAGAAGTAACTTTAGATTAAACTACGCAGTAGCTATTAATGTTTTTTTTTTTTTTGTTCAGATTTATGAAGTTAAAGATAAGTATGCAACACATTTGATGCAAAAGGCTATAGTGTGAATTAGTTCTGCTGATTCACTCAAGAGAAGATTAAAGCCTATGTACTTCAAAAAGAAATAGCATGTGTGTACATAAGGTTAATAACCTTTGTTCAATTGGTCTGTTCATTTACTTGCTTGTAATATTGAATTACTTTCATTCATACCAATATGAAGCTTAAGTATTTTTGTCATCTGTTGTATGATTTGTTTATTTATTGGTACTGAAAATGTATTGATGAAAGAGGCATAACATACTAAAAATTACTTAGCCTAACTTAGTATGAAATTACTTCAGCCAACATGCAAAAAGTGAGTTATTGAAAATAAATTTGATCTTCAGAAATTAAGAGATCTAAGTATGTTTTAAACTATGAGCATACCTGAACAGTATGAAAAAAATATGTATGTACAATTCAGTTAGTTATTTTTATATACACACACACACATATATATATATATATATATATATATATATAAGAGAGAGTTAATATAAGTAAAGGGTTTGTCAGCTAGCTAATTGATGTTACCTACAGCTTCCTGACTCTAGAGTTTCGTAGTCTGTCCACTCATCAAGGTGGGTATCAGCAATTAACTCTCACACACACACACGCACACACTGGTTTATATAGCCTCTTCAACCCAACTGATTTTATTAGCTACCATTCATTGAACTTCATCAAGAATCTAAGAACAATCTCAAGGAAGCCTTGTTGATAAAATTTTTCTCTACATTATATCACGAAATAAGATTCCTAAAAAATGTTATCAAGAAGACAACTATCATATGTATTTATTATGCATACACACTACACAGTGTATATGAGCACACACATTTAAGAAACAGCAGATATTTTTATCTATAGTGCTCAATATTCAAAAATATTACCTTAAAAAAAAAACATTAAAATTGCTATTTAAAGTTAATCTTATATATATATATATATATATATAATTAAGTTACTGACTTTGTTTTAGGTTTTCTTGATAGTTAAACTCTTTGTATTTTTTTAACAGTTCTCTGAATGTTGCATTTAGAATTGTAATTTTTCAGATCAGGTGCTTTTAATAGCTACTACTGTGATGATCAGGACTGGTTTCTCCTACTTAAGAAATTGGAATGTTGTGTGTATATTGAAATTTTGATAATCATAAATGAATAAATAAACATTTAACACTTCCCATCAGTTTTACTTGGAAGTATTTATTATTTTCCATGTAACCAAAATTGCTTTTATTTTCCTTTCTGATGCTGAAGTTGCTGCCTCAGCAAATTGTAGTTGTAGTGATGGAATGAGTGACTGATGCAGTCAGACATTGAAGTGGCGATTACTATTGAACAACAATAATGGCTGCTGTAGCAGGTAAAATTGTTGGGTTGGGTGGGGGAGTGTGTGCGTAACAGAAGTACTATCTTTTCTCTGTTGCCATATCTTGGTACTGCTTCTCTTCAGGATGGATTCTATTTGCCAAATACTAAGTCTTGAATTGGCCAAATGGCTTTGTCTAAACACACTACGTTGTGTGTATGCAATGCTGGTTTTCTATACAAACCTAATTTTGTGTATAGAGGTGTTGCTGAAAAGTTCTTGGCCTGACTAAAGAGGAATAAAAAAAAATATTTTGTCATTTGGTCAGATTTTGGTAAGCTAAGAACTTATCACTCTTCCATCATATACTTTTATGAATGTATGAATATGTACACATTTTTTTAGTTTTTATTAATAATATATATTAAAGTAAAAAAAATTGAACTGTGTGTGTGTGTGTGTGTGTGTGTGTATATATATATACACACACACACACACACACACTACACAAGTTCCCTTTTATGACTATTTAGTGAATATGTGCACCAAACTGATGGTGTAATCATGGGTTCACTTATCACTCTAACACTATCAGAATTTTACATGTCAAACCTAGAAAATGAAATATTAAAAAAAAAAAATAAGGAAATAAAACACACTAAGCCCAACTATTCATTACATTTACAATGTAATAAATACAAGTATGAAGCCAAAAATCTAATGACCTTAGAAAATAACTTGGCCCTTAATTTCACATATGAACTAAACAAATATAATCCTCCTTTTTAGACATACTAATTGTTTAAAATAATGAAAGCTTTAAAACCTCTATCTGTAAAACACCAATCAACTTAAACCTATATCTACAGCACTGAATGCTCCTGACACACAAAATAGCTATCATAAGTAATTTAATAAATGAAACGCATTATTATATTATTCATTATTAGTTGCCCATTTAAAGAATGTCTCTAATAAAAATACAATCAACACATACATTGTTTACACAACCACTGCATTAGCACACTGATTAATTTGCCATTTATTTGATAATAGTTCACTTAAATCACATATTACCAAACAAGACACAAGAAATCTGACAAATCCTTACCAATAATTCAAAAATACTATATCACATAAATTGTAAAAAAGAAAACAAACTACAAATACTAGAAGTATGAAAAAAGAAATACCTAACATCAATAAAATGTCATTAAAAATAATACTAACTGTATTTCATAAAAAGAACCATGAACTCACATGTGAAGATGCAATACTTTAAAAAAAAAAATGTGATGTGTGAGGACACCATATTTGAAAAACTATGAAACTAGCATAGCACAAAAACAAAAAATTTCATAATGGCTTATAAAAGCCAAAAGACTGACATTAAATAGTTTATATTTAGACTTTTATTAAAAAACAGGAAAATGGTCTGAAATTTATATACAAGTTAAAAACATTGGTGTTTTATGAAACTTGTGTAAAGAGGAAAATTGCTGCCCAAATACATTATAGATGTTAAAAATAATTACTGAAAATATTTGATAACTTTCAAAAATAATCCTTCATATTTCTGTAGGTCTATATGTAATTTCCTACGTCATGAATACAACGATCTTTTGTAATTTTGAGATTTTGCACTTGTCTATTCAAGAGCAATTGGTGTCATTTCACAATTATTGAAGATTTCTTCCTTTACAACTTAGTAATTCTTGTAGTGACACTAAAAACTATTAAAGATTTAAAAAGGGATAAAAATGTCCTTTTCTGATTACTTTTAAACAAACCTGTATTATAATTGACATGTTCCTACCCAAATATATAGTTAAAGATTCTATGTATAAA
The DNA here is from genome assembly GCA_963932145.1 of Acanthosepion lycidas. Lineage (NCBI taxonomy): Eukaryota > Metazoa > Mollusca > Cephalopoda > Sepiida > Sepiidae > Acanthosepion > Acanthosepion lycidas. The sequence continues at coordinate 37,757,929 of OZ010600.1, read as the reverse complement.
AAATGTTATTACTCATGTAATTTGGATAAATATCTGTGTGAAATTATTATATACATATATAAATATAGGTTTGTGGTTTTAAGCATAGCATTACTGTAATAAATGTACATTTCTATATGTACTTGTGTGGACTTAAATTTGATGAAATGCATTCATTGCTCCAATTCACACCTTTTCTTCTGAACTCAAAATTAGCATACATTTTTATTTTAATCGTTTTTATGTTGAGTATTTGCTGGCTCACTTAACCATTTTGCATTTTCCTTTCAGTCTTTACATGATGAAGGGTTATTCTTTCAAATCTTTCTTTTTAAGTGATTATTTTCTCAGTTTGTTACAGTTGATATAATTGTTAGCATTTGTGTGTGTATGGGGGTGTATTCCACTCTATAAATCTTAACTATCATTAGCAGAGAACATTAGCCAGAACTAACATTGAAATAGAATGGTATGAAGAGACAATAAGATACAATGTAATGTGTGCAGTACAACATAAATGCTTTTTTTTTTTTTTTTTTTTTTTTTTTTTTTTTTTTTTTTTTTTAAATAATGTTCACCCTGTAAAAGGTCCAAGAGCCACTCAAAGTAGAGGTTACAGATTAAGTGGCAAAGTTCATGGAGATATGAGATTATGATTGTAGTGATTGGGGAAGCATCTTTTTGGGAGTTTATTCCACAAAGCACCTTGAGCCAGATAAAACTAAAACCAAAAAAAACATTCAAAACTCTACCATCATTTTGCATTAAGTTTTAGGACCACTGTTTAGTGAAATCTTTAATATATTTTTCTAATTCTATTCCTGTATATTTGTTTTGAACTGTAAAATAATTGAAAGCATATTTTTTTTTTTTTTTTTTTTTTTACCATATTAGGTGATATATACATCATCCTTCAAAAATTTAAATAACCCACAAAGAGTTAAGGCATAAACCACTTGATCAATCCTCAAAATGGATAAAAAAAAGAATATATTTTTTCTTTTTAATATTCCCAATATCTTGCCTATGACACCTGAAGGGCTGTACTGTACACTCCAGCCTTTTTCAAGCATCTGTCATTGAGTTAAGTAACCTTGGGATTTTGAACTGAACTCTTTATTCAATTCTTTGGGGGGGTAGATGATTATTGTTCTACTTTCCATGTATATAAGTCAATACTTGCCAGTTTTATTCATCTTTGTATCTCTTTTCCACTGAACAAGTGACTTTTTACTGCCAGATTTAATGATTGAACTCACAATTACCAAGCAACCAGATAAATTTTGACCAATGCTTTAATCTGCTGTCATGTCTCTTGGAAAATCCATTGATGTAATTTTAGAGCCTTCTCCCTACTTTATTCAAACACTGGAATTGTCTAAGTGTCTGACTCGAGTGGTGGGAAGTTTTACTGCCTTTCTTTCCTTAATCAGAAGCTCTTAGATGGTATTTATTGCGATGCTAAGTCTACTGAGGAGGTTATTTATGCTTAACATGTGCACTGAGTTTTTTCAGTTGACTTATCTTCCATTTCAAAGTTCTGTTATCTTGACTTTAATCCACATGGATTAGTGACTACCTTTTCTTTTCCAACTGCATGAGATGGAATACACAGAGTGGGCATTTTATTTTGCTTGTGGGTAGGGCCTTAGTTTGAGAAAGATATTTCTAAGTTTAACTGCTTTTGAATACTGTATATAGACTACAGATACTTTTGAATCATTTCAAATGTACCCCTTATTTATGGTAAACAAACTGTGGCAGTTTTTTTTAATTGTTGCTATTTACTCTTTTGTCTCTACAGATGTTATTCTTGCAGGATAGTTGTTACCTTTAAGGGTATTTCTAATGTGTCTGGTTAACCACAAATTTTGTTTTATATAAGCAGTAGATGATTTGTTTTTTGACACTGTTGTATGAATGGTGAAAATTGAAATTCAGGTATTATCTGATGAATGTTGGCTTACACTATACAGATGTTTTGAACCTATACTCTTTGTGAGTTGTTAGTACATTCAAGAAGAAAGCTCTCCCCACCCATTTTGAACTTTATGCTAGGTTTTCTTGTGCTAACATTGACCAGCAGTATTTGTACATTTTGGTAGAGTATGAAGGTGTCATATTTAAACTACCATGGCTTGCCGCCTTTGGTGGTGATGATTTTATAGTCATTCCTCAAAGTATCCCACAGCTGAACCTTCTTGCAATCAGTTATATGTTGAAACCCAGATCAAAGTATGTTTGCTTCAATCACAGATTTTTTCCAAGGAAGAATACTTTGTTTCTGTCTTTCTTCAACCATTTTGTGACATTTTAAAGAAAGCATTGTCATCATTTGAAAAGAATTTGGAACCTTTTCTTATTTAACAGTTTTGTCCCCACTGGAAGTGAGTGTTGAAAGAGGTTAAAACAAAAAAGGTCAATCCTCAACAATGTTTCTCTTTATCTTTTTCACTGCTCTTGAACATGTGAACTGTGCCCATATTCATATGTAAAATGTTTTCCTTTTGTTCACTGCCTCACCCTCCCTGCTTTATCTCTACTGCCTTTCTTGTGCATTATTCATTATTTTCATTCTTGACCTTTTAGTATATTTTTATTCAGTTTATTTGGGTTTTGGTCACATTTATTATATTGAACAGTTCATCACTGTTTGACTCCCACGTTTTTTTTTCTTTTTTCTCAGATGATGAACTGTTTTTTTTTTTTTTTTTTTTTTAATTTCCTGTATAGGCAATCCCCTTTTTCAAGAGTCATTGGGCATAGATTATACTTGTAGTCATTTGTCTTTTGCATTGTAGATTTTATTTTGTTTAATTCTTTTAAATCTAACAGATATCAATGATTTAATGACTCAAAGAACAGATTGAGAATCCCACAAACCAATAATCCCAGAAGATTAATAGAAAAAAACAACAACAAGAAACCTGCAAGGGATCAATCAGATTTTTGTTTATATACTTTAAAAAAAAAAAAAAATTCTAAACAAATATCATGCATGATTTTTCAATAACATCTCTTATAATAATCTATGTATATTGAAGTCTGTCTGTTAATTAAAACCAAAGACTTTGTAGTGTTTGTTCATATCAGAGTGCCTTCAGGGTTTTTATATCCAGAGGATGTTGAAACTACATAGAAGGAAGTGACCACTTGTATATAATTATATTGACCAAAGAGAAGTGATTATCAACTTTGGTCATTATATATGACAAGGCTGACTCAAGTAGAGTTGGTATCAAGTTTAAGGAAGTTTTTATTGCAAAATATTTTTTTCTGGAAGTTTTAAAACAAATATATTTTGAAAATTGTAAAGTTTTAGACAGAAAATGATGCTCATTTTTTTTGAATTGTTAAAAAAAATTTTTTGTTATATTTTCTCACTTTAATTTAAAAAAATTTCAAATGTGTATTGTAATTATTCTTGGGGACAAATCTGTTTTGTTTACAATCATCTCTGGTTTTATTGTTTTGAGTTTTGTTAATTGCTGTTGAACTATTTTAAATTGATGCTTTATGAAGACTTGGCACAATTCAGATGTGACAAAGAAATTTAAAATGGACTTCTGTTTGACAAGACAATAATATTAGAAAAGCCCATTATACAGTTAAAGATCTTGCATTTTGTATTGATTTTTCTGGCTAAGATCAGATTAATTTGTTGGAGTTATAATTTTGTCAGTTGTAGATTTACACAAAATATAAATCAGGTACAGGAATCATCATTGTAGCAAAAACAAATTTACATTATAGTATGAATTTAAAATTGTCTAGACAAAATTGATTGTACTTTCATTTATTGCCTCCTTCGAAAGCAGAAACTGTATATGATATATTTTTTTTTAAATTCAATCTTTCACTGTCTATCTGTCAGATATCAATTTATCACAAAACCTTGCATCTGGCTAATTTTCTGGAGGACTAAGTTTCACAAAGATCAAGAATTTTTGTTTCATCAGTCTTATGCTTTTTAACAAGTCATAATTCCCTACCCATTTATTGCTTGCTGGTTTTTCTTTCATTTTACAAGTTTTCAGTCTGCATAATTTTGGTGATTTTACTTTCATGTGAAAATGAAATTGACCTACATAAAAACAGTCTTTAGGCAGTCGTTAATTTTTAATTTTGTTTTTTTACTTTCAGGTATTACCTCGACAAATATGTGGCCTGTACACTCACAACTTGTTTATGGATCGTTATCCTGGCGGCCGTAAAAAGTTGGACACTAGTATTCAAGGGGGAGAACTCTTTCAGACTTTTCTCTACAATAAGGTTGGTTTTCTTTTTGATATAAATTGTTAAATCATGACTTGTCATAAAAGGAAAGACGTTTCTGTTATTAGAATAGCAAATTATTGCTAATGAATTTATTTTATAACTATGGCCCCAATGCCTTCGTCTTGAAAAGATTTCTAGGAAATGACTGGAAAAATTAAACTTTTTGTCTAAATTTTGACAAGTGTCATTTGTAGTGCAATTATCATAAAGAGGACTACAAGAGCTTTTAGCATTAATATTTATGGTTAACTGTAGTTTTTATTTGTGGTTGGAAAATTTTGTTTTTGGTGTCTTTCCTACCATGTACCTTTGCTGTTTCATATAGAGATCATAAACTGATGAGTTATTAACAGTAATAACTTTTCAAATATTTGTCTTTTCTTGTATCATAATTTTCTTAGTTTATTATAGGCTTTTTTTTCTTTTGGGGTTAATCTTAGCTGTTATTTTTTTAATCATATATAACTACTATTAAAAAAAACAAAAGAAAATCATCCATCTTAATTGTCTTTCCAAAAATGTCTTCTTTGTTTTGGGAATATAACTCTCCTGTATTACTTATCAGAATTTCTTCATAGTTTGGTCTCTAATGCTAATAGGTTCTAAAGTTTAGAAACTTGATTTAAAAAATACTAGTATATTTTTTTTTTTTTTTTTTAAAGAGCTTTGTGAAAATAAATAAAATTACTTTAATTATCTGTTTATTTCAGGTGAATATTTTTATGACTCACATGTGCAATTATGGAAGTGACAGACTCGCTCTTTACACTTTTGAGAGTGTAATAAAATTCCTGCAGTGTTGGACACATTTCAGATTATTTACTGTTCCACCAAAACAACTGGCTGACATCTACTTTTCTACCTATCCAGATGAAATTGATCCCATTTGGGTGGTATGTATAATTGCTTCAATATTTACTTTAAATTAGTAGGTTCAATATAAGGATAACAATATTTATTTTTCTTCCAATTATTTATTAAACTACACCATTTTAGTTATATTATAACAGGCTTGTTAAAATAAGTTCTGTTTAAAAATATTTAATGAAAAATTATGATTGAACACTTGAAATATGATTTTAAACTATATATATATTAGGTTGGTGCAAAAATAATGTCAGTTTTTTACGTTAAAAAAGATGTCAAAAACCGTCATTATTTTTGCACCAATCTAATATATATGGTGAGGTCTTAATAAAATCACTCATGGACTACTGTGAGTGTCCAAGTTGAGTGTCAGAAAGAGTACTCAGCCTTGTAAAAACCTTGCCTCAAATTATTATAACAAAATTCTTTGTCAGGAAAGATTAATTCCTACTCTGCCTCAAGAACAAAACATGGCTATGCATGTCAAATACTTAATATTTTTCTAAAATAATAATACTGTGATTTCTTTTGCCTTCAGATTCAAATTTTCCCTTTTGGAATCTTTGATTTGTTTTTTTTTTTTTGTTTTTTTTGTTTTTTTTTGGTATGTAAATGAAGGCTACATAAAACTACTTCATTGCCATTGGAGATTCAGACCATCAAAAATTAATTTAATGGCAAACAATAGAAAAAAAATTGTTTTCTGTTAATTTTTAGTTTTGAATTGTCAAAATTGTAGAAATATTTTTACTGACAAGATTTAGTAAAACTTTGAATTTTTGCTTTTTCAGAATCCTTGCCATGATAAAAGACATATGGCAATTTGGTCTCCCAAGAAGACTTGCCACACCCTTCCGCAATTTATTGTAGTTGGGCCTCAGAAAACAGGTGAGAATGCTAACACCATCCGAAATATTACTTTACATTGATTGACGTTATTGAAGTGGCTTTCAGAATTAGTAATCCAAAATTATTCTTTTTCCTTTTCTTCTTTGTCATTTTTTTTTAATATGTAATTGAAAGATGGTGGACAGAAAAAGTACAATGTATTCATACTGATTGGTAGTGTCTCAAGTTTTCAGATTGTCTAAATAGATTCGCCTCTACAGTAGTCTCCCTCCTATTCAGGGTGTGGGGGTAATGCCTGAAACTGCAAATGATACTGAACTTATCTGATACCTACATAAATAAAAGATTAACAACAATAATTATTAAAATGACATTGTTATAACAATATATGGTTTTGTAATAGAACATTTTTTTACTGTAGATCTTAGCAACTTCAGCATATGATTGTTTTTCATTCCTTATTAAGTTTAGAATTTTCACATTTTCCTTTAATGGAAAGACTTTATGGCTTTGGTAAAATAAAGAATAAACACTCTACATTGTGAGCATCCATTACACTTGCACTTTGGGACATTATTAAGTAAAACTTATAAATTCTTTTTATTTTTGGGGTTTGACTGCAGATAACTGAAATGGTGGGATAAGACCAGAGTACAAATCTCTGTAAATTGACATCAATGACATTGATATATATATATATATATATATATAGTTTTGGAATGTCTCTTGGGTAAAATTCTTACCGAAAATAATAATTGGCAGCTTTTATAAATATTGTAATTCTTTTATGAAAACATTACATGTGCATAATTTAATAACTTTGTGGCAGTTTTACTTAATTCAAAAAATAATAAAATTGATTATTCTAATGATTTTATTATATTTTTTCTCTCCAGGCACAACTGCTATTTACACATTTCTAAATATGCATCCCTCAATACGAAGTAATGTTAAACGGCCTCTTATATTTGAAGAACTCCATTTCTTTAGCAGTGACCATTATTATAACAAGGGTCTTGACTGGTAAGTATAACATCAGAAAATGGTCATTTTGAAAAAAAAATTCTTTAAATTTCTTTTTTCATAATAAAAAGACAGTGTAAATAAAAAAGATGAATTGCAATTATTTTTATTATTTTTATTTATTTTTTTTTCTTTGCAATGTGCTAGTAAACTTTCTATTTTATTGATTTTTGTTGTAGTTTGATACTGAAGTGTAGAAATTGTTAATTCATATACAAAACAATTCTAAATTCTTTAAATATTACTGAAGAGAATATAAAAAGATTAAAGCTCAGTGGATAAATGACTTTTGTTGTTTAGCTTTTGTAACCTAATCAGTAAGACATTTCATAGTAAGATAAACTCTCAAGGATCTGTGCAGCTTGCAATAAGTAGTGACTCAGGAGTTAGAAAAATATAGCAGAAATACAATTAAAAAATATAAATAAAGAAAATGCTTAATAACAGAAATTCAATTAAGATGATTACAGTGTGAGAAAATTACAATATGATTTTTTTTTTTTTATTTTGGATTTATATGATTTTTTTTTTTTTTTTTTTTTTTTTTTTTTGTTAGGTACATGAGTTCATTTACATATAACAGACCCAACCAGACGGATATAATGTTCTTTGAGAAAACAGCCGATTATTTTGACAACTACATGGCCCCAATGAGAGTAGCAGCATTGATTCCTGATGTTAAACTTATCACTATCCTGCTTGACCCGGTGAAGCGGGCTTATTCTTGGTATCAGGTAGGTTCATAATGAATAGACACTCAGCTTGTTATGACTGACAATCAATATCACAGCCTAGACTGTAATTTTGCCAAATGTACATCAATCTCATTTAATCATTTCTCATTTCCTTCTGATTGCAAGTGGTTAAGAATGATAAAGATGACTGGCAACAGGACTAGGCTCTGTCTGATTATTTCAAGTTACTTGAAAATTTATTCTGACTTACACATAATATTGGATGATTTATTTTGGCATAAAATTTATACAAAGGTAAATAAATTTTAAAGTAAGTCATGGGATGAAAAATATTGAAAGAAATGAATCAAAACCAAGCTATTTTTTCCTTTCTAGGTGTGTGACTGCAATTCCTTCACCTTTACTCTCAAATTCAATTATCTTTACATGGAGTATTTATTTTTATGATAGTCTTTTGCTTTCTTTTTTTCTTTTTTAACTGATAATTTGTGTGTGTGGGACACTGAGTGTCGACAGTCTGCTTCATGCTTGAACACAATCTTCAGGCCATGTGTATTGTTTTGGCTTGACTATTTATATATGCTGGTCAGTAGTGCATTATGGGCAACTGGGTGTATTTACATACAAACAAATTTAAAATACTTTTAAAATATTGGGGTCACTGAATTGTAATAAGCCTTTTCATTTATAATTAGTAAATATAGTTTTTAGGTTGGTGCAAAAATAATGTCGTTTTCTCACATATGTTACTATGTGAGAAAACGACATTATTTTTGCACCAACCTAATACTTGATAACACTATCACATAACTGACATAATACAGAACTTAAAACTTTATAAATTTTTCTAATTAAAATTTAAAAAAAAATGAAAATAATTCTTGTAAAAATGCATTATTCGTAGAAAAACTTTTTCTTAAAACAATAGTGTCCATAATATATTTTATTCATAAAAGTAATTAAAATAGGTTTTCTAATTAAATAATGTCTTAGTTAGATTTTTTTACTTTATAATTTGGAGCAGATTTTTGATAACTGGGAGTGTTTTGTTTTACAAAAAGAAATTGATAAATTCTCAAAGGATTTCTGGTTAGAACAAATATAAACATTAGGCAGCACAAAAAAGAATTTCATAAAATTAAACGAGTGTGTTTGTATGCGTGTGTGTGCATGAGGGTGTAACAGATGCACAAAAAAAAAAAAATATATATTTTTACCAGTAAAACATTTAAAAAAATAATTTCATTCATTTGTGAATAAGTCCTGAAAGTTTAATTAAAATCTGACAATTATTTGATTTTTTGCAAGAATTTTGCATGTCATTAGCAATAATTGGTACTAGACAATTGTGTTGTTACTTTAAGGTTTGCTGCTTTGATTTTATAGCAATCTTCTACTATTGATGATGACAGTCTTGTAAATAAACAACATTGAACATACAATGGAATTTACTTATGAAACAAGCAAACACTACATCTCTTCTTGATAACATGTTAAACTGTACTAATAATGATCTAAAGGTAAATGTCTGAAAATCTACAAAAGAAAATGATCTCATAAACTTCTATTCACACCACAGCAAAACAAATTTTTGAAAAATTATAGCTTTCTACTTAAAAGCACATAAAATTTGAATATTTACATGATGAAGAGGAGTACATTAAAAATACTTTTAAACTCCTCTAATATCCAAATTATTTCACAGTAATATACATGTAAAATATATCCCCTTCCTTTCTTCAGCATGCTCGTGCCCACAAGAATCCTGCTTCTTTGAATTTCACATTTTATGAAATCATTACTGCTGGAGAAGGAAGTCCAAAGATTCAGCGGGAACTGCGCAATCGATGTTTGAATCCCTCAATATATGCTCAACATCTTGAGCGCTGGCTTGACTACTTCCCTCCGTCACAGGTGAGTGTCACTTTGCTTTCAGTCTTTATAAAGTGCATGAAAGGGAGATATCACAACCTATCTGTTTTAAATTATCTCTTCATGAATATTAAGTAATTATAATAAAATGAATCCATATATTATGCTAGTATACTTGTACAGCCAAATTCATTGATTTGTTACACTTTAAAATTTAAAATATTTATTAAAAAAAAAAAAAGACCTTGTATAAACTATGGTTGCTTTAAATACTATAGCTTTTCCACTTTGATGTAATTTCTGGCAATCATTTTTTTTTTTTTTTTTTTTCCTCCACACCAAACAAGGTGAAAAAGCTACTAAGATGCAAGAGCAGTTATTAATAGTGAAAGATTTTATTGAAAATAAAACTTGAAATATTTGTTAAATAAATAAAAATCAAAAAAATCAAAAAAAATCAGTAAAATGTTTTCTATTGGGTCTGCAGACAAGATTTATTTTAGTAATATTTTTTGATTTCAATTGTAGTCTTTTGGGTGAATGTAAAATTTCTATGTAAATCTTAACACCTAGCTATATTAGGTTGGTGCAAAAATAATGACGTAATAATGTCGTTTTTTGACATATTTTTTAACGTCAAAAAACAACATTATTACATCATTATTTTTGCACCAACCTAATAGGTTAAAAAGGAATATCTGGTTTTGCTGTAAAAGTTTTCATCTGCAGTTTAAGTGGTTTATTTATTTATTTTTAAATTTCAGCTGCTGATATTAGATGGCCAAGAAGTTAAAGAAGATCCACCTTTAGTCATGGATAAACTCCAGAAATTCATTGAAGTTCACCCTTATGTTGATTATAGAAGGTTGTTGCGGTAAGTAATGAATACAGCCAAGTTTATTTGAGGGTTTGTTTTTTTGTTTTTTTTTAAATCTTTGTAGAGACAAGTTTGTTGACAAAGTTTAACCTTTTGAGCCCACAAAAAAAAAAACCATTGTAAAAAAAGAATTTTTTTTTTTCTCTTAACATGGCTATTACTGAATGTTTAGAATTTTAATAACAAGTGTTAGATTTATTTACAAGATTATAAATATGTGAACCAGCTACAATGCAATATTTATTATTTAACATTTTATAAAGAAATAAATATGAAAACTGAAATAATTTATTTTTTATATATTTTTATAATCTAGCAACTAAATAGTGTAATATTTTTGCTGTTATTAAAATTCTCATATATATAACATTTTAAAACAAACATTGCAGAGGGAGTATGCACTAATGGTGGTGTCAAGAGAAAAGCCATCCTTTTTGACACTTTTTTGTGAGTTCAAAAGGTTAAACATGGCCAGTTAATTTTTCCTCTTGAGACAAAATTTAATTTTTCTTAAGTCATCTCTCAGCAAGTCTCATTCTCATAAGATCGAAGACAAATGTTATTGTGTAGTTATATAGCACAAATATGACACAACCCCACTCCCATCCTTGATAGTGAGCAGAAAATACCTGGGTTCTTTTATTTTTACCTTAGAGCTTACTCATAACCATATATATCTTAGTGCAATGAAGAAATCCTCTCTCTACTCCAAGTTAAAATTCTTTCACACCTGAAAGCAGTGAGTTACAATTTTAATTACTCCAAGTTTGTGTTTGTACACACACTCACACACACACTGGTTACAGCCATATACATAGAAATGTCCTGAGTTGAGCTCTACTCATCAGCTCTCTTTCTATAGCAATGAAGTACTGAGAAATTCTCAGCTTATTACTTATAGGAATTGCTAATTTTTATAAATGAATTGAGTTTTTGTTTTCTTTTTACAAGTATTTTTTCAACACCTATGAATCTAAAGCCCTATTTGATCAACTAAATAAATTCTTTGACACACATCTTATCCAATATTCAATAGTTTGATCAGCTTTATAGTTTTCTAAGACAGTTCCTGATCTGAATATTAAAGAAAGGGAAAAAAACATTTTTACCAATGAATTTATTATTTTTCATTGCATGAAAACCTTTCTTTTTTTTTTTTCTTTTGAAACACAGCTATGACTCTAAGAAGAAATTCTACTGCCAAGTCCTACAGTCTGATTTTATTAAGTGCCTTGGGCCAGGCAAAGGCAGAATTTACCCACCAATGGAAGAAGCAGCCCAGAAATATCTGAAAATGTTCTTCCGTCGACACAACGTTGCATTATCTAAACTGTTAATGAAATTAAACCAACCAGCACCAACTTGGCTGAAAGAAGATCTACGAGAGAGCATCTAACCATTGCAAAAGTTGCACATGACTGCGGTAGCCACAAGCAAATTGACTCTCTATCACCTCCATCTTCATCTACATGTATAATTCTTTATCTTTTTTTCCAGATCAGAGTTGATAGTATTGGCCTTGTGCCCAGTTTAAGAATGGTTTCTAACTTGTTTGTGACTCTCCACTCATTCACAATATATTTTTAAAAATAAAATGGGTAACTCTTTTCATCTTTGATTAGAATTAGTTATATAATTATGTTAAAATGAAAATGTTCAATAAATATTGGATCTGTAAGGGTTCTAATGACACCCCTCCCCCCACACACCTAATGGTTTATAGTTTATTTTGTATATGTTGGTATATTGGGGTGATAGAATCCTTCCATTTTAGAATATCATTGTATCATCATCATTATCATCATCACAATACAACTTTGCATTGCAAAAGCATTCTTTGACATTTTGCTTTTATTTTTTATTTCTTTAAATGAATGTTTTGAAGACAATTTTCTCTTAAGGGCATAACAATTGCTTTCACTTAAAACCTTTTAGATTTGGTTTTTATTTTTGAAGTCTCAGGTTGGCCAACAATTTTAAGTGGCTTTTTTACTCTTTGGCCACATGTTTTTTAGAGCATTTTTAAATACATAAGGTTTTTAATACATTCAAGTTTAGTTGAAAGGATTCAGTGTTGAAAATGTCTTGCAATGAAGATGCTTCAAAAGTCTGAAATGATCCAGTGAGTTTTGAGTTCTAACAAAATCTTTGCAATGAAAATGTTAAGTTTGCATACAAATTGAAATGTCATTGAAACAAGTGTGGTAAAATTTATATATTTGCATTTTTAAAAGGCAGCTTTTAAAGTAAGTTTAAGAATTAAAATTAACATGACTAATATTGAAGTTAGTTTAGTTTCAAATACAATATTCGATAATAACTTAAAATTTGGGATCTCTCCCTATCCTGTTCTTGTCAGTCTGGGAAAAGCATAATCTGAGCAAAAGATTCTCATCAAAATGAAGTTGAGATCTGGATTGTTCCATTGTCAAATTTCTTTATTGGATTTAATGCTTATGCAAATGTAGACAGACATTGAAATAAGTTGTTTCTGTTGATGGCACCAGTTGAAGATTTAATACTTTTATTTCTTGTTTTTGCTAAGATAATTGTCTTGGCAATGATTCCACAAGTAGATTTGAAAGTGTGAAGGCAGATAAAAACTAGTCTCTACTCCAATAAAGAAAAATTTATTACTTACTGAAATGATAAATAAAACAATCCTTGAATTATCTCATTATACATAAATGCTAATTAGATTTGACTAATAATTTTTGTTTATTGATTAACAAAGTTACCCTCTGATGTTAGACTGATAAAATGCTTTATTTGCTTATGTAATTCTGTCAAGTCCTACCTTTGTGTAAATTGGGGAAATTATCTGGGGGTCAGGGGCAATATGATAAACTAATTGAAAGCATTTTTCATAATCTGATTTTTTTTATTCTCAATTTTAAAAATATTTGGTTAGATTTTTTGAATTACTGAAAACAAGAAATTAACATTTTATTGAATTTTTCTAAAAACATAAAACCTGCTTTTTGTTCTGTTTCATTTGTTACACAGACCACGAACAAAATATTAATTTTAGTTTATTACAAACTCAAAATTTGTGAAATAAAAAAAAAATGATATTTGTTTGCAAGCCCTACATCACTCATATGTTATGAGTTTTAACATGCCATTAAAAGCTGTGATTTTATAGAGGCAATTTTTTCTTAGAGAAAAAGTTTCAATATTAAAGTAAAATACATTTTTTCTCTCTTAAAATGTGGATCAAATTTTTTTTGTGTGTGTGTGTGTAGTCCTTTTATTCAATGGAGGTCTCTGTTGATAATTTTTTTATTATATAATAAATTAACCCCACCTCTGGTGCATTGTCAAATAATTTGGCTTTCATCATCTTTGTGCTGCTGCTGATTCTGTAGCACTGAAATGTGCAACATTTTTGGTTTTCATTTTGCTCCTTTTCATCTCTTTCCTGACCTCCTAATAGAGGTTCTTCTCCTCCTCCTTACAGTCCGGCACATACATACACACACACACACACACACTATCCAAATTTACTCCCCATGGGAATAGGTAGTGCATACATTGGAATATAGAAAAATGTTGTTTGTGGACAGTGCTGGATGGGAAGGCAAAATTGGTTACTTATTTTGTGAATAATTTTTTTATTTAAAAAAATATTTTTTTATTACCATTTATGAATTAAATGGAAATTTGATGCAAAAGCCAATGCTACCATTTTTACTTTCAAATAAATTTCTTGCTTTAATTCTGTGAGAATTTTTCTTTTTGCTATTTGATAATTTAAAAAAAAAAACACATCTTCTGGCAATAGTTAAATTTATATTTTGAATTTTTTTGTCTTAGTCTCATGTTCTTTAGCAAATTATTTTTGCTGCAATAAAATTCCTTCAAGTTAGAAAAAAAAAAGTTGGAATGATTTTACTCAATGATTCTACTTGGATGAAATTTTGAGACAAAACATATCATGAATCTAACTTTTCTTTTTATAAGCTTTACATTTGGGTACCTAGTGAGAATTGCATGCTACAGCAAGTGCTACAATTAGGTCTTGGGTAGGAATCGGGTATTTTCTCACTGGTGCTGGAGACTGGCATACAAAACAGGATTTCAAATGCTGATTCCCCCCCCCCATAGTAGAAATATATTCCAATCTCTTCCTGGTTAGCCTTGTGCCAGATTAGGTTAACTTTAGTAAATATTTATGTGCTTTAAGATTGTCTCAATTTTAAATGTTTTTCTTGAAATTAGGGTTAATTTTATTTTCTAAAGACAAATATTGTAATACAACTCTCCATAATTTGTATTATTCCTGACGGGCAGAGTTAGATTATGCAGAGGGGTAAATTAACCCTGAATATAATGTTAATACTTTGTGAAAAAGAAGCCAAAATCTTCAAGTTATTCAAGCATGTAACTTCAGTTTTATAGGTTCTAATGTTCAAAATAGAAAGCTTGAAAGTTGGCATTGATTTGCTTGCAAATATTGACTTCAAATTCCTGAGTTACTGTATGAAGGATTTTTTTTATTTGCCAGTAATTGTTATTTAATTGTATTGACTAATTTGTAGAATTGTTTATAGTCTTATTTAAAAATATTTTCTCTAAAGTGTAATTTATTCTCCCATTAAAAATACTACAATAATGCATAATTATCTCAGCTCATTAACTACCTATTATTTTAAATTCCCAAAAGAAAAGGAATGTTGGAGTTTCTTTTCTATTTTAAAATACTTCAATGTACTTTTTTTTTTAAAGTGTGTGCACTTATTTTATATTTCCTCTTCAGTGCAGTTGGATTCTAATTATAAGCACCCTTGAACATCGTCTGTGTTTTTAACCATCTGTCATTTTTCCCCACTGTCTTTTTGAATTTTCATCATTACCAGATATCTTGACTGTCGTCTTGCAGTCAACATTGGTATTTTAACTTGACTAATGTTTAACTAGTCTTGAAGCTATCAACGATGTTTGAAACAATTTCTGATAGAACATTGTTTCTTATAAAAGCAAATTGTCAATGGATCAAATCAGTGCAATTCACTGGTGAATTGCATACTATTCAACCTATAAGTCCAAATAAATGTGATATTAACAGAAATCTCAAGGTGACAATCAGATATACATTAAGATAATTGAGGAGTGTCATCAAATCATTTTGAGTAAGTTCTAACAACACTCCCAACTTTCCTCGAGTTAATAGCAATTTCCTGGTTAACAGTTTGTATTCTTGGAAACTCATTTGTTTATTGATTACATATATTTGTGACTTCAAGTCTTGTGTTTTTACTCACAGATTTTAACCAAATTAGTTTGTCTTCAAATGGCATTTGGCTCTTGGCCATTTTGTATACTCCTTAATACCAAACATAGAAAAAAAAAAAAAAAAAAAAAAAGCTCTTTGTAGCTTATCAAATTCAGTCAAAATTTTGCATTGTTAACACTAAATGGCTAATATAAATTCTAGCCAAGAGACAAAAACAAAAGGTAGATTTTTGTCTTGATGACTGTATGAAAAGGCATGAATATCTCTTAGTGAAATGGCACCAACAAAATTTTTTGGTTTGTTTTTACTTTCCTTAATCTCAAAATAATATGGTTTCAGAAAGAGGAGAATTAGGAGGAAAGTGAAAAAATGTCTGAAATATCTGGATTTTAAGTCTGCTAGATTATTTAGAGAAGGTAACCTTAAAACAATTTTTCTTTACTATTAAATAATCTATTTAACAGATGGTCATTAAATATATTGCATGCAAGCATGTTAGATTTTCAAGCTTTTAAATCAAGTCAGTATCATTAATCATGGTTTGTGGGTAGCAGAATTTATATGTTAAATTTTTTATTAAAAACAAAACTTTCTTGTTTGTCAATGAAATATTGGTAAATTTTTTTTTTGTCAGTTTTAATAATTTTGTTTTTTATAAAAATTTTTTATGCAAGTCAATAATTGTCAATACGTCATTTTTTGCTAATGTAAGAAGTAATATAAACTGTCACTCCCCCTTTTACTTGCTAAAATTATTTTAGAAATTGTTGCTACTGTTGTCTGCAATGACATCCCCTAATCATGTCGCCCATCCAAAAACTGTCAACAAAACACCCCCCTCCACACACAATAAAACTTCACTTTATAATAAAGTGTTCGTTTTAAACAAAAGGAATACTTATCTGTCTACTAATTGAGTGGTTACTTGATCAACATCTCTTCAGACAGGTTTCTGTAAATATTTATAGATGTGGATGTAAATATTTGTGTGAATGAATGTCTTGTAAACTAAAATCATTAAATGTTATTCTATATTAGAAGAAAAAATATACTAAAAATATATTTTAACTGTCATTTTCTAATATTTAGTTTTTTCATAATTATTCAGATTTTTGGGGTTGCTTTCTATTTTTATTTCCCTTTTTAATTTTATTTAAAAAAAAAAAAATCATTACATTAAATTTTAATGATATAAGCAGAGAATTGGAGATGACAAAGTTGCTTTAAGTGACTTTCCTATTAAATTTACTATAGGCAATGTCTGGTTTTAATGATTTAATGTTTGAAAACGGTCTCAAAGATTTGATGGTAAAAGTTTTAAATAAGAAATTTTTGCAATATGATATGAAAAAAAATTATGGTTAATTTTTTTTTTTTTTTTTTTATTTATGGGATTTTTTTTTTTTTTTCCACCCTAGGGGCTTATGCTCCTCTCCCTTTTCCCCACCGAATTCCTGCACTTTTTGGGCTGGGAATTATGTATGAAATAACCTCTGGGTTGGCACAGCCCTCAGGGTATCTGCTGCTGCCACCACACCTCCTCAAACTCTTAACATCATTTCTTTTAATGCTACTGTGTCACATAAAACCCACCGCAATCCATTTTGAGAAATTATTAAAGATACTAAAAACTGTTATTGGTGTTGTTTATTTTAGTTCATTTTTTGTTGAAATATAACTTGGGGTTGTCTTATTACTTATGTTCCTATTGATTATCTGTAAATTTAGGGGAAATTTTAAGTTTTGATGTCCTGAGAAGAAAAGATTACAAAATACTTTACAAACATGAAAAAAGCTGGACAATTGTTAAGAAAATACTTTTATATTGCAATTGTGTTGCGATATTTAGAAGAACAATTGCAACATGAAATAATATTCTATAGAAGAATTATTGATCAATGTATTGCTGCGGAAAAGACAAATGTAGTTTGTGTCGTGTGAGAATCAAAAGGAGATAATTCTGGGTAAAGCATTCTAAACTATTTTTATTTTAAAACTTGTGATAAAAAATATCTTTTATAAGATTTAAGAAAACCTTATACAAATGAATTTAAAAAAAAAAAAAAAAATCTCTTTGAATTTTTTTTATTTTAGTCTTAATTTGAATCTAATAGATTAAATTTAATATTTCCAATAAACAAAATACTTTGCAGTATTTCAAAAAGTAATTTAAATTGACAGGAAGGAATTGTTTTTTTTTTTTTTTTTTGTTTTGTTTTTGTTTTTTGCTAAAATAATGTCGTTTTCTCACATGTTACTATTTTTGCACTAACCTAATAGCTGATTAGTGCCCCCACTTTTTTAGTCTTTCATCATAATTCTCTTTATTAAAAAAAAATCTTCCAGAAATAAAATATAATTTTCTGAAATTTTATGAGGATTCAAAATATATTTAATCTGATTTGAAATGAATATTATTTACTTTAAGAATATTGCAGGAATACATTTTTTTTTTTTTTTTTTTTGAAACCTGTCAGTAGTTGTTTAGACCTGTCAGCACATCAAATGTTCTACAGAGACTTTCTTAAATTATATTTTAGAGATAACTGATGTGAGCCCCTTTTTTAAATATACATATATATATATATATATATATATAATTTTTAAGTACTTGGTAATCTTAAAAATTTAAGGAAATATTCTCCATAATGTAATATTTCATTAAATTTTAGAAATGTTGGGTTTAAATTTATAGTTATTGCTCTTATTTTCTGATAATGGTCAACTATACTTACAAAAATAAACATATTAAAAATTATTTTAAAAATATTGGTGTTTGAAGATTTGTACTAAGCTTTTCCATTTATGCTTAGTAAATATAATTTTCATTTAATATCTAAAATACAGAATTTTAAGATTTAAAACTTAATAAATTTTCTTAATTAAAAAAAAAAATTCTTGCAAAAATTCATTATTCATCAATAAATTTTTTTTTTTTTTAAAGACAGTGTCCCTAATATATCTTATAAAAGCAATTAACTTTTCTAATGAAATAATGTCATAGTTCTATTGCATTTTTTTATTTTATGATTCAGACCAGATTTTTGGTAAGCAAATTGATTTAAATATGAAGAGGCTGAAATTTTAATTTATCAATTTCATAAAATTAAGTGAGTGGCAAGAGATGTATAAAATAAAATATTCTGATCAAGATTTTCTTTAAAAAAATAAATAAAAATCAGACATTTGATTTTTTTTTTTTTTTTTTTTTTTTTTTTTTTACAAAAATTTCCAAAACTATTTTAAATACAAAAAAGCTAAAAATCCCTATACTAATCTTTGGCCCACTTGTTAATGCAAAAAAACAAAATTTTTAACTAGAATTTCAAATGTGCTAGAAAGGTTAAAAAAAATTTCCCATTTTGATAAAACTTTTTTTTTTTTTTTTTTTATAAAGTTTTGGGAAATACCCATTTTAAAGTATAGTGTCTTTATCTTATCAAATCCTGACATTTCCTGTGGTTGATAAGAATTATAATAAAATCTTACTTTGGAAATTTACATGGAAGATTAACAGAATTTATAATTTTGTAGATTTGGTCCACTTTTATCATGTGTGCTTTAAGAAATTATTTTAATGAAAATTATTGATTATTTTTTTTTTTTTTTTTTTTTTGAGGGGGAGGCAGATTAATCCAAATTTCTGCTCAGGTCTGGCACTAATTTTGACAATTTGTTTCAATTATTATCTGAATTAATGGCAGAATCTAGAAGCAGATTTTTTTTAATGATTTAGTTTGATACCAATATTTAGTAATAACAGGTAATTTTGTCTAATATGCTAACCTGCCTCAAAATATTAACATTTATTTGTGATATTAGTATCACTGAAGTTAGACTTTTTATTTTTAGTCAAAAAGAAAAATTCTAGTGTTATGGTTCAAATTTTACCTTGAAAATTATATAATCAATAGAATACTTAAAATTGGACAAAATTCCTTCAGACTTTGCTATGTAAGAATCTAAAAGTTCAAATTTTATGCACTCAAAAATGTTTTTAGAAGAATTTAAAGTTTCAGAAAAAAGAAAAAAAAAAAAAGGCAAACTACATATTTTTATTTCATATTTTGTGTTTTATTTTGAACTTTTTATATCAGTGATATTGATCTGTTGTCAAAATAAATTTCCCAAATAGATATTTGTCCATATATCCACAAGTGAGTTTTAAAGCCATTTCTGGACACAGTTTCTCCTTCAAGCTGACTTCTCTGAGGTGGAGATGAGGGAATAGTTAGAGGAACCTCTGTGTTAGGTCAAATTGGTTGACCGCAAATGGCACTTTCATTTACTGATTCTTCATTCATTTGCACAATAAAATCACACTGTAGGGGGGGGGGGCGGGGACTGGCACAATTTTTTTTTCTCCTGTGTACAGATCATTATTTACATGTTCAATTTGAGAAAAAAAAATATCTGAAAAGGTATATATATAAAAAAAAAAAAAAAAATGTATAAAAACAAATTTACTTGGAGACGAGACTAATGTCAATGTAAGGGAGGTAATTATATTTCGGTTCGGTAGGTTTAAATTTAAACTCGCCACAAAAATCTGTCTACACGAGTATTTCATGAAATATTTTATACAATTAATTAATTTTTCTTATGTAAATAAATTTTCATCAGTTTTTGCAATACTTAAATGAATAATGAAACAATTTGAAAATTAACCATTAATTTTTAGCTTTTATATCAAATAAAAATTGAAAAATTTATTCACTAATTTTGCACAAATAAATGGTTGGCTTTACCTTTAATTACCTATGTTGATTACAGAAGTTTCTCTGAAAATACATTGTGGTCACTGAGAAAGAACAATTTAGTAAAAAAAAAACTTTAAAACAATGTTAATACCTCAAATATGAGTATTTGAGCCATTTACATATATTGAGGCAATCGCGTGAACCGGAAACGATCTAAATTTTAAGATTTAGAAACAAAGGATCTTTTGGGAAGAGTTATATATTTTAATACTAATTTGTTGTTGTTTTTGTTGTTTTTTTACTTAGATATGTTTTGCCACTTTTATCTGAAGTGAATGTCGTTGAGAGAATTTTGCATTTTATTAACTTCATGAAACAAGAAAGAAAACATTCACTTATGCTAACAAGATGATCACATGTAAACGGAAGAACTGCATTCAAATATTAATGCCAGGGATATTTTTAGCATCCAGACAATGAGAAACCTTTTTTTTTTTTTTTTTACTTTACATACAAAATTCCAATATGAAAAATGCTGTGAACACAAAGTCTGAATTAGGAAATTTGAAAGTCACTAACACTTAATGAATTTGGGTTATGGCGACAAAAAAAGTATTGGTTTCACCAAGTAAATGATAATATATGATGCGGACGGAGTGCATGAGAAAAAATTAGAAACTGACATAGCAAAAAAAAATTTTCTATTAAGTTCATTTATGTTGGCCACTGATTTTTTTTTTTGTGGGTGGGGGGGATTTTATCAGCCTTTTTCTTTAAAATGTAGAAAAATCCATTATCAGAAATTCTTAATCACAAATTTAAATTACATTTTATTTTTTTTTATTTATTTTTTTTGTCCTCAAAATAATTTGAATAAAATTAACTTTTTTTACAAGACTAATGACTGGAAATTAACAAAAGTCTTTGAAATATGATTAGAAATACTAATGCCAAATTAAGAACCTGAAAATTAAGGTTTTGAGTTTGAAGTTTCATCAGTACATATATTTCAAATTAATAAAGAAAAACAGAAGAGACAAATAGTGTTGAAAAATATTAATTTTATAATAAATCAAAAAAATACCTCCCCCACAAACATTGAATAAATCAGAACTTTTCAATTTGGATTCTGAATTTTATTTTAATTTATTGAATTTTGAAATTAACCTGAATTTTCTTAGAGTGAGCAGGAAGGTTTTAGGATTTGTGTTTTATTATTAAGGATTCCATTTAAAAAAAATTAGAGATTTAAAAAAAAAAAAAAAAAAAAAAAAAAAAATCCTCATTTCTTTCAGAAAGAAGAATTTGTAAAGGAAAGCTAAAAAGAAGAAACACGTTAACCTGAAGCAAGATGAAAGATTAAGTATTAACCATGAAATTTGCTCTTATTTAAAATAGATTTTTTTTTTTTTTTTTTTTTTTTTTCATCAGTTGTGATCGTGCCAGCAGAAAAGTTTATATAAATGTGGATTTCATAAATACATGTGTAAATGCAATGAAGAAATTTTTAAAAGTTCCAATTATTCAAAAAAATTCTTGAGGAAAGAATTAAAAAATTTCCATTTTTCAGAGAGAGGAAAAACCAACTGTTCAAATCACAAGTAACTTTTATCCCAGATAAAAACTACACAAAGAAAACAAAAAAAAAGAAAAATAAGTTGATCCTCACTAATCTGGAATGCGTTGGTAACTTCCGGAACAACAACTGAAACATGGTGATTAGTTTGCAAAAACAATAAGTATTGATGGTGTCATTTTGTCAAAGATGTCTGGTAAACTGGACAGGTTTTCCTGTTACTTCGAGTTTTATTGACATCAAGAATAACAACGTATAGATAAAAATTTCTTTTTAATACCAGTTTCAATAGTCTGTAAATTTCTCAAGTTGAACTTTCTAGAATAGCGAGGAAGTCCAACTAGAGTAAGAATAAAAATGATGGACAAAATTGCTATGAAACGGGGTGAATAAAAATAAGCCATTTTGTTTATAAGACAGAGGAGGAAGTGATGGCGATGAAGAAAAAGAAAAAAAATTAAAACTTTTGTCAAGACCGTTAAACGTTTAATAATTTTGTCACTGTGATGCATGTATTCCAAAATGTACAGTAATGATGACTGGTTTCACCTCCATAAATCTTTGGAATAAACTACCAAAATGTACTTTATTTGATCTGATTCCTATTCGAGTGCCACAAATATTGAAGCAATTATGATTTCCGATAACTGGCGTTAACCTTTCCTCATTGCACTAAAACGTCAATGATTAAGACATTCCTCACTGTCTGCAGGGAATCTGTTATTTCAATAAAGAACTGATTAAATTCTGAACAGGCAAATATTTTAATTCCATGGTGGAACTGTTTTTGAAAATGTCGGAAAATCTCTTGGCACCGTTTCAGGAATGTTGATGAAAAAATCTTATTGGAACAAATAAGAAAATTTGTTCACACAATGAAATGATTCATTCTTGAGAACCTATTTGTTGAGATCTACACATTGTTATTGAAGGATGTCATGTGGTAAGAATTCAAATAAAATGCTTAAGACCAACTTTAATAATAAAACTCACAGCACTATATTACCAATAATTTTATATTTTTTAACCTTAAAATATCTGATTTTCTGTCATGCTTTATTATTAAAGGATGCCAACTGTTGATGAATTTTGAGCCTTTAATTAAGATTCAGCTTTAGAAGAAATTTTAATGAGGAAAAAACAGATTCTTTTTTTTAATTTAAATTAAAACTTAAAAGGAGAAATTGGCTTTTTATTTGGGCATTGCTATTTGCTTATTTCCCAAAATATTGAGAGATTATTAATTTAGGAGATCAAGGAAGAATTGGATGAAAATGAAGCAAATAACAACAGGTTTCCATAAACTACGAGCTTTATTCTTTTTGGTAACAAACAGCAGGGATAATTGGTCACCTTAGAACATTAATATAAAAGAAATCAACCAAATTGGAAATGGTTTTGATTTCCTTTTCTGCTCAGCCATTTTGGATTCCCTGAAGATTTCAAACTAAGTAAAATAAATATTAAATAATTATCCATCATAAATTATTTAATAATGGAATTAATGTCATTAAATAAACATATTCAAAATGATTAATGTGAAATCACTTTTCTTTTGAGCATTCATTTGTTACCGACATTTAAATAAGATACTCAAGATATCCGATTTTCAACAATAAACTTTATGTTTACTTTTTATTGATAACAGCGACACTGGTTGTGGTAGCAGTCAAAATCTCAACAAATATCTAAGAAGAAAACCACAAGTACAATGTAGTGTATTAATACTGTAATGAAGGAAGATGTCAAGTCGAAACTTTAAAAAATTCACAAATCATTTCAAGATTTCTAGTAAGAAATTTAGTGGCTTTGGTTATAAAGCTTATTGTTTAACAAACCTAAGTTCAAACCTTGCCACTGATAACTGGATGTTTGTTTATATATTTTGTACATGTAAAATAGAAAACATTCAAGTCACCATGAAATAATTCTTTAATTATTTTTTGTCTTAGTAGAGAAATAGTGACGAGTCACTTTACTATGTGGAAATATGTTGAACCCACTTTTTTTTCTTTTTAAGTGAGGCAAGTATTTGGACAACAAATTGATTGTAAGTAGAAATGATATACATAAATATAAATGATGATGATGATGATGATGATGATGATTTTAAAAACAATCAAAACTAATCAAATGATTAATTGTAACATTGTTAATTTTCATATTGTTTTAATAAACAATGATAAAAGGTAAAATGAAAAGAAATAATCAGGGAGACAATGATGATGATGATGATGATTTGTAGACAAACTCCAAAGGTGGCATTTGTTGCCGGTGTTCTTTGGGGAAATGGTTCTCATGAAGGTTTAGAATAAAAAATAATGTAAGCAATTGATCTTAAACCAGCAGAAAAAGTCACATTATGAAATTTCCAGAAAAAAAAAAAAAAAAAAAATACTTTTTCTTTTTTCTAATTTCATTTTGTTTGTATGATTTTTTTGCTGATTTTGTGCATTTTTTTTTTTTTAATTTCTTGCTTCAAATTTTATTGAGAAATTGGAGAACGAAGCAATATTTGAAAAAAATGAAATCATTTTTTCTTTTTACTCCAACTGATCAGTTTCTTTTTATTTGACCTGAAAGAGAAACATGAAGATTTGTTTTGTTTTTTTTTTTAAAAATGTTTTATCTCAATTTTTCTTTTAATCTGCTGGTGTCATTTTGAAGAAAAACAAAATTGTAATTAAACAGAAAACTTTTTCCGTTTTTCCACAAGATAAAATCCACATTTGCATTTTTTAATATTTGTTGGTGGTATTAGTGCCAACCAAAATATAATTTGACATGGAACAAGAAAGATGTAAATGCAAGTCTTCCAGGAATTATAGGTGAAAAAAATGGTGGCAGAATACATTAAGTCTTTTGGAGATTAGGTTGTTTCCTACCTGTTGCCAAAACGGCTTCTTCAACAGAAATAGTCAAAAACTGCCTAAGGTTGACCCAAAAGTGGGAACGACAGGAAGGAAAGAAGTTGTTGACCTTTTGAAAATAAGAAAGATTTAAGTAGAACAAAAATAAAGAGACAGTCAGAAAAGAAGCTTGGACTGAGTTTGTGTTTTTAATACTGTTTATACCAGGTTATCTTACAAATATTTCAAAAGGAAATATAAAATCACATTTATATTCAATATAATTTATTTAATATAATAATATATTTAATAAAAATATATATACAAAACACACACACACACACACACAGGGTGCACCAAGTATTTGAGAACACACATTTTGCAGGTCATCAATGGAAGATGATCAAACATAATGTCATGTAACATGCCAAATTTGAACATTCCCATTTCTCTTTCAGAGGTATTGAGGGCATTAACATGGCAGCTTCTAATATGACAGGAAATGAAAAGGCATGATGGGATCATGGCACAAGCTGCCAACAACAATAACGGGAAAATAACTTCATGAACAGGAGAAATGACAGGTAATTCTGTGCAGAGCTTACAATGATACACACTAAGTTCATGTCAGGAGCAATGAAAACTATGTCATGTCACCCACCACTTTTTTCTGCAGGTCTTTGGGATCAATGTCACCACCTTTATGGTGTTCAAAACCAGAGATGAAGGAGTGGTTGAATATTTTCCAACAAAATTGTTCCCTTCTTCATGGCTGTCTAAGAAATTTTTATAATGCTGTCATCTTTTTATAATTTTTATAATGCTGTCATCCCCATCATGTGGTTTCCTCATTCTGAATTGTCTGGACTTCTACATCTGCAGCGTCCTTGAAAGGGAGTCCAACCAGCAGTTCCACAATAAGAAAGATTTGTTGATGGCCGACATCATGAATGAGATGGTCAACATGAACCGCCTGATCCAGGCAGGCAGTTACTTTGGAAGTTGTTGTCAAAGCAAAATCTTGTGGGATGAAGCCAGTTTTATAGAATCAACTTGCCCTATCTACAAATTTTGAAAAAATATTTTTGGCTTGACTAAAAGTAAAGTTGTTTTCTACCTCCATGTAACTGATAAACATTATCAGTTACATGGAGGTAGAAAACAACTTTACTAAAACAGTTGACTAAATGGAATAAACCTAATTATCTAAAATAGTAATGTAATCTCATCACAATATTTTGTTAAGTATGCCTTAGTCCTCATTAAACAGTCGGATTGCCATAACTGAACTATTGCCCATACATTATTCCACCTTTCATCGTAATTTGGTTGAATATAATTGTTTACTGAAGGCAGATCTTGCACAATAATAGGAGAGGTTATCTTATTTAAATTATCAGTTATTCTCAGGTTTTCTTTAAAATTCATTCTTTGCTGCTGTAATTATCAGCACTATATGTGTGCTTACCAATTCCACTTAGTCAATTCAAGTCATTGTCTTCCTCTAGGATCGTGTGTCCAGTAAATGATAGTCAGGCTATGTTTTTTCTATTGAAATTTTCTTTATAAAACTGTTCACGATTACCTGACGCACCCTATATAACATATAATTGTAAGTACAAGACTAATCACAGAAAGGAGAACATTGCAAACAATCAACAATCTGAAATGACTTTGCAATTTAATTAGCTTCCCAACATTACATTTATGTGTAATATTTTTTTAATGCATATAAAAATAAGAATTGCAAGTAAAAGTTTCTTAGATTTTTAAATTTGAGGATTTCCCATCTAACCCAGATATCATTGAGTCCTTCGATATTTAACAGATGAGGGTTGGCAATCTGACCAGCTGAAATGCATGCAAAGCAATGAAGCTGAACATATTAAATATGATCTGAAATTCTAAGATCATCATCCTCATCATCATTCTTCAAATATCCTCATCTTTTTTGTAGACTGAACAGTCAATAATCAGAAACATCATTTATTGACTGAGATTGATACTTGACAAAGGTCAAAATATTGCAGCAACCAAAATGCAGTTACAAAGCCAACAAGGACAAGTCTATTAGTTAAACTTATAGAATGATGATGGCAACCAAATAAATTATAAAAAACATTATGTTGACTACATAACTAATATTAACAAAAATTGTCCAAATAAATTAGTATTATTTATTTTTTAATATTAAAAGTTTATATGGCTACTTTTTAAGAACAAGCTTAATTTGATGCAAGAATGTTTTATAAAAGCAAGAATGTTTTGCCATAAATATTTAGAATGAACATCTCACAAGCAGCTGCATGAAGAAATCCATATAAAATTACAAATCAAAGAAAATGTTTCCTGCAATTTCTTGAAGATCTTTTTAAAAATCTTTCAAGGTTACTTTTTCTTTCTTTCGACTTCAGAAAGAGATTTCAATTAATTTACATTTTTCATCAGTAAAAGTCTGTCATATTGTCTCCACTGAACATTGTTTCTCCTCCCACTACCCTATCTGTGATAGATATATACATATATATATATTGCACATATTCCCATGATAGTATATCATAGTATTTATTCAACAGATAATGTTTATAAAACATAATAAACAAGAGAAAACCATTTGACAAATATCAAAGTTCATATGAAGACTAAAACAACTGTTCCTCATTTTATGACAAACTGATTTTGTTTGTATGTAGAAGTAATAAGAAAAGACTTGCATAGAATTACCTCCACTTTCTCTTCCCTTGTTTCATAGCACTGTGCTAGATGCATGTTGACTGACAGCGGAACAGAGTACAGGGAAGCATGGGTTCGTGCCTTTTCTAAATATCATAGCAGTTTTAGCACCCCAAATTTGAAACCTTATTGTTGTTTTAATTTTCTGATATTTTATTACTTTTTTATGATTCATAAATAGACATGTATATAAGTAAGTATTTTGTCTGTGTTTGCTCTTAGAAATATAAATGGGTCGAGTGGAGAGCCAATATACAGTATATGAACAAGAAGGTTTAACACGACATAAAATCTTTGGTCATGTTAAAGCATTCTTAATAAACTGAGCTTAATATAGCATAAGGCCAAAGAATAGCAGGAGGTACAAGACCAAAAATTGATAGGAAGATTAGTGTCAGTCTTTGAGGTGGGGAGGGTCTGCTCGCTTAATTTGAAAATCAGCATTTAACATTTAAAGCTTTTATCTTTGCTCACTAATCTCAGGCATTGAAAAAAAATAAATGACTATCTCAGCCACAAGGCAAACCAAGTGAAAACGGTTTTTAGAATTGTTGGTACAATTAGTGACTCATATATATATATATATATATATATATATATATATATATATAATATTTTTGGGTATGAAACTCTTTAACATTTGACTTATTTAAAATTTCTGCAATGAAAAATGACAAAACTGACATTAGAATAAAATTTTGACACTTTTCAATAAATGTTGATATACATGAAAAGGATTTAAATCAATAATTTGGTGCACTTTGGCACAAACTCAAGATGGACATAAAGACACAAATGATAAAGTCTTTTATATAATATAGGCAGTGAACATTTTCACATTTTTCAAACTAAACATCATTTTCTAAATGCTGCATATTTTTAAACATTTCCAACAAAACTTTAACTTTTCAGAATTATACAGAAAGAAAACTTTACGCAAGCACACAAACACAAAGTATAAAACCTTGAAAATGCTTTAACAGATGTCATAATCCAAATTATTGAAATTATAGAATATAGTATAGATTCCTTATGAGAAAAAGAAAATTAAGAATGGCTTTCACAAGACAATTTTCAATATAATTTAAATTCTTTAGTAAACTTAAAGGTTTTATAAGCTGAAAACTATCCAGCTATGTTTGTTAGAATTATTGACAAATACCAAACATATCCACAAAATAGAACTTTATAAATCATTTTAAGTATTTAAAATCTAAAAGTTCCATAACTTTTCTTTGCAAAATGTTTCTTTGCTTACATCCTCTTTTGTTTATGGGAAAAAGTATGTAGATATTAATGTAGGAAAATTTTATGAAAAAGTCAGTATGCAAAAAATTAGGCCTTGTGGCTGTCACATTTTAGAAATATTAATTTTTTTTTCATTTCTTAGATAAAAAAAAACGATGAGTTTTGCTAATCCAGAACAGAACCTAAAATAGCCTGCCATCTTATGCTTTAACCACTGGAATATATCTATCATTGCAAAAATGTAATGAAAGTTTAAAAACAAAACAAAAACATACTGAAACTGGTAAAGTCACAAAAACAGTCTTTTTTAAAAAAATTTTTAAAAAATCGAGCAATAAGCAAAAGTTTGAGTGAAAGAATGACTGAGAAAGTAATTGTAAGGTTTATGGATTTATAGAAAATAAAAATTGAGATCATCTGCTTTTAGGCAGGAATTATAGTAAATCTTCTGTTGGTGGGGCAGTGTTCAGGAGTTATGGAAGAAAGACGCATGAACACAAATTGTGGATAGCTTTTTTATTGTTATCACAATGCTTATTTGGACCTATTTATAGTGTGCTTAATACTTACTTTCCTTCCCCAAATACATGCGTTTTATCATTGTAAGTTATCTTATCACCCACAGATCCTATAAAGGCTACCATTCATTCAAACTTAATACTAAAATTTTTAAAAGTTGGAACAAACTTGTCACAATCAGCATTTAGCCACAGCCAACTTTTATGTTGTTGTTTTTCCTTTACTAAGAAATTAAGAAATGTTAAGGACAACAAAGGTAAGAAGCAGCAGGTTTTTTTTTTTACATAATAAAGTTCTTGAAATTTAAGAAGAAAGAATTTTTTTCGTACCATCTATATACACTTGTAATTAAGAAACTACTAGTTAAAGGGATATTTTTCTGTGTTTGCTTCATACATTGCAAATATACATTGTGTAATTTCCATGAATCTTGTGATAGCTAAGGAGGTTTTGGTAGCATAGTTACTCTTAAACAACTAATATCTAACTGGTAGATCATCAGACTTGGAAGTCAAAGAAACCAAGCTTAGAAGAAAAATTTAGGTATTTATCTTACTGGGAAAACAGGGAAAGGAGAATAGTCAGCTTTTAGTAATTATAAAGTTACTATTACAATGTGACTAACTATAAACACCATTGAAAGCTGTAGTCGGTTTTATGTGTGACAAGGGAAGAGATTTCCTTCTCAGAAGAAAAATAAAGAACAAAATAGTATTTAGAGATCTACAATGGAAGTTGGTAAAAGACAGAATTGATAGAAGAAAAATAAGAACAAAAGTATAAATGAACATAAACTGAAAATATAGACAAAATATTTTATCTTTTAAAAAAATTTTCTCTTTACTGCTGACAATATATTTTCTAATATTAATGAAATGCATTCTATTTTCTAAGAAAATGTAATGTTATTTGCAACTAATAAGTGGTTAAGAAAAACGAAGCATTGAAACAGAATTACTTTTTATGATTTGCAGAGACACACAGGGCAAAAGAATAGAAATGTAGCAAAAATAATTGTATTTCAATGCAAATAAACTATTAAAACAAATACATTATATCAACAATGGCAACAGAAATCAGAGTAATTATTACTGCTTTCCATATCATCTAATTGCTTGTTTGTAACAAACCAATCAACAAGTGTTCAAGAGATACTGCAAAAAGTAAGACTTTAAACGTGATCACAATAAAGTATATTAAAAAAACAAACAAATTTAAGACATAAAACTTGACTCAGTCATAAGCTTTCTTCAGACAATCTCTTTGTTTTTCTTTCTACCATTTTAATACAGCAACAAAATTTATGTTCCTTTACCAAAATCCTCTTTTGATGAAAACAAAAACATCCAAAATCTTATTGTCTCTCCTCTTCTCTCACCCGTAAAAAGCCAGGAAAGGTTTTCTCTTAAAAAGGGAGAGCAAGCCAGAGTGGCAGTGAAGTGCCTATCACTCGGGCTTTTAGTCACCAGCTTCTCCTAGCTGGTTCATCTGCCAATTTGCTTGTGTGTTGTGTCTGCAATACCATTGGTCATTTGGCTATAAATACCATTTAGCTCTTTGGGCAAGAATATCGGTGCGCAGATTCTGTGCAAAACAGATTCCAAGAATCTGAAAAAGAAAAAATTAGAAATAAGAGAAAATAACCAAAATTAAAATTCAACAAGTCCTTTCAATTACTTTTTTTTTTTTTAAATTGGTTTCATATTTGAAATTTATTTAAATACACTGCCAACCTTTTAAAAATGTTGATTTCTAAATTCTGAATTTGAAAACAAAAATAAAAAATAATTGAAGTAATAAAAAAAGAAAACAAAATCTAGGCAGTAAATCTGTTGGTTCCAAATTTCTAAAGCTTAAATATTCAAATTTTTATTCAGTTATCCAAACTGACCTGGAAAGTTGATTTACAAATTCTAAATGTGTTAGATTTGTAAACCTGATAATTTTTTGTTTCAAGAGAAAAAATTTTTTTAAAAAAAGTAATTATTTCAGAAAAAGATTTTTTAATCATTTCACGCAGTAAGGCAATAAATTCACTAAGACATGGGTGAAGTGGGTACTGAGTGTGAAAGAATAAAAAAAACATTATTAAGGAGTGAGAACAATAAAAGAATAGGAATTAAGAAGACAAGAGAAAATTTTCTCCAAAAAGTAATGAAGCATTTATGAAATGAAAAAGAAAAAAAAAATCTATTTTTCCAACAATTTGTACAGTTAAACAATTCTGAAAGACCCATCTCCAAGTGGCATTTGAATTGTATGAAGTAAAAAAAAAAAAAAGAAAAAAAAAAAGAAGAGAGAATAAAAAAAAAGAAAAAAAGAAGAGAGAATAAAAAAAAAAGAAGAAGAGAGAATAAAAAAAATACAAGTTTGCAAAAAATTAGATGAAAAGACATGATATTAAGAAAAAATATTCAGAATAAAGATTGTCTTTTTAAAATATTATAAAATTCAAAATAAAATGAACAGTATTTGCGTTTTTTGAAATGTGTAACATATAGCACTGGTAAATAATAAGAAGGTTGATGAATAGAATGATGGATATACTGACAGACCACTGATAAATAATAAGAAGGGTTAATGGATAGGACAAAGGATATATCAATAAACCACGATGAGAAAGATTGAAGATTTTACTTCTCAAAAAGCCTAAATTTCTCAAGAAACCGAAAGACTAGCTTAAAACAACATTTTTTATGAAGGGGGTACATATGGCGATATTCTGACAATTGATTGATGACAATCACTAAAAGTGCTAGTTGCAGAGATACAAAAATGGATAGACCCAGATAAGAATTGATCTATAATGAAGAAGTTCCTTGTGAAAACAGTCATGTGGTTTGTGTCTAATACTGGACAAAAACAAAAGAGTAATATGGGATATTTTTATTTTTTTGCATAGACGACAAATTTGAAATGATAATTCTTTTGAGTAATAATCTGGGGATTTAGCCACAACAGGCAGTCAAGAACCATAGGTCAAGGTGGCAGGTGCAGATGAGACACGGAAGAAGGTGGAGGAGCTACCCACACCCACTGAGGAATATTAGTGGGAGATGCTAATAACAGAAAGAAGTTATAGGGTGGATCAAAACCTGTGACTGCCACCCACCCAAGGGAATCTCCCAAATTGGGAAGTAATTAATTTTCAGAACCCAGACAGTGGAAAAAAGGGTTCTTTGTGACAGGTAGAGAAAATACAGAATACCCCAACCACATCATGCCCCTACACCGGTTTTGGGTCAACGCTAATAAATACGAAGGTCTCAAAGCAACAAATATGAAGATACCTGACAACGATTTGATCTTGGGCAACCTTATGAACAAAACTAATCACAATGTGGGATAAGGCAAGGCCTGAATTGAAGTGATTACATTATTGATCAGCCATGGGCATTGGACACTGGGTTGACCAGAGGACTTGAAGGTGACAAATCTAGAATATCAATGTTTTAATAATAGATTTTGTAGATTTCAATAAAGAAAATGAAAAAGATATCTTTTATATTTTCAGCCTTAAAAAAATGCCGTTTTTAATCTTGAGATAATATGTTATAAAGGTATTAATTATTTTATTAACTAATATCAAATATAACTTGTAAATATATATACATACACCCATACACAGACACACAAGTGGACATTGAAGTCAACACCCAGTGCTGAGAGCAATCATCAGGCCTGACTATTGTTTATAAGCATGAAACAGACTGTTATCGCTGGGTGTTAACTTCAATGTCCACTTTTATATTTACATACAACTATCCCTGATATTGAGCACTTTAACCCATAAATATAGCATACTTTAAAACTATGTTATCATATGTATATGTGTGTGTATATGAGAATGGATCAATAAATCTATCCTAACATTTGCTGAATTTTGAGGATAAATGTTCATTGTATAATATTTAAGTACATTGACAAGGAAGGAGATTATATGTAAAAGTAAATATTTGTGTAAAATAAATACTTTTATCATTATGAACTTATTGAGAAACCTATAATATTATAAACATTGAGGTGACTTATTTACATAGGAAGTCACAAAGACTATAAATAGCTACAGCTATTACCCATGAAGCAGTTGCGTTCATACTACTTCCTGTGAGTCAGTAACATTATACTAGTGGTATTGTCGATATTGAAAGAACTGAGCAAACAAATGGAAAATTATGAATATGCACAAGCATGGCTTAGGATACTAGCAGCTAAAGGATTTAAAATCAGTTGGAGGAGCAAACCAAATAATTGATCTCTTGTTGGCAACTGCTGGTTATGAGGCCATTATAAAATCATCAGCAATTACACACCAAAGACAATTGGAGGAAATGACGTTTGATGATATGTGAAAAACATAGCAGCCAAGAAAAAAACTAGTGAATACAGAGAGAGATAAGTTCATGATTATTTCTCAAAAAGTGAATGAACCAGTCATTGAATATGTTCTTCATTTAAAACAGGCTGCTAAATATTGTAAATATGAGAAACTGGGATTTGAAAACTAGTCAATCGAAGAGGATCTGATTCAAATGAAATTAGTAAATGGCCTTCAAAATGAGGAGTATCGGCAAATGACTAATGCATTTACAACTGGGAAAATTGTCATTAGAACAGTGTGTTGAATTTGTTCAGCAACAAGAATGAATTCGAAAATTCAGTAGAACAAAAGTTATGGATCTGGTAGAGGAAGTGGACACATATGTGATAAAGAAAAAATACAGGATAATGTGTATTTTTTGTGGTTATCAACATGAAAGAGAAAACCAAAAATGTCATATAAAAAAGAGATGTGAAAAGTGTTTCAAAATGAATTGTTTTAAACGTATGTATAAATTCAAAAAGAAAAACTTATAGACGGTTCAAACAAAAAAAAAAAAAAGAAATGAAAAAGGGTTATTGAACAGTCAAATCAATAATGTTTTATTGGACATGCAACTAGATATGGGAATGTTGATACCTAGAAATTTCTGGAAGAAATTAGGAAAAGCAAGATTATAGAAAAGCCTTGTCCAATTGAATCAGTTTGATGGATTTGTGATAAAAACATTAGGCTACTTTGAAGCCTATTTGGAACTAAAAAATAAGTTTGACATATTACCAATTATCATGGTAAACTGTGAAAAGAATCATGCTCTAATAGGAAATGGTGTATTGAACATAGATTCAACACAATTAATAAACAAAGTCAAGGCAGAAGAAACTGGAATGTTAAAAAACTATGAAGTAAAGTTAACACTCAAGGAAAATGTCCCTCCTCTTTTTCATATTTTTAAACACAAAAAGAGGCAGTACATCTACTACCAATATTTGTAGAAAAATTTTAAAAATTTACTGGAACAAGTTCTACATGAACAAGTTCTGCCAGGAGGGAGCAAATGGGCCTTCCCATTAGTAATTTTAAAAAAGAAAGATGAGGATCTGCACATTTGTGGTGACTACAAAATAAGTGTAAACCACAAAATATGTGCAAACTCATACTATCCTCAAGGTAGAATGGGTTTTGAACTCTCTTGTGTGTATGAAAACATTCTCTAAAATTGACCTACAGTCAGCATAACACCAAATACCTATTGAAAAAGACTTTAAAGAAGTCACAACATGTCGATACGCTTGTTAAGATGGAAAAGAATGCCGTATAGAGTTAAAACCACAAGTGGGATTTTTCAGGGAGCTATGGAGCTATTAGCAGTGATATAAAAAATACGATATGCTACCAGAATGACATTTGTGTCACTGCTATTTAATGACGAAGAACTAAAATGTAAAACCAGGTATGATTTTGAATAAGTTGAAAAATGCTAGATTGACAATTAATGAAAAAAAATGTGTGCACGACACTAAACAAATATCATTTTTTGGATATTCCATATCTAACGAAGGCATATCACCAGAGCAATTGTTAATTGACAAAATAAATGTTGAAGTACCTAAGAACAAAAA
Source organism: Acanthosepion lycidas (assembly GCA_963932145.1). Classification (NCBI taxonomy): domain Eukaryota; kingdom Metazoa; phylum Mollusca; class Cephalopoda; order Sepiida; family Sepiidae; genus Acanthosepion; species Acanthosepion lycidas. The sequence continues at coordinate 37,722,685 of OZ010600.1, read as the reverse complement.
AAAAAAACAATTGGAATCTTTCTTAGTACTTGTAAATTTCTACAGATGATATCTAGAGTGATACTCCAAATTGACAGAAACTTTTACTGCTTTAAGGAAAAAGAATGTGGAATTTATTTGGACAAAAGAACAAGTTGCATTTGAAAATTTAAAGCTGTTTTGGCAAAGAAGCCAGTAGTAAAAATATTTGACCTTAGAAAGGAAATAGTAGTAACACTCAATTTCATGAATATTAGCTCAGGATGATCATGCTATTATGTATCTTTTGAGAAAATTATCAAAAGCTGAATCAAACTACTGAAATATTGAGAAAGAAACATTGGCCATAATATGGATAACAAATAAAGCTTGTCAGTTTTTGATTGGAAAGAAATTCCGACTTAGGTTTCACTTTAGAATTTGTATTTAATCCTAGAAAGGAACTTCCTAAGGTAATGTCTTCTAGAATTCTAAGATGGGCTTTGATGTTAATGGCATTTGACTTTGATATTGAGTACATGAAACGCAATACCATTCCACTTGTAGATGTTTTGTAGAGATCGAGGTTCGTTACTTCTGAAAGTGAGAAAAAGGAGGAAAAATTTGAAGACACTTTCTTACACTGGATTGAAACTGATATTTTGTTGATAGACAAATTAGCTGAAGATATGAAGCAAGATCCCATATTGAACAGAATATTGTTCAGGATAAAAAATAATAAGTGGAATAATTGCTCATAGGCAGAAAGGCATTTTAAAGAGGTTAAACATAAATTAACTGTAGAAAAGGGTGTGTAATTTGTAATGGAGATGTAATGATTCCACCAGCAATACAAAGGAGATTAAGGCTAGAGGCACGGTAGCTTTGCTATTTTGCAGATGTAGAAGAATACATAAAAGGTATAAAAAATGGGTAGTAATTGTAGCTACTTATAGTCTTTATGACTATGTAAAGGAGTCACTTCATCTCCTGTATGAAAGAGGTTTCATCCTTTTATTTTCCTCTCGTACTTCTTTTGGGAGCTTTTATTTCCTCATTATCTTCTTCCCTGCTCCCTCAGAGATTATCTAGATACGGGGGATCACGATCTTTTTCATAGGAGTGTTCATCTTCAGAGTCTATGTTGGTCTCAATCTCACTGTCATGTCTGCCTTGACATGACACTTTCGACTACTTTACTTTCAGGCTCATTTCTTTGCAATCTAATTTTGTCTGTATGCACTAATATCCTATTTCCTTTTCTTTTTTTTTTTTAACCATCATAGTGTTTTGTCCACTTTTCATTATGAATCTTACCTCTTGTTGATTAGATTCACTATTCTTTTTATACCACAATTTTTCATTGGTGGCATTTGGCTAGCCATGAGAGCAGATGGGCTTTTTGATCTTCCAGCATGCAGTATTGTCCTATAGCTTAGCAACAATCTAGGAAGAAATGTTTTTATCTTTTCTTTCCATTATAGACATATTTTCAATCCATATTTTATAGTTTGCACCATCCTTTCTGCTAATCCATTAAGACTATAAATAGCTACAACTACTACCCATGAGCAGTTGAGTGCATACTACTTCCTGTGAGTTAGTAACACTACACTACAAACATTTATAACTATAGTAATTGAATGAAGGTTAATGGTAGTGTTGAATCAAAAACTAAAGCAGTTGCTGGTATACTATTTGGTTTTGTTACATTATGTCATTTGGTAAAGAAATGGCCACTGCTGAAGAGATGTTATAATGGATTGACCATGATAACCAAGGATTTTTCAAATCATAGAACCAATGAACAAACCACTAGAGACAACTTCAAGATATCAGAAGAGGTTTCCTTTTATTTGTCAGAAAATATTTAAAGACATTTCTGAAATTGATGGTCTGACATTGGCTTAAATCTTTGTGCAAATAAATATATCTTTAGAAAAACCTAGCAGCTCACATGATTGGAATGGAGAAACATGAGATGATGATGATGTTGTTGTTAAACTAGGTAACAATGGTTGACAGTGATGATGATTGATATTAATAATAGAAATGATCACATCCCAGAGCAATTACAACAGAACCAATTATGGTAAAACACAAAAAAAAACGGTAAAAATTATTTTTGCAAAGAGACCAGACTGTACACACTATCACATCACAAGCTGGCCCAAAAGAAATGCAAAACATATATGGCAGAGTGTGATCACCACTAGACTGAGAATTGTGCAAACAACTGGGGTTCAACCATGTTAAAGAAATGTTTTCAGCACAAATTGAAAATAAAAAGAAGACTATAGGATTTTAAAATCTAGGCTGATCATGTCATCCAAGGAAGGTGACTGGGTACCAAATATATGTCCAACAAATTAGTTCAGCATTCTTTAATTTCCATATGATATGGGAGTAGAAGACCCACCAGGGTGCTCCTGTTAACACTGGAGACAGTGAGCTTGTGATGTCACTAATTACACCCTGGGTGAGTGGCAATGTGAAGTGCATGATTTGATGATTTAAGATTCTAGTTTTTTTTTTTTGGGGGGGGGGGCTGATAGTAGGGTTCAGGCGTGGTCCAGACCCCAACTGTTAACAAGGTATAGTGGAGGTTGGTGGTGTTTCCATAATGGTGTTGGATATGTTCAAAGAGGCATGAGTTGGGTCTACTAGTCCATCTAAACATGTGATTGACCAGTGATCACTACATTTCACTGTTTTATGACCATTTGCACTTGTTCATTGACTCCATGTCATACAACAATGATGGGTTTATTCCAGCAGGAAAATGCATCATGTCATCAAGTCCAAGTTCCCCAGAACTTGTTTGAAGAACATCCTGTGAAAATGATTTAACCACCATGTTCAAATGATATGGGTTGAATCAAGTATTTATGGGTTGTGACAGAGGTCTTGCAAATACCAGAGAGCTGGGAACAGCTATAAAGATATATCTCAACATCTCTCCAGAGGTTATCTGAACACTTTTGGAATTGATAGAATATTGAATTGCTGCATTTTGCCAACCTAGATTTAGGTGTCCAGCATGATACTAGTCACCTATCCCACACTGTGTGTCTGTGTCTGTGTGTGTGTGTCTGTGTATATGTATGACTACCTACTCATTTCTAAGTATGTTTAAATAATTAGCTTGTTCATGCAGAAAATGTTCAAATCTAAGCAGTGAAGCATTAAAATGAAGGGAGGCTTTAAAATAGTTCATAAGACTGAGTTGACAAAAGATAAATATTTAATAACTTCATAGCTTGCAAAAGGTAAAACAACATTGGAAATTGCAGGTACCACCAAACTATAAAAAAGTTTACTGAAAATTCAGGATGATTCTGATGCAAGTCTGTATCTTACAGATTTGCATCCCAAGAGAAATTTTTATTTTAAATTTTATACACTGCTGTCATTTGGTTAATTAAATAAAAATGATATACAAAATTAATTATTTTAACAGCCTCATATTTTGGATATACATTTTTAAAATGTTTAATAATAGTCATTGTCTTACTGATTTCATAAAAAAAAAAAAACAATGTTTTCACAAGAATAGAATTTACTGAAATATAATAGAAATATAATGTCAAAATACTGAGTAATTATAAATTGACATTTGAAGATTATTTTAGTATTTATTTTAGAAGAATTAAAAAAAATTGCTAATATTGACAATTCTACACAAATGTGTATCCAGATTATGAGGATAGATAAAATGGACAAATTGCAATTACCTAAGAAGCCTTGCCAATGGTCAGCTGCAAAAAATGACTTTGAGAAGCAAAAGCAGGATAGATCAGTGCCATTGTTATGTTGGGTTGAGTGACTTGAAGAGGAAGGTAAAAAAAAACAAACAAAAGAAAACAAAAACAAAAAACAAACAAAAACTGACAATGCTATCCTGTCGGGGGTTTCCATAGTGTCATCAGAAGATTAGGCAGTTTGTGAAGTTAGTGGTCAGGAGAGATGGACACGTGTGCATTCCAGATGTGGTCTCAATATTTGAAAATTTTATTTTATTTTTTTTTTTGCATGATTTTGCTCTCTTTGACTTTTTGTCTTTTTTTGTGGAGGTTTTTTTGTTCTTTTTAGGAACAGGTAAGGAATTTAGGTAAGGAATGGAATAAGTCTTTTAGAAGAGGAAGCTCAGCAGGCGAATGTGTAGTACCATGAAGTTCGTTGTGCTTGGATATCACTGCGTAAGTTCTGTGCAAAGCAAATTCCCAGAATCTGAAAGATAAACAGAATGAAAACTTGAGAAAACTTATAACTGGGAACTGCAGCAAATGAAAGATGCCCATTTGTGTCAAAAGGTCTTAAAACAAATCAGCGGATGGTATGTCATCAAGGCCAATTTGCTAACAGTGAGAAAAATTCAGAAGAAAACCCCATGAAAATACATTCTCTGAACATATTAAACCGTTCCAATAAAAATGAATTAATATAAAAGGTAAGAAAGAAATTAATACTTGTCTAATCAAAGTAACAATCATACCAAATTTAATGAAAAACTTAAAGATCTGTTTTTTGTTTGGGAAACTGCAATTCTTGTTATAAAATAAAACTTTTTGCATGAAGTAAAATTTTTAACTTGTTTTAAATTTTATATCATTAAATTTACTCTTTTAATATAAATGTTTTATGGTGAAATAAATTGTTCCATATATATTTACCAGGGCTAGATTATGATCTTTTGGTTTCCCTAGGCTAATGAAATTATAGGCTCTCCTCAGACAGAGCTAGCTTCTAACTGCACCCATCTTATTCATGATATATTTTAGCCACATTTGTATAACTTGAAGTAAACTTATTATACATTCTTTAAATAAACTAAAATAGCTATCTTGTTTGTCAATAAAAATATTCTTTAAGAAATACCACTATTTTACTATTTATTGCAAACCAAATTGGGACATATTTCAATACAACTGTAGTACCCCCCCCCCAAAAAAAAAACCCAGATATTTTATAACCAGCATTATAACAATAAAACAATCAATGTAAATATGAGTTCGACATATTGATATCATTTCAGTTTACGAAACTATTTAGAAGTTAAAACATCCAGAAAACTAAAATCAATGCTTTATAAAACCTTGTGCAGTCCTAGGCTGCAGCCAAAATGATAATCTAGTCTGGTATATGGCAGCAAATTGATCTAAATGAGAAAATCCTTCAGTTGTAAAATTAATTAAATTTTCTAACCCTCTGTACCAGACGGAAAAATTTTGTTACAAAGAAAAGAATGCTGGATTGCTATGTGGTATCTATTCTTTTATATGGCAGTGAATATTGGACAATTTCCAGATGGATGAGTAAAAAAACTAGAAGCAGCAGAAATATAGTTCTACAGAAAGATACTGAGAATTCCATGGACAGAGCAAGTAAGCAATGAGGAAGTCTTAAAGAAAATGGTAAAAGAAAGAACATTTATACTCAGGTTCAGATAAAGACAGCTGAAATTCCTTGGGCACATAATGAGGAAGGCGGGGAGGGGCTTTGAAAACTTAATCCTCATGGGGCATAATAAGGGCAAGAAAGATAGTGAAAGGCAGTGAGCCACTCACCTGACAAGCTTTTGTGAATGGATGATGGAATAGTGGGTGGCAACTTTAGCAAAGGGAGAAAAACTGCCAAGGCCCACATGAGTTAGGAAGTTGTGGAGATGCATGATCGCCTATGATTTTCTTTGAAGAAAGACAAGGAGACTGAAAACATTTACATCCACTATGGTTTGACATATCTTAAATGTAGGCTTTGTAAAATACAGTATCCAGATTTTAGTTTTTTAGGTCTAAATCAGAATAGAGTGATTGAATTAAATTAGCCCCTATCCCTTCACCCACATCAAAAAACTCTTTAATTTTCAGAAGTCAATACAAACCTGTCCAGAAAATAACCAATTATTCAATGAAAATTCAGGTGACATAAAATTATAAGTAATAAAAAAGGTAAACATGTTGGCTTTTTTGTATCAAAATTATCTTTATTGTTATATTAGTAAACATCACAGAAATTACAAGTACAAGACTGAATATTGATAAGCTTTTTGTTCTGTAGTTTGAAATTTAACTTTCACCTTGATAAAATTAAGGAACTTACTCTGAAATGAAATCTAAAACCCACAACAAATCTTTGCCCTGCTAGCATAGCACAATGAAATGATTTGTGTGTGTGTGTATAGAATAATTAAAGAATCGGTTTATAAATACCAAAAAGATACCATTTTTACAAACATTGTTTAAAGGTGGAGCCCGATCATTTTAACATTTCTTTTTTATGACTATTTTTTTTAATACTAAAAAAAGAAAAAAAAACAAAACATAGACGCCATACTTTGAGTATATTGAAAATGTTCATAATTTCTTCTTTGAACCTCGTTTCATTTGAATTATTATCTTTAACTGGCATTGCTCCGTTAAAGCAATTCATTTTGTGGCTTGATGAAAAAAAAGGGGAAATAACTCAAATACAATTATTTAATGATAATCATTTATTCATGGGATACATTTTATTTTCAGTAATTTTCAGTTGAGTAGGATCCCAATATGTATAACACACTCTTGAACTCAAATAAGTTGTGTGGCAAATTTCAACTCAATGAATTGAGTAGTCAGGATCCTCACTTACCTACACTGTCTGCTTTATGGGTGAGATGAAAACATGACTGGACAAGTGAAAGAAACATTGTTTTCAACATATCTATTATTTATGTTATTGTACAGTAATACAGTTTTTGATTTGTTCAGTCAAATTCAAAATCATAAACAAAATTTTCTCAGAATAGAATTCATTTTGTATTAGTAGAATTGATACTGGAAAAAGAACTTCTGACTCTTCCTTGCAATTTCTGCTTCAATTATTGTAGCAAACATAAAAGCCAAGGAAATTTCTTTACCAAATATCAAATTATTATAGTATAATGTAAAACAAACACAAACTTGACTAATAACAATTAGAAAAGAACATTGTTACAACAACAACAAAGAAATTAAATAAAGAATTTTAGCTTGCATAAAAAATTTATCAACTGTATATTTATGCTCTACTGACACGTTATTTGTTGTTTAGGAGGAAAAAGATCTATAAAAACATTACATTTGAAATTGCTACACAGAAAATAAATTATCAGAAATAAATCAGAAATGGTTCAAGTTGATCTAAATTGTAGAATCCATTTTAATGTGTTACTTGAATCAGAGTTATAAACATGTTAAATATACTAAAATGAATTATTAAAATAAGACAATAAAAATCCTAATATCCCCAATGATTCTGTAAGCATACATGATGAAAAAATGCCCCCAAATTAATAAAAGCCAAGTTTTATTGTCAAAATCTTTGTTATTATTAAGAGAAAAGATGGAAGGATTTTTTGATTATTAGATTATATTTTTTAATCTTTTTTAGAACTTTTTTTCTTGTGTCAGTGGGTGACAAATAATTTAGTGTAGGAAATTTTAGCATCTATTTGTGGTTAAAAACAATTGATTTGGAAATTCTTGCAAAAATCAAATACTTGTCAGATTTTAATTAAATTTATTCACAAATGAATTAAATTATTTTAGAAATGTTTCTTTTTCAGAAAATCTTGGTAAAAATACTTTTATTTTTATTTTTTTAACATCTGTTACTCCCCACTTATTTAATTTTATGAAATTTTGAGAAATTCATTTTTGTAGGATTTAATGTTTAATTTTTTTCTTTTTTTTGGTAAAACAGAACCCCCAGTTACTGAAAATCTGCTCTGAAACAAAATAAAAATGCAATAAAACCAAGACATTATTTAATTAGAAAAGCTTTTAACTATTTTTACGAATAAGATATATTATGGACACTATTGTCCTAACAAAAAAATCTTTTTTTGATAAATAATGAATATTTTCAAAAATTGTTTTCATTTTTTAAAAATTTTAATTCGAATGAGTTATAAAATTTTGATTTGTACCAATTAGGTGATATCGTTATTATGTAAAAACTATATTTACTAATCATAAATGCTACAATTCATTGCCTGCTCCCACCCAATATTTTAAAAAGAATTTAAAATTTTTATGTGTGTATATAATTGTGCTGATTTTTGTAAATATGGACATCCATATGCAACATTATAAAAAAATAAGAGCAGTAGCTATAGTAAATTTAAAGCTAAAGTATCTAAAAATCAATAAAATATTACATTAATTAGAATATATTCTTAAACTTTTAAGATTACTGGGTAGTTAAATTATACAAAACAAGGTGCTCACATTATATTCATCAAGTAATTTTTACAGATATGTCCTGTATAAAAAAAAATTCCAAAATGCTTCTCTGTGATATTTTAAACTAAAAGTAATATTTGTTTCAAATCCGATTAATTAAACAAATCAGCTAATCTTCCTCTTTCAGAAAAGTATATTTTATTTTTAAAGCTGTTTTAGTAAAGAGAATTACGTTGTAGTGAGGTAATTGTAAATATTGCTAAAATGGACCATAATTAGTGATTAAACAAACAAAAAAAAAAATCATTTCAATCAATTTAAATTACTTTTGAAATAAAGCAAAGTATCTTCCTTATTGGAAATATTAAATTTAATCTATTAGTTTGAAATTAAAACTAAAATAAAACCTTCAAGAAAGATTTTTCATTTTAAATTAATTTTAAACCTTAAGTATCATTTTTCTTTGGCAGTACCTACCTTAATGTGGTCTTCCATAAAATAAATGAAACAAAAAATATTCCTGCTTATATTCACTTTTCATTCATATTTCATATTTCATCTTTTTTCATATGCATATAGAATTTGTAACAAAAGAGTTTGCGTATAAGAAATAAACTAAATCAAGATTTTAATGTAAAATATAAAAAGAAATGGAGTCAATATCATTAAATCAAGATTACTCAAAAAAATTTTCAATGTTATCAGTTATCTCCCTTTAGTTGTTAAGACGAGTTTTGTTGCTATTGATGTGATTGTTTACTGGAAGAAAAATGATTGCAACCCTGATAAATATACAACATTTAATCTGTAGATTAAAATGAAATTATTTAAGAATTAGTGTGTATATTTTAGTGGCGGGAAAATTCTATCAGAAAATGTTATTTGAAAATCAACACTTATTCATTATTCTGAGGAGCTATCTACTTTCCGCAAAATTAAATCTTCAAACAGCAATGTGTGAATTCATATAAAAAATAACTAAATTAATGTTTAAGTGTTTTTATTTTCTTTACACGTAAATTTCAGGATCCCAGGTCCTATGAGAAAATGTCTTACTTTCAACCCAATATACAGTTCTACATAGAAGACTACAAACAAAAGTTCAATAGTTGTCTTTAAAAAAGCAGAAAAAAAAAAACAAACAAATTCTTTGAGAGAAATCAATTTCAATTTATAAGTTCAAACATATGACATTCTCAACAATGAAGAAAGTTCAATTTTTATCTGAAATTTTCACTGTATAATTAATAGTAAAACATTGGGTTAATTGCATTGGCAAACAAGAATCTAATATTGATGAATAAATATTGGTTGTATAAAATTAATTTTCATAATTAGACTATAGATTTATTGATGTACCTACATAGAAGTTAACAGTTGCTTAATTGAAAAAATATATCTTAATTAATCAATATATAAAACATTATTTTTTTCATAATACATGACTGATAAACAAGAAAAGTTTTACACATTGTAGCATTTTTTATAGTTTCACTTCCAAACTGACTTAAAGAAAAAGTAAAAACAACTCTTGTAAAAAAATAATATCAAGAATCTTAATTACTAATTTTATTGTTTGACTTTAGTGATATAGCTATCAAAGTAAATCTACTAATGACAACTAATATGACACAAGGGAGAAATAAGCAGCTCCATAAATAAATTATAAGTAAAAAAAAAGCAAAAAAAAAGCATAATTTAAAACTAAATTACTTATTATTACTTTGTATATGTGTTATAAAAAAAAGTAGTATTTGACAGAAGAGTACAAATGAAAATGATTATTTTAGTAAAATTTAGATTTTGTACAGAACTTTTATCTTTATTGAATTCAAGAACACTGAAAATCTTTCATAACAGCAAATGCAAAAAACTCGTATTGGGTTTTCATAATAGTTACTGAATGCCATTCGGTTGATGACATGAAAGAATTAAATTTGCAAAATTCATGTCATTTAAAAATCACAAACCTTGGACACAAATATTATAAGCTCTTTTCACTTGCTTTCAGCCATTTTGCACAAGTAAATTTTTATCCAGTTTGAAGTGTGTTCAAATTTATCAATTGAGAATATTTAATAAATCCACATATTTAAATGTAAATAGCATTAATAGTCAGAATGGATTAAGTGATATTATATTATTTCATGCAACATAACTATCTGAATATAAAACATGGAATGTAATATTGGCAGTTACACATTTTCATTATGGAAAAATCAGATTTCGTGTTTGTTATATAAGTGGCATAGATAAGCTAAGAGTAAATTACATTTCTTTTCCATTGTGCTAAAAGAGAAATTGTATAGAGTGTTATGGTTGGACATGAACTTTGGTCAAAAATAATGTTACTACTAGAAAGTTATTAACTCAGAATGGTGTTGGATAACAGCATTTAACAGGAATCATACAATAAAGATATAATTGGTATGCTCATTTTTTTTAGCTCCAAAAAGAAAAAAAAAAAGGAAAATATGGCGAAAAAAATTTGCAAGAATAATTTTCAGTCAAAACTATAATTTTAGTAAGGGAAAATAATAATTCATTCACATGATCTCCACTATTGAAACAAATATTTTTTCAGCTTTTAAACCATTTAAGCTTTGTTTATATGTCTGTTTATATCCATGGTAACAGAAATTAAGTTTGTTTCTACACCTATAAGGAACCTGTTGGAAGATTATGATGTAACTGTAATTAAAAAAAAAAAACAAGGCAGTGAAAGCAATGCAAAAACAATTATCAATAAAGAACATGGTTTACCTGTAGTAACGCAATGCCAACCAGGACCCCTGCCACTGGAATCAGATTAGCTTCCAGCCATTGTTCACCAGCTGGGATACAACCTAAAGTCCAAATTATTCTGTCTTTGTCAATTTCCTGAAGAAAAGAAGGAAATGCCATGAATCTGCTATATGACAGAACAATTAAAAATCAAAAAAGTATTTTGGCTATAAGTCTGTTGGTATTTTATATACCGTTAAATGTATGTTTAATCAAAATGAGAAAAGTTACATTCATCTGTAAGTGGATAAAAAGAATATTTGTAGATGAAAATATTGGATTGATTACAGATAGGGTTTTATGGTCCACTAGCAGCATGGCCTGGCGTTGCCTGTGCTTGATTCAAAAATCGTACGACTCATACAGCAATCGCTATCACTTGACTTAAAATATTTTTGCCCTTCCTTGCCTTTAAAGGAGTGCCCTTTGCCATGCTGATGTTGCTACATGCCTTACTTCTTGCCTATCTCACACTGCAAATTTTTTCTAAGCTCTATACTAAACATTAAATCTGTTATGAAAAAAGAACTAAACAAAATGAACACAAAACGATCAGCTTTAAAAAAGGACTCATAACTGGAAAAACCGAATGAAAAAAGAATGTTAACAACAAATACTTTTTCACACCTAACCCAGTTCTGAGGAAGCGAATGAGCCAATTGGAGTAAAGTGCCATGCAGATTTAAATTTTTCCCACTTGTGACGAATGCAGCAAAAAAATCAATGATAAGTATTAACTAACACACATCCTGTCTTTTATAGATAGAGATTAACACCTCTATAATGGTCATGTAGTGTTGGAAGTTATTTCTTGTAAGATGTTATGTACTGGATTATTGTAATTGTCTGAAACAATGGAAGCATACGTCAGACCCCAAATCAAATTTACTGAAAAATCAAGGCGGTCAAATCAAAAACTGAATTGCTATTAGGTTGGTGCAAAAATAATGACGTAATAATGTCGTTTTTTGACGTTAAAAAATACGTCAAAAAACGACATTATTACGTCATTATTTTGCACCAACCTAATATCATGAAAACTCTACTTGACTACCAAAATTGTCTAAAGAGGAGTTAAAAAAAAAAAAAAAAAAAAAAAAAAAATAGTTACTTTGACTATTACTCACACTGCGAATATAAAAACAATTACCAATAAACTAATAAAATTTAGTCCACTGATTTTAATCATTTCACCCTAAGCAAGGCAATAAAGCCACTATGATGCAAGTGGTTACTGAGTGTAAGAGAATATGAGAAAAACTACTATTAAAGATAATAAAAGAACAAGAATTAAAACAGAAGATAATGATTGGCATTGCATTTAAATTTTTGAAGATCAAAGTTGATTGGGAAGCAAGAAAAGAGAGTTTCACAAGCATGAAGTGTGATAGAAGAAACTGTTAGCATAGAACTTAGTTACATTTAGCCATTTCACTTGTAAAAAAAATGATGACAATTTGCCACCAATCTAGTACTGCACTTAAATTCATAAAGTCTAGGTAGCATAAAAGAAAGTCCATCAGAATCATTATTATGCAAGTATTTATAGAAAAGGCACAAGGAAGCTATGTTATAGCAGTGGGAAAGGAACTAAAACCGAGATGTCAGGTCAGGACCAATAACATTGCAGCTTTTGGGGATTTTATCAAGAATCTCTAAATATAAAGCAAGACTTATAAATATTTAAAAATAGATTCTGGTGAGAAAAATTGTCTAACACAACATAGAGGACCAACTTTCCTAGCAGTGGACCTAGCAATTTATTCAATATAATCTTTCCACCATGTCAGCTGAAAACATTTATCCAAGAAGATGCAAGGAGTCACTGTCTTGGAGATTAGCATTAGCAATGCTGATGGGAGGTAAAAAGTATTCTCTCAGATGATTAAGAGAGAGTAGTTTTGTTTTTGAGGCATTAAAATTAACAAGCCACTCCTTCCCCCATTTAACAACAGATTGTAGGTCATTTTTTTAGATCAGATACTAATTTTGATCTTATAGTATTAATTGTTATTCTTAGAGATAACATTAAATATTTATTTGCTATTCATATATATTGAGTGCAATTGAAAACAAAATTTGAAATTGGAATCACAAAAGTACAAAAAAATGAAATCAAATTTAAAGCAAGGTACAACATGTCTACCCAAACTGAGTGCAAATGGAAGGCATTTGGTATTTAATTCTCAATGGTATTCTGTATACTTGCTTATTAATATAAAGCAATAGATGTGAACAGGCTGAGAGATAGATATTTATAGACATGAACAGACTAAGATATGCTATTGTTGATAAATGAAATAACAGATACATACCTCATGATATTAAGTAAAGATGTAAGCAGATGGTTAGATAGAGAGATAGGATCAGATAAATAGGGTTAGATTGAGAAGACAAAAATGGATAGATATAGAAGTTACTTACATGCTCTGTTTTCATCATATCATAGCCGCATTGTTTGTTTTCTATCACCGCCTTAAAGAATAGAGAAAAAAATCAATAATAAAAACATTTAAAACATCAATATTGCATTATTAAAGAGATAGCTTTATATAGTGTGCGGCAAAAATACCTCCCACATAACCGTAAGTCATTAGTGGTAATGGTGTCTTCATCTAGCTAATGTCTTACCATTATGTGGAAGGGATTTCTGGGAGGTATAATGATTTACTAAGCAAAGCTTACATGTGACACAGGGTCAAAAGTATGGAGCACCCAGTGAGGATAGGAATTCACTACTTAGTCATAGGTGATCTAGTAATACAAGCTTGTTAACCATTACACCACATCAAAGTGCCCATTTTCTGTGAGACATGGGAGATGTATTTCTGCACCCAGTAACAGTACTTACAACTAAGTCTACAAACACACACACACACAGTGCTGAATGGGTGTCTTAACACTTATTGCTGTCAGTAAACTAAGTTTGAATTCTGGTGGAGGCAGTTTGTGCCTGCATCACACTAATGGACTTGGGAAAGGTATGAATTAACATCACCATGCCTTTTGTCTCATCACCAAATACTTGACAACAAAACACATCACTGGTATTCCATAATGGCTGATTTAGAAAAGAGTTGGAGGATAAGTGTTTGGGCAAATCACTCACCAATAACTACATTACTTGCTGAAGCAGTAGCAACAAAAAGCTCTTATCTTTAAAAGCAACTCTATACAATAAATCTTTTCAATGAACATATTTTTAAAAGTGCTTACTTACTGATTTACAAATTTTTAAATTCTGAAGCCTTTAAAAAAAGTTTTCCTATCAAATGTTAGTTAGACAAATCACATCTTAAATACAGACAATGGCAACAAGAACAATGATGGCTATTAATTTTGTTGTAATTGAATCTCTAATTTTTATTAACAGACAAGAAGAACAGCAATGGAAAATTAAGAACTAAAGAAAAGTGTTTTCAGCAATGCATTTAGCATTCAATTCTTTTTATGTTTAGCAAGCTTAATGATAGACTAAATGAAATTTGTTACCATTTTATTACAGTTGGTTTGATAATGTTCTAATTGTACAGAGCTGACATCAAATCAATCTTTAAAAAATTATTTTTTATTTGGTTATACAGGAATCTGTATATTTTAACATTTTTTATCCTGAAAACAGAACTAAAGAAGTGTGATTGGCATCTCTCTCTCTCTCTCTCTCTCTCTCTCTCATAACATAAGTAGATAGATAAATAAATATGAATGTATTTGTGTATGGGTGTGTTTAATAAAACAGAAGAAAAAACTGACTTTGCCATTAATTGGAAAAAAAAAATACCTTTTCATAATTGTAATGTTTTAACAAAATATGCCATCATTTTTAATGAAATAGGTAAATTAGTTTGATTATAGTAGTCTTATTATAAAACTACAATATGATTTTATTATTTTTAATATTATTGGGAGCTAACATGGCAGAGTTATTTGCATATTTCCTCCTGGTTTCAGTAATTGATGTTTAAGAGCTAATCTAAAAAGCCAGAATATCAAATGCTGATTTTTTGGGCAGCAATCAATTTTTTACTTAAAAATTAACTACTGTTCCCAGCACTCTTTCAATTTGTAAATATATATGAAGTATGTGCAAAAATTGCTAGCACCTTTTTTTGGAAAATGAGAAGCTGAATGCACAGTTGAAAATTAATTTTGAGAATGTTCTGTATTCAGTGTTCATCCTGTGTTAGAAGTGAAAAAACAAAATGGTGTTAGACATACTTCATGTTGTTCCTTTTTCAAATTGGACAACAAAATTATGAAGTCTATGGAAATAGTTTGGTTGGAAGCAGTATATATTGTGAATGGATTGTGAAGTTCAAGAAAAGTAAATTTGACTTGGAGGTTAAATTACACAGTGGTAAGTGATAAGAATTTAGAAATGATGATTTAAAAATTTTCAAGCGATGATAATCACACTCAATCAACATTGGAATTGGCTGATAAGAGTGGTGCCAATCACTGAACAATTGCAAGATGTTTGCAAAGTATGGGAAAGTTTTTAAAAAATGCGAACATATGTTCTATATAAATTGTTAGAGTGAAGCATATGACAGTATGCATTTTCTTTTCTTTTTAATTTTTTTACCAGACATAGAATAAATCATTCATGTGGAAGATTATCACTGAAAAGGGATGAAGTACAATAATCTGAAGTATTGAAAATTCCAAGTTGGTCCAGAACAGCCAGCAACATCAAGAGAAAAACCTAGGCTTTTGAGAAAAAAAGCTATTAATCT
Organism: Acanthosepion lycidas; assembly: GCA_963932145.1. Taxonomy (NCBI): domain Eukaryota; kingdom Metazoa; phylum Mollusca; class Cephalopoda; order Sepiida; family Sepiidae; genus Acanthosepion; species Acanthosepion lycidas. The sequence goes on along the minus strand of OZ010600.1, from coordinate 37,707,003 downwards.
GTATTTGGTGGGATATGAAACATAGACTGAATTAGGAAATGCTAAAACTTGGTGAAAACTGTTATGGCCCAACATTACAATAATCATCTTCACAATCTGAGATTTGCTATTGAAGAAAAAAATATATTTAGAAGATAAGGAAACCTCAAAATCCTACTATGCTCACTAAAAAATCTATAAAGTAGTTGAGTGGGTAAATGCTTCCTCATTTGGTAAATTCACCAGACTTGGCACCATTGGATTACCATGTTTCAATAAAAGCATTTAAAAGATGTTTTCAATATTCAAAATTCCATTGACAATTTTATTGTGTCAAATGCCAGTGTTGTTTTGTCTAGATGGAGTGAAAACCTCTAGAGCATTAGCATATAGTCATATAATGTTGAAATTCTCTAACTGCTTGATTTTAACAGCCCCAATACATTGCTCACATTTTGAATTCTCCTTTCTGCTGATGACCATGTATTATGCCTTCCTACAATAGTCTCTTTTTTGCTTTCCTTTACTAATTTATTGAAGAGTTCTTTTAGTTTCTTTCATGAGTCTGCCATCAACACTGGTCCTTATGTGTTAGTAGTGATAGTAATAAATCCTGGTAGATCTTGCAGTTCTCTTAGGATCATCTTACTGTATAGGTTAAATAAATCTGGCAAGAAAATGCATCCATTTCTTAATCCTCTTTCTAGCTTCACTGAATTAATTCTATATCTGCATAGGGACTGTTGGTTCCCAGTAGAGGTTACAGATTACTAGAATACCTTTCCCATGTAACTTAAGATTTTCTAATATTTCAAGTGGGTTTTTTGTTTTGTACCTTTTCAAATGCTTTTGTGTAATCTATGAAAGAAATGACTTGCCTCCCTAAAAATGTTTCTGTATTTTTGTTACAGAAACTCATTGATCTATTTTTTGTTTTTTATTCAAAAGACTGATGAACTGACTTCCTTAGTTTACCTATGCATTTATTTATTTTAACATCATCAAGTCACAACAACAAAAGATGTTAAGAATATTATATTATTCAACATGAAATTGTTGATTTTATTTTAAACCTGAAATTTGGATAATCTTTTTTTTTTAAAAAAAAAAATAACATCTTGAAATTTTATTCTGAAATATTTGTTCATTATTCAATAAAAAATTCACTCCCACCCCCAAGAAAACCTTTCAACTTATAAGTTCACAATCATAGTTTTAGTCTTAATAGCTATTGGGACAGAGAGTTAAATATTTTGATAGCATAATTTCTTTCAATTTATTTTGATAAAAATGTGACAGTTTCATGCTGATAATAAATCAATCATTTTATCTTTTTTAAACAGTATTTTTTTATCAGTATTGTATGACTATTATTTGCTTTAGTTTTTAACTGAGCAATTTGAAGTTTATATCTTGACATGAGTAGATTCACTAAACTACAAATATATAAAGAAATAGAGTAAATATTATAACAACATTAAGAAAATAAAGATTCATATGCTAATAAAATTCTGATGTTAATAAAAAAGTTTTCACCAAACAAGTATATTCTGTTATCAATTCTTTTGTCAGACATTTTAGGCAAGGTAGACATTTTGGTTTTCTAAAGTTAAATTGAGATGAAAGCAATGTCTCGTTTTTGAATCTCTTTTTAAATTTCATTTTTTTGCTGAACTCTGGCATCAGTGTGTGTTACAATGTGAGCAGGTATGGAGTCATATAAACTAACTTTCTTAGTTTAATGGCTTCTTCAGAAATCTTTTGCATTCAGAGGCCTTTGTAGTTAGCAACTTTTTTCTTTTAAATTTTATTTGCAAAAAGATATTACTTGACAGTTTATCACGGTGTCCCTCCATCAAATTAAATTTTGAATATTATACTGATTTCATCTTTCATAGCAAGATAACACTTAGGTATTAGTGCAAAAATAATTTTAATATTGTTTTCATTTCTATTATAAATGCCAATGATTAAAATCCTAAAAAAACATATTTATTTGATAGCTTCTCTCTATGTTTTCAATGTGATGGTTGACTTTGATGCTTACTGGCTAAAACTCTTACTCTAGGTCCCATTAGAAGTAATTGTAGTTAACACATTTTATAATTTGCAGACGGTTTCTTTGTTTAGTAAGAAGCTGTGTAACTGCATTGAAACCACATTCAGCCATATGGGAAGTTGGAAAAGCAATGAAGAAATGTTTGATAGCTTTCCATAGCTTTAGATACCTTTCAGAAATTTCCTTTTGTAGACAATATTGAATAATTTAAAAATTTAAAAAAAAAAAATAGATAAATGCCACCACCCCACTGCCTCCAGAGTATGTTCACTGATCCCCAAATGAAATAAAAACTCCCAGTGTGCTGTTTCAACATAACAGAGCCCACAAGAAGGTCCTAGTGTCCACACTAGGGAACACTGGTTTATCATAATCATCATCACAAATGGAAGAACAGTAGAGAGAGAAGAGGCAAAGGATTCTGGGACTTGAAATGCAAAGAGAGCATTTTGTCTATGTTGATTCCATTATTCTTATTCAAGTAAAAGGTGACCTTGTGCCAGATACAGCTTAGTCATTGTCATTGAAAATTTGAATGGAACACTGTCAACTTAGATAAGAAGTCACCTCAAAAGAAGTGGGGGTGGAGCCAATGCTCAATAATCCCAATGAGATTAATGAAGTATTAAATGTCAAGACATAAATTTCTGTCAGAGAGAAAGCTATAAAACTTGAAAAGTTTCAACCTGTGATAAAATCTGAACAATGAACAACTCCAAGTCATCTTATGTCTGAAAATGAACCCATTGTCTTTTAATAGGAAATTAAAGTAAACATCAGATGGCCTAATTTCACATGATTTCATTTCAGTTACCTGTCTGTCATAATCTCAAGCTGCACAATCCACCTTAATGATAACAGGAAGCCTATAATTATCACCATAAGCTTAGAAAATATTTTAATTTTAAAAAATTAAAAAAGACATGTTTATTGTTTATTCCATTCAAAATCAAACTTCATTCACCAAACATCTGTTATTGATGTTGACACTAGTAACTCAGATAACAGAGAATTTCAATTACTGCACCCATAAAATGATTAAAAAAAATGAAAAGAATGTTTAAGCTTTTAAAAGGTTTACTATCACTTAATCTTCTACAGAAGGATGCTGAGGACTGAACATGTGAGCAACAACAAAGTTTTGGAGAAAATGGAAACAAAAAGGAAACTAATACTTAGAAGAAACAGTAAGAAACAGTTGAGGTTTCTGGGGCATATAATGAGGAAGGAAGGCTTGGAAAATCTGATACTCACAGGACAGATAAGGGAAAGAAGGACAGAGGAAAACAATAGTGAGCTTGAGTAAATGGATGGTGGAATAAGGCTTAGGAGAAATAAGAGAAAGACAAAGTTTATTAAGAGATACAAGAGACAGGAAGTTGTGGAGAGCTATGATTGCCTATATCCTGAAGGGACATGGCACATAAAGAAGATCACTTAATCCTAACAAACTACATAAAAATAATAATTCTTTAAAAATAAAGTCTTCCTTTATTCTTACACTTTTACCATAAAATAGAGCACTAGGGATGCAGTCCATGAACTATATACTTGCATGTCACATTAAGACATTTTCTAATCTCAGCAGTTTCTGTTGATATACTTTAAACAATTGTTGGAAGATCTGACATAGCTCCATGGATGTTATTATTGTACAAGATTGACCACTTTGGAAAAAAAAGGTTTCTTTCTGGTTATCAGGAATTAAGAATTTGTCTCCTCCAAATTGAATGTCAGTTAAGGAGTATCAATTGCAGATTCTAATTACTACAAAAGCACTAAAGATGAGGGTTTTATACTCTGTTTTTAATGAGGATATTACAGGGATGAAACTTTTCTCAAAAGAGAAAAAACCTTTTATTTGAACTTCTTGGTTTCCACCAGGTGAGCCAGTAGTCATGAATGTAAATGATATCAAGGATGAATCCTTCGAAGCTAAACATCTTTGCTGTAACCTCTAAGCTACAACAGAAATTCAGCTTAACCAATAAGCAATCAACATTTTTTGCTTGGATTTATTTTCTGTTAATGCATTACCAAGAAGATTATGTAAGAAAGAACATATAAAACCTTTTACCTTGAAAGGAAATGAATGAAAAAAAGAAGGGTAAGCACAAAAGAAGATCAAAGCTAGTTTAATGTGTTATCAAATAATCAAGATCTCATTTGGTTGGCTCTGTGTGAAAATAGACCTGGTGTGGTGGGGTAGTTTTCATGGCCATTTCTACTATGATGGAATACACATACTTAATACCTAATAATCTTTATAAGATAAGTAGCTTTTGTAGGCTTAGAAAAGTCAGAATATTGCCAAAATATTTTGCTTATATTAAAAAAAGCTATTGTTTTTATTATGAAAATACATTTTTCTAAGTTAAGGGACTGTTTTAAAGCAATCATTGGGAAACCATAGTTTTACAGTTCAATCCTCAAGTACAACACCTAGCACTTACAACATTCAATAATCCTGGCTACTTACAATCTTCAAAGATTAAATGCAACACCAATCACTATTTTCTGGTATCCTGAATTCTTTTCTTTTATTATCCCTTCTTTTTGCTTAAGTTTTCTCATTCTCTTTCACTCCTTGTAGCTTTGGGGGAAATTATAAAAAAATTCCAAGTATCAATTTGAGTAAGATAATGCTGACTTACTTAGACTAAGTATATTTCAAAACTTTTAAAAGAAATTAAACTGGCACTATATTTGTACTGCTAATCAAGCTGGATAAAAGCTTCCCAAGAAATATATTCTTTGATTTTATTCATTACAGTACCCATTAAAGAACCAAATGGTTAATACCAAAATGGGCCAGTATGATAGTCTTTGCATTCAAACACAAGCCCCTTTCATTGCCACTGATTTCTTGCATTTTTCTCTGCAATGATTAGAGTCATTTGCACCCCCACCCATCGTATATCAGCATTCTGTAGACCCCTGTCTGGGAAAATCTATTCTGCATGCTTATTAAGGAATTAGAGCAGAAATGAGTTACAGCTGCTACTTTAGGAGTTCTTTAGTAAGCAGTATAAATCTTAGATACAAGTCAAACAATAGGATGGATGCCAACTTACCTCAGTGGGTTTGCAGCAAGAAAAAGGGACCCCACAGGCTTCTCTTCCAGGAGATGAACAGTTGAAGTACATGTTTAATTCCCAGTCTTTATATGTTTCTACTCCACAACATTGTAGCTGAAAAGAGAAAAAAATTCAGTGAATATTTTTCCAATTTTTTAAATTGTTAATCCCACTTTTAAGATTTTGGAGAAAAGATATCCAAATTCATTATTTTCTAATTTTTTTAAGAAATGTAAATTGAAATTTGCTTTGTGTGAAAGTGAATTTCTTTATTGATACTTATTATTTTTGTTCTATACATACAAAATAACCTTTGAATTTTCTTGAATGATTTTTTTCAGCTGTTACAGAGAGCCTAAACAGCTGAATTTGGCTTAAAAACAAACATGTCAGTCTAATTAAAACATCAATTACATAGACTGAAAGGATATAGAGAATATCTGCTAACCTACTTATTTCAGATGATTGACATTATTTAGCAAGCTTAGCTTTAATATAGTACAAGGTGAAATGTGAGAAGACAGCCAGAAGTGTCAAGCCAATTTTCCTTGAAAATCAACATTCAAATTGTTTACTTTTACTGGGATTCAAACATCAATATCTGGCAGTGATGCACAACTATAACTATCTCAGTCATTAGGTAGGCCATTATTAAGTATATCACCTTAAATTTTGTTGCCATTAACATTCTTCAGCCTTCCTGAGGTATATGTTGTATGTGACTTTTAGAATTTATATATTATGAGGGCAATAAATGTATTTACTGAAATAGACCATATAATATATAAAATAATGAAAATACATTGTTTCAAAACACTTATAATTCTATACAAAGTAGAAAAAAATTGGCATCACTTATAATATGAACAATATCAGTTTGATATTAATTCAACACAACATGTCTGATTTAAGCAAAAAGGTTATCTTATAAGAAAAGGACACTCAACCTTTTTTATATTCTTTATTAAATTCTGAATAGTATATTCATAGAAATAAATAAAATATGCTAAAAAGAGTAAGATTAATAGTAATGAGTAGATGGACTACTAATATATTTCCTATTGAAGTTGGATACCAAGTTTTTATTACCAACTCAACTATAGTATGCCTCCAGAAACTCAGCATGCCACTAACAGAAAAGAAGAAATATAATAAAAGTAATAGGATCTAGCAGCATCTGGCACTGTGATGGAAAACTAACAAAATCTGGTGGCATTGTGAGGTAATATTGAGTCATCTCTAGAGTTAGTAATAAAGATGCTTTGACCTCAAAACCATGTGGGATCCCAGGGATATCACTTGAAGGCTTTGTTGAAGATTCCATTACTGTTTTTGCAGTAGTAGTTGTATGAATTTTATTAATTATTCTTATAAAATATATAAGATTAACTGCATATTTCAAGAAATATTCAGTAACTTAAGCAAAATGTTCTGTGAAAAGAGGGGTCCTTTGAATTTCCAGATAAACCAACAAAACTAGAAAATATGAGTTAAGGCATCTCGATAAATTGTCAGGCTGGATCTGAGGGTGAAAAATATATGGAAAATAAAAAAGAGGAACAAAAAAAACTGATTTTAAAAAAATGTTTGAATAACTGCATTTTACCTGTTGTCTATAACAAGTTTCTAAATCACAAAAATAAAAAAAAAAAATAAAAAAAAAGGTTAATTCATATCTTTTGAATTTTGGAACTATGCAACTTCAATCTTCTTTGGTTGCAACTTTCAGTTTTCATGATGATTTATTGTAATTGAATCTTAACAAACAACCAAAACAGGTGATTCATATATTTCTCAAACTATTTGAAACAAAAAATAATTCAAAATATTTTAAGAGAATTGATTCAAAAAATAAGAAAATGAACCATATTATTTTTCACACTTTGAAAACTTTATTTTCATTTATTTATGTTTAGTAAAATTGCCTATTAAATCTTCAAATAATAGATTCCTTGGCAAATATAGATATTTGGGTGCCACTTTAGCATATGTCTTACTGATCAGTGTATCCTACCACCACATTTGTAGCCTACATTATCCTAATGTAAGGGGAAAAACAAGTGGAGGACATTTTGAACATTTGTTATGAGTTGGTGTGTTGATGGTCTTTTGGACACATGTTTACATGGATATTTTGCCTTATTTTGGTGTCAGGAACTTGCCCCCAAAGTTTGTAAAAGTATTTTTGATACACAGGGATCCGTCACTGTGCTGGTAGTATCACAGCTATGACAGGCTCTGACCAGTTTGGATCAGCTACAATTAGTTTAGACCAGCTTGGACAAACTATGACCAGCTAAGACCAGTTAAAATCTGACCTTGTGTCACAATCTGACTCAATGGGGAGTCAAGTAAATCAACCTCTCCTTGGAGGAGTATACACATTCAGATAATTGCTGATCACAGGGATCCATCCCTGCACTGGTAGTATCACAGCTATGACTGGCCAGTGTGACCAACTGACCTTGTGTTACAACCTGACTTGGTGGGGAGTCAAGTAAATCAACCCCTCCCTCGAGATTCGCAACTGAGGAAAATTATACTGAGCGGTGTCCAGCATTGAGGAACAGCTGTCTGAAGCCATGCCCTCTCATTGCACCAGAGAGAGAGATTGGTGCTTGCACGGAGGCCAGCACAACCAACGGTTGTGGGCAATTTTTGTTCCTAGCCCAGGTGTGTGCACCTGGGTCTCCACCTTAAAATCTGGCCTTTTGTCACATCTCATCTTAGTGGGGAGACAGAATAAATACTGTGTGTAAATTGCTCTCAAGTAGTTTGTAACATTTTTATTTATCATCTCAGAGTTGTGTCTGTCTTTGGGCAGAGTGCATTCAAGAGCAGCTCTGTCAAAGGACAGAGTTGCAACTGAGGAAAATTATACTGAGAGGACAGCTGCCCAAGGTTGTGCCAGAGAGAGGGATTGGTGCTTGTACTGAGGCCAGCGTAACCCATGGTCGCAAGGACTCTGGAAATTTTTGTTCATAGCCCAGGTGTATGCGCTCAAGCTCCTCACATTAAACTGACCTTGTGTCACAACACAATTCCGTGGGTGGTCAAGTAAATATCAAATTACTATAAAGTAGAGCTGGGGATTTTAATCTCCGAATTCATGGAAGAATTGCACTCCAATTTCGCATTTATTCATGTAGATTCCATAATATAGGCTTTACTTAATTAGCTATTGTTTCTCTAACTCTTCAAATGTTGAATGTATAACTAATTCTAATTTCTATTTTCCCATCTTTACACTATATTAATTTTATCTTACAAATTGTCTCCTGTTCTGTCACCCATGAATAAAAATAATTGTTTGTATGGAAAATAAGGATCTATGTACATCAAACCATCTTTAAATTAAGTGTCAGCAGAAGAATTATTGTTGAACTTTTAAAAGGTAAGCTTACCTTTTAAAAGGTTCAACAATAATTCTTCTTAAGCTTAAACATTAATTCAATGCTTAAATGCAGTGATCAATTTCGAGTTCTTCTGTAATTTATTGATTCCTATTACATTTACTCCTCCCTAGCTATTGTGATGATGGCCAAACCAAGAGTCCTCCACAGGAGCTAGCTTAAATACCACCAGATAGGGAGACTTTTAAGCTAATTTATAATAAAATGTGCACTGCAATTTTGGATACAAAAGGAAAATAAGAGTTAATCTCCTTGAACCATGAATGCAACAATAATGGCTAGTGTAATATATTAATATATATTTTTAACCTCGCATAAGATTATGAGAGGTTAAAAAAATATATTTACCCTGAACATACCCTGAATTTGAGCTCAATGAAAATCGTTCTCTGTGCCTAACTTTTCTAGGGCTTTTGAATGAGCTGTGACTCATTGAAATTGCTTGGACACACACCCAAATGTACACTGTACTTTATATATATATATATATATATATATATATATATACACACACACACACACAATCAAATTGTGTATTTGGGCAGCAATCCCTCTTTTATACAAGTTTCATTAAATACAACTGACAAGATAATGTGGTTAAGCTTTATATTTTATTTTTCTTGGGTTCTTATAATTTTCTTCTTTTTAGGTAGAAATTGTTTGAATGTTCTTTATGTTTGAGCACTTTCAGCTATACTTTTAGCCATTATCAAGGATGATTTTATTTTTACTTTTAACTGAATGTATTCATTGTGTGTATCTAGAGTTATGAGAATGTTTTATTTTACAAACATAGTCAGCACATTGTAATCATGTTCAAGTTAATATTATTGAGTGTTGGCTTTTTGCTTTTTATAAATAATGCTGACATTGTTTTTAGTCTTTTTTTATATTGGATGAGGTTAATATATTTCTATTATCAACTATCAAGAACATTCTCATAAATATAGCATACCTTAAAACTATATTTTTATCACATATATAATTTTAAAAAATTCTTAAATTCTTGTCCTCACTGTTTTATTGATTAAAAATTTAAATCCATTGCAATCAAGTAGCAGAATTAATTAGCTTAAAAATCATAAGAGAAATAATGAGTTCAATGCTTTGCATTCAGAATTCTTTATGGTCAGTGGATTTTAGTTACAACTCATAAAGTGGGAAAATGATTGATTAAAAATTCCACTGTGCATTCAAAAATTTGATCAGTCCAATGGAAATAAAAACAGACAGTAGAAAACAGACCTCTTCCAATTTTAAGTGGCTTTTCTAAAAGTTGTTGTAATCTAAATATGTCATGTGAATCAGATACATTATTACATTTTATAATTTTAATTAGTTAGACAAAGAAAATTGCACATGTGAATATGCCATGTGATGTGTGCATAGATAGCAAAACTGAAAAATGGATTGAACTAAAATTGGTCATGTATATAATTATGACTCCATTAGTGGAAATGGAATTTTGGGATCATGTTAAGTTGTTACAAGGATATGAGATCTCGTAAACCGTTTATGAAAGAAACAAAGTAAAGAGTAGTAGCTCAAATAACTAGTTTTCACACTGCTTTTGATTGGAGGTAAAATTCTCATGAGAGAATACTGCTAAATATTGTTGTTATTCATGCTGACAAAAATCCCATTCCTGAGAGACAGAGTGGCTTTAGAGCTTATCAAAGTTCAATTAATTTGTTTTTGTTTTTTTTTGTCTTAAGGCAGATCCATGTAAAATACCACGAACCCTGTTGACTTGATAGAAAGTGTTTGGTACCATAAATATGTCAGGTGTCTGGATAATCTTGGAAAAGTTTGGTTGCTTCTCACCAATCAATATCTAGCTCCATTAGATGCAATATGGTTAAATCAAATATGGCAGCAACTCATCCAAATCTTTCCCCAATTGCAAATGGTGTGAAGAAAGGTCGTGTCCTTCCACATAGGTTTTAATATTCCTTAGCAGGAGGCTTGAACAGGCTATTAAGAAGATACATCTGCTGCACACATAAAAACACTAGCTAGTGTGTTGGTCAGTGAGCTTTTACTTGCAGGAAATAAGAAAATCATGATTGTTTACCATTTTGTAAAGTCTGAATCAATTGGCAAATAATATAATAAATAAATAGCATTTATTATTTTTGTTATCAATTCTCAAGAATAAAGAAAATATATAAATTCACTTTCATATGTTTCATAGATTTTATTAAAACTCTAATCACCACTTTTTAAAACAAACATTGCCAAAGAGTGATGGTAATTAAAAAAGTGGCATCATGGGAAAAATTGTCTTATTGCAGGCACGTTTGTCAATGTTTGCCCACTTTTCTATATGGAACCAAATTTGAATTAAGAGATCAGCACCAACTATGCCTCATCAAATTTTTATGACATTTTCACCATATCATTTTTGCAATGAAAACATGGGCATCTTCAAAATAAACACTAAATTTCTTGAGTCAACCAAGTCAACAAATATTGAAGCTGTGCTGCAAAAGACTCACTTGTGATGAGTAGCCCATGTGACCTTGTTGTTGGAGAAGAGGTGCACACAGGATTCCTTCTGACTCCTTAAAAAACCACATGTTTTGCAGAATCATCTATTACCAGTAAATAACAAAGGAACATTTCAGCATAAGTTCTACCAGGTGAACAAAACAGAAGCAGTAGTATTATAAAAACTAGTTGCCAGATTTGTGTAAAAATCTAACTCTTCTCTTTAGGCCTTGCTGGCCATCAAAGAACCTGTAACATACATAGAAATTCAACCTAAAATTTTAACAGTAAAATATGAATGAAATGCATGTTATGAGAGAGAATAGAGAAAAACTGTATGAAATGACCTGTCAGTTTACTAATTCAGTTTTCTACAAATATTTTGGCTGTCAAGACTTAAAAGACTATGAATTAACAATTTTGTCGGATTAGACCAAATAAAACATAACAATCATTTCTGTTTCATCATTTAAGCATCATCAAAAAATACTTTGTTTCATCATTCAAATATCATTGCATAAAATGATTATCTTCAGTAATTTGAACATCTTTCCTGCTTTTTTAACACTAAGTGTTTTTATTGAAATGATTTTCTATACAGAATTTTCAATATTTTATCCTTTTGATTAACTATAAGAAAAACAGTTAATAAGCTGACACTAAAGTTTCACATATATGATTTTTCTATAATCAAAACGAGTATAAATATCTAACAAAATTGAGATTAATATTAATGGCCTCTATATAATATAATTGGACATCTACAGGAATCTCAAGTGCGCTCTTATTTTGTCCATACTAAAAGTTATTGGAATATTGATGATATGCCACCAATATTTCAGTATCTGAAATTATATTAGATAATATAATTCTACTTCTTTGCTTGGTATGATTTGGAAGTCTTCTTCCTACAAGACAGACTTGAATTATATATATATATATATATATATATATATATATATATATATATATATATATATATACACATACATACACACACACGTGTGTCCTAGATATAAAAAATACAGATTTGAAGAATAATTTCATAATCAACTTTACTTACAAAGAAAAAACATTTTTCTTGAAGAATCATTTCACTCTGCTTTCCCAGTCAACTGACCCACAAAAATATAATTTATGAATGATGTTTAGAAAAAAAAAAAAAAAAATTAAGATTCAAACAAAATGATGTTAAAATAAATCTGTTTATTTATATTATAAATATTTCTTGGCTGTTGAGCTACTCACAACTTGAGTATTTCTCAAATTCTCAAGAAAACTTCAAAGATCAACTTCTATTGGCTTTTTAAAGGTTACTCTAGTACTGGATTTCAAAACACCAGTTATGAAAATCGTAAGTGTTATGGGACCTTACCCATGATAACATAATGGACTATTCCATACGTAATAAATACTGCGCCTCAAGAGGAAGCAGAGAGTTTAGTCTGAAGTTGGTCGACCGGCTGATTGGTTGAACTCTCTGCCTTCGGGCGGGGAGGAACCCAAAAGAGACTATGCCGAAGGGCGGAGTCTCTATCGGGGAGGTAAACCGACCCTGAACCCGTTTATACAGTTTCAAAGGGCATATTTTTGGCTGAGCCCACGGGCTCGGAGATCCCACGTTAAACCGGCCTTGTGCTACATGATGCCCTCGTGGGGGGGTGACTAAATACCGTTCAGTCTGAAGTCTGGAGTGAAGTCCACCAGGAGTCCGTCAGTCAGTCAGAGCGAGCAAGTCAGTCAGAGGCAGTCCAAAACAGAGTCGTGTTCAGACAATTACTACAGGACATTGGAATAGTGATACTGGTCAAGACTACATTGTTCTCCCTACTAAACCTGATTGTTCTTACTAACACTTTCTACTTCTCTGTATATATTCCTGTCTGTAATATATCTGTGTTATTCCATATCTGTGTTAGAGTTCTTCTTTATTGGTTTTATCACTGTCTGTGGTACAAGGAACCAGACCATAAAAATAAGCAAATTAGCTTAAGCTATTCATCTACTAGAGGACATTTTACAATTACAGGTCATCTGATAAAGTTTAATTCTGACTAATTATTTTACCAAATGTAATCAATGTATTTTCCATTCTTCACTGTGTCAACTACAACTGTGACCTCAGGTCAACTACAAGACATTTCAAATATATATTTTCCAAGTATTTTCATATTGCTAACCCATGTCTTAGAATTAAACCAAAATCCTCTAAAGGAGAATAGTATGATGATTAACTGAAAATAAATCATTATTGGGGCCCTAAAAACTTAATCTAATCTAATCAGAAATGTCGTATTTCAGTAACATAGAAAAAAAGGAACAAGTATAATTTGACTTTTTATTTTCTTCAATAGCTAACCAGTTTGAAGTTAATACCTTGTTCACTGGATTAATTACCGCATTCTCAACATAGCATATTTTCCTCAAAGATGAAAAGTGCTCAGAATATAAATAAAAGAGCCATTTGATTAATATTAACTGATTCAGTTTTTTAAGTTTAACTCTTCATTTTTGATTTCATAAAACTATCTATTCAATCATTGGTTGATAATGAGATCATTGAAAAGAAAGGGGTTAAGTGTTTCCATAGTAAGTCTTCTCTTTGTTTATTTAACATTCTTTTTTCTGGTTTAGTACAACAAAATGGGTTTGACTTTTTCCAATAATTTCTAAACAAATTTTTTATTTAAAAATTTTCATTTTTCTGTCTTCATTAATTTCTATTAAATTTATTTGAAATTAATAATTTCTTTTTAATATTTCTTATTTGGTAAAAAAATGGTTCTATAAATGTAATATGTAAGTTATTCCTAATAAATTTTTTTTTTAATAACTGCATAATAGGAGTATTTTTTTTTGTCAAATTTTGTTATTCCTTTATCCATTATTTTTTGATATTCTATTTATATATGTTTGTTGTTTTATCTCCCTTCACGAAAACTTTACCCATGTTTTTGATAAATTCAATATCATCCTTCAATTTTCTCTGGAAATAGTTATTTATTTTTCTAAATTTGATATTTTCTACTAGTGCAAAAGTTAAAAAATTCATTGTAATTTTATTGATTTTATATTAATTTACAAATAATATTGCCTTCCATAACATCTGTTCTTAAGAAACATTCCAATTTAGTAAACAATCTGATAAAATATTCATGTTTATTTGGAACTGGGATGTTTTTTGAAGAATATATAACTTTAACTTCATCCATATTGCCATGGCAGTATAAAGCAAGAAACTATTTATAAAATGGGTTCTATTGCTTATTAATAAATAGGAGCTTATATTGATTTAAAAACACTTGTAGTTAGACAATACTCAAAAGAGCTCAATACTGTGTAGAACTTAAATAAACAAATTATATATTATATTCAAACAGGTTTCATTGAATAATATAGTCATATTATGTCTATTTTTATAATAATCCTTTCTATTTCCCTAATCAGTTTCTTTATGTTAAGATGAAGTTCAAGGAAGGTGCCATAGATTTTTTCCTATCCAACTACTTTCAGTTTCCTCCAAGATCATCCCCAGGGGTGAATTACAAAGACAAACTTATTGTAATTGTGATCGCTGTGATCGGGATTTTTAAAATACATGCATGAACATGCCCTGTTATAACTATTTTAAAATTTTTAATTTATGTTATAGCTATGGAATTTTTTTCAAAACAAGTGTCACAATATAAAGGTGCTAACCAGAAATTGGTAGAAATGTAAAATGGTATTAAATGATTATTAATTGCCCTTCAACCTGTTGCTGCTACACTTGTAATGAATTTTGTTGAGTGTTGGTTGACTGCTTTTGATATCAGGGTTCCCACGGAGTTGTGTAAAAAAAATTGAAGGACATTTCAAGGACTATGTTAAGAAGTTTCAAGGACTGAAACTGGAATGTACGCATGCATGCACACACAAAGTGAATGGTCATCAATTTCAAAAACACAAACGTTTTGATTTATCTTTTAATAGTTTGACAGATGAGATTTTCAAAGAAAATCTACAGCCAGTTCCAATAATTTATGCCACATGGATCAAGTTGAAAGCAGTGAAGAAATCCAAGTGTTGAAGGCTAAAACACAACTGAATGCAGACCTGGTTATGTTACACATTTTGTGTAACATTCTACACAGTTTGGAGTTCTAATCTTGAAAATTTTGAATTACACACTTTAATTCTTACTGCTACACATTTCAGCTATCTAGACTACACATGGTTTGTGAATCTTACAAAAATTCTTCACTACTGCATATTTCCTGTGAAGTTACGTATAGTGGTTTTAATGAACAGAACTACAAATAGAAATTTTCACAAAAAGAAAAAAAAAAAGAAAAAAAGACTACTCATTTTAGCCACCCCTACTAATCATAGCTTTTGTTACACATGGCACAGAGCAATGATATTAACATTTTTTTAACTTCTGTTGTTAACCTTGACAGAAATACAATCAATGTACACACATGTGTCATGTGTGTGTGTGTGTGTGTGTGTATATATATATATATATATATATATATATATATGTGTGTGTGTGTGGGTTTGTTAAGCACGGATACAGAATCTTTCCCTAAAATGCACCCACATGTTGGAAAAATTTGTATTATACTAAGACATTACATGTTGTCTCTTAAAAGTTTATATTCTTTGAAAGACACAGCTAACTGAATATTTTACAAAACAAAACTATTTTTTGTTTTGCAAACTTTCAATGTATATAATTTCATCAGTGCTTTCCATTTCTGAAATTTTTAGGCACCCCTACCGAAAGATGAAATAAAAATGTTTCAATGATCACTGAAATAAGTGTCTATAAATAACAAACTCTTTGATTGATAGGATTTTTTCACATGCACAATTACAATGGCCTCTAACAATCTATACAACCGAACATTTCTTTATAATATTTGTGTTGTTTTGTTTCTTTAACAAGAAAATAGCAATGTTTCTATTTACAAATCACACACCAAAATGAGAAAACATCAAATTACATGAATTGCCAATATTTATTTTAACATCTTCTAGAAGAAGAAAATACATTGTAAACTTGGAACAAACAAATAAAACCATTTTTGTAAATATATTCATGATCTCAAAATTGCCAATTCTACATAAACTCTTTCTTTTTGTATGGTGGATTATATAGACAAGATTACAATAATAAAAGGTCTGTTAATGATTAGTTAAAAAAAATATGATGCTTTAAGTGTTGTTCAAGTCTGTTGAAGCTGAATACATTTTAATTGAAAGATCATATTCACGTGACTGAAATCATCTGAAATATTTACAGTTTATTTAGGGGCAAAAATGAAAGAAAATGGTCTTGAAAGTTAGTAAATTTGTTGAAAAATGTATACAAATTTTTATTTTCAATAGAATTTTCTCTCTTATTCAAAGTATTTCTTTTTAATCATTTCCCTCAAAGCAAGGCAATAAAGCCAATAAGATGCAAGGAGTTACTGACTATGAGATAATGAGGAAAAAAAAACACTATTAAGAAGATAATGATTGACATTGCATTTAAATTTTTGAAGATTAAAAATTGACTGGGAAGCAAGAAGAAGCCAGAAGAGAATTCTATAAGCAAGAAGTGCAAGAAAATAAACTGCTAGCAAAGAACTTATGATTAAATTAAATTACAATTAATCCACTAATTCCCACCATAAAATCTGGTATAAATTATAAAAATAAAAACTATAACTTTCTAAAAATCCAGTATAAATTTTAATTTTTTTTACTGATAACCAATCCCAAAAATGAAAGGTTAGCATTAATGAGCTAAAAGTGAACAATTCAAAATTTGCCCAAGAAATTTAGCTTAGGTTTCAAGATATTTTAAAATCCACTGCTATGTATTTTCTGAATGGTTCATTTCTGGCTTTCATCTACTAGTTGCATTTACATAACAGCTTCTAAATGCTATCATAAATACAACAGGTTTCACAGATCAATCATTAAGAATAATTTTAAGTAAAAGAACCCAGTAGGTCTTGAAGACGACTGTTATTTGGATCTGATAAACTGACATTACAGAATCACAAAGAACTTAGAAACCACATCACTTGGAGACTTCTGACAGCAGCAACAACTAAAATTGATAGTACATGTAACACAAAGAGAAAATAGTGACATAATCAAGATACTGACTTTCCACACTATTTCAAACAAAAGGCTAGGATGGAAACTCCCACCAATACTAGAGAAAAGGATAACAGTTGACTTGAGAAACCTATTTTCCTGAAAAAATTAAGAAAAAAATTTTATAAATTTCAACCAACTGTATTGTTAATTGTTCAGTAAATGAATGCCAAATAGGGAACAACTAATCTCTCATTACCAGATGCAGTAATGAAAAGAAAATGGCTACATTAAAAACAACAAAGATGAAGATAACTGTTCAGATATGTGTGGAATACAGCTTTTCATAATTAAAAGAGAAATACACTGCCTTGAGAAATTACTACAAAGGTAAATCAAATTTTTTTATATTTTGTATGCATATTTAGTTATTATGCATCTGTGTACAGTTAATTATATGAAAGTATGTTTATTCATTAGTTGGAAATACAAGAGATTAAAAATTTTATATGTACGAATAAATGCCCCCCCCGCCACAGTAGATGATAGAATTATGGCTGGTTCACTTTAAAATGTGCACTGATACTGAAACTTACACAGATAATGTCCATGTCTTTGTATAGTTGAAAATAAATGATAAATGTAATAAAATTATATGGAAACCAACATATATAATACTTACTAGTTCAATTAGTTGGCTTAACATTAACAAAAAATAATTTTAAATAATGACATTTTATAAATAAGATGATGTAGAGACCAGCTTTAATGGTGAAATGCAAAAAGTATTTTAATGGTGAAAGGCAAAAAGTATTTTAATGGTGAAATGCAAAAAGTCTTCTTTCTAATTACTTGTTAAGATGAGATTTTCTGATTACTTGTTAAGATGAAATTATAAAATCAGTGCTAATAAAATAAAGCAAGAAAATGTTTTGAAGTACATAATTATTTTTAATTTAACTTTCTTTACATTCATAAAACTTGGTTTTCCCTAATCTGTCTGTTTTCAGTTTATTTCTCCATTTTTTTTGTCAACTGCAAGACAGTGACATTTGACAAGTAGTATATATGATCAAAAATAAAATAGACAAAAATATTCACAGCCGACAAAAAAGAAACAAAGGAAGCCCACCTGAACGGCAGTCTTGCATGTGACAGGTAACAGTAACAACAACAAAAAGACTAATTGTAAAGACTGTATTGACTCCTAATTTGATACCTGGTTAACATTAAAACATCTGATAATGGTGACAGTATTCTATGTTTCAGTAACAACAGGGAAAAGAACTCTCTTCTTAGTGATTAACAAAAAAAAACAAAAAAAAAAAAAAAACAAAAAAACAAAAAAAAAACCTCAAATGAAATCTGCTTTATCTTAATATGAATGCATAGAAAATTAGATACAAGATTAAAATCAAAGTTAAAACCACTGTGTAATTATTTAAAAAAATAATGTATAAGTATGTCAGGTTTTCTTATACACAATACCATTTTAAATAATAAATAGCCTATTAAATGTATACAAAAAATAACAAAAAAAAATGTCACAATACTTTCAGAATTTTGTTAGAATATAGCATGTACCAAATTACATATAAGTACAAAACTAAACCCCAAAAGGTAATGAATTGCATTATATAATGAAACATTTTATGATCTTGGAAATGTTTATTTGGGTATTTATATATTTTTCTTTTTTAAGACTGAAAAAGAATATACTTAAAAATATCTGAGAAATAATATTGCAAAAAACAGAAAATGATTTTATAAAATCTGTATCCAACTTTTCAGCAGAGAGTCTTAGGATTATGATACGTGATACATTATAAAATGCCTCTGATTTCTCTATAACAAGTATCTGTGTGTGTGTGTGTGTTTTTTGTTTTTGATTTTTTTTCAACTTCACAGTATTGTAGGGTCAGTTGAATGAGTCTAATGGTGATTACAAAGGTATGGCAGCTCAGAAAACTCACTCTGATCATTCTGGTATGAAAAGAGCTCCCAAATTTATTGGTGAGGTCTTCGGACTCAACATGGAAACCAACATCAAGTGCCTTGAGGAGGTAGTGCTGCTCTGGGTCAAGAAGGGGTCTGCTGGAAGACCCAACAGGACTCTGCACCATATCACACAAGCAGGATAACCCAGTCATGGCCCCTTACATTTGGCCACCTAACACCCCAGACTGCAACCCCCTTGATTATTATGTGTGGAACGCAGTTGAGCGAGAGACCAACAAAACTCCTTGTGGCACCAAAGATCTGAAGGCAAGGATTATGGCAACATTCACCAACTTAAACAAGGAAACCATCCAGAAGAGATGCAGGAGATTCTGAAGTCATTTGGAGGCCATTGTTGAAGCCAATGGTGATTTTATTGGAAAAAATTTACTCTTTAGTGTTTCAAGATATTTTTGTATAATTTTAGTAAATATATCTGTTAAAATGAGATATCAGTATCATTTTCATTTTTGCATAATTTAGATGATAATTTACACATCACACCCTGTACATACATATAGAAGATGTCTCAAAAGTACAACACCCTATTTATTGTGATGGTTATCCCAAAATGACAACTAACAAGAGCATATATTCAGTGGTATGTAAACATTTTAGAAATAGTCTGTAAGAGTCCATCAGAAAATTACCAAATGAAACAAATACAATGTGGTGTATAATTATAAGGCCAGCTGAATTTTATCTTTAAACTTTAGCAACTGAGATAATTGTCACAGTCATATCAGCTTTGGCCCAATTGAAGTGTTCTGACATATGGTGCTCAGTCAAACATGGAGCATTCATAAGCTTGTCATAACTGAACTCAGATGATCTGTTAAGTCCTCTTCAAACCATCCAGCGTGAAACACCCAATTTCAGAGTTGCCTGGATCTTGAAACATGATTTGATGGCATTGCTTGCTTCTTTTTTGATCGCTCTGACATCACCGTCACTTAATTTCTTGCTTCTTCCGGCTTTTTTCCTGGGTTCCATATTCTTATGTGTTTAATAAAAAGTTGTTAATAACCATTTTTGAATGCTTAATCCTAACGGTAATTTCTCTACTACTCAAATTTTCATTTTTGAGTGCGAATATTTGACCTTTTTCAAATTCACTTAATTTTGTACTCAAAGGCTGAGTTTATGTGAATCTTGTTATGTGCAAATGCTGGTGAGTTATTAATAATAATTTATAAAATTTTAAGCAATTGTTCATTTAAATTATTTTAACTTGCAATGCTCTTTTTTTTTTAAAATGGCCTTATAATTATGCACCAATCATTTTTCGAGTTTTTGAATAATTTTACAATAAGTGATTTTCTACTCATAACAATTATTTGAAACTTTCAGATTATTAATACTATATAATAATATACAAAATATTAACAAAATTAGCTCAATTGCTAAAGATTAAAAATAAAATTCTGTTGGCCTTATAATTATGCTATAATTATACTATATCCTTATGCCTTATAATTATACTATATCTCAAGTTTTACAATTCAATGAATTCTTTAAAAGCATACTTTGCATCCCTCAAAAGCAACTCTTGTACAAGAACTATATGGTAATGACACAGACTGTTACTAAGAAAATTGAAAGCCATTCAATCAATTGCAGGATATTATTTCTTTCCTTGGTGATAAAGCTAAAGTTCACCTCTGCGGTCATGTTAATAAGCACAATAAACAATACCAGTTGACTAATAATCCAAATTGGATAAAAGAAGAACATTTTCAATGTGACATCAAAAGTACAGTTTAGACCACAATATTTGATAAAATAATTAATCATTCTATATATTTTGATAATACTGTGACAGGCATAGTCCATCTACTACAAGCCTTTCTTGTTTATGTATTATATGAAAGTCAGTAAGACATTATATATGGTTACAATAAGTTGGGGCTCCTTTATTGTTGGCTAATAGGTTTATCACATGTCACTGTTTGAGAAGTATATTAATGTTCCCCAGTTCTTGATCCAAAGTAATAAATTTGTACTTGTCAGAGAATTTTTGTGTATTTTATATTGTAGCAGTATTGAACTTTTAGTTTAAGCTTAGGTTGGTTCATCGTATCACATGTCAACCTTTGTTGGGTCATTTAATGTTAAATTATATATGGGTGATGATGTGCAGGTGGTGTAGTGGATTGCGTCTTGAAATAAGAAATCAGAGAGCTGATATTCCAAATGGGCTTCATTACATTCAGTTTTGCACAAATATCTTGGGAAAAGCATGAATCACCCAGCTATTGGTTAAATAGTAAAACAGACTAGGCTCTTCAACCTTGGGTGGCAACCAGTCTAGGAGAAGGACAACTCTGATTTCAAATCTGTATGTAGCTCTAGAAGAGCATATCCTATACAGGTAATAAAAGGATCATGGAGTGTACAATGACTATGGTCAGAAGAGAAAATTAACCTCGATATATATAGGCAGCCAATAAGGCTTGAACTCACTCTGAACATTTAAAATTATCAAAATATTTATTATTTTATTTTTGAATGTAGGTCTGTAGATGATATAGTATATAGTTTGTTTAAATATGTATTTCTATAGGTCTAAAAATGTATTTCTATAGGTTTTGTAGCACCAGTAAGTAAAATCATTGATTTTTTTTTTTTGTTTGAAACATATTCTTACTAGCAAAGCAGTAGTACAATTCATTGTGACAGATGTGCATAATTTCTGTTGCACATTCAACAACAGTTGTTTCTTTCCTATAATTGCACACAATTAAGTTGAAAATTAACCTGAAGGAAGGACTATAACTTTATTCCCATTGGTTAAAAAAAAATAAATCTATACTTTGTTAGAGGAAGTGGAATAATTGATTTTAAAGGAATTTAACATTTTTTTTTAATAATCACTGTCTGTCTTATCTTGTATTTATTTTGACATTTAAAACCAGTTTTGGCAATGGGGAATACTTTGGATACAAAATTTTTACAAGGAATCAAACCTGTACCCTCTTTTTCATCAGGGAAAGGGGATACTGTTTGATTGCTGTTGGGAGACACAATCTTTCTTTAGTAATACTGCTTGATCTAGGTCAGTTGTTATTAATTTCACAAAAAAACAGATAGCCTCTCAAATATGTGTACCAACTAAAAATAATGTTTAAATAATGAAAATAAAAAATCAATTTACATTTATATAAGTAAAAGTTTGTTATTTAGCTGATTGATGTTACCTTCAGCATATACACACTATAACAAATAAGTATATTTTTAACTTTGTGAATAATATTGTAAGCAAGCTAGCAAAATTCTGATTTGATTCCATATAGCTTAAATGTTAATCCTGTAACAAGATGTATCATTTTCATATCATATTCCTGGTAACTTGGAATGGTGTTGCATTTTGTTCTATGTACTCAATAAATGGAGTAGAAATAAAACACTAAACAAGAATAGTACTATTGAATGTCCCAACCAGTGTGTAATAAAATTGAGCGTGTTATACCAAGAACTTTATCAATCAGAAGGAATTGATTGAGTAATTGATTTTTTACTGTTTATCAATCCTTTGTGGGTTATTTAAAGCCAAAACATACTTTTTTCAATTGTAAGAATAATTCTTTTTTTGAGTGAATTTTGCCAGTAACAATTTTTTAGGAATATCAATGATTTTTCCAAATACAAGTCATATTGTTTAACCTATAGTTTGAGGAAGAGATAGTGTCATACCTTTCCCAAGGCTATTTGCATAATGAATGTAATGAACCTGCCTAGAATTCTACTCCTTGATTTCTCATTGTGAGCTGTTATCCTTTACATCACCCAGGTATCCACCAATCAGAAGGAAAAAAGGAGAAACTTTAAAATACAAGCTAATATTTAGTCTTTTAAAAAAAAATAAAGTATGGTTAATTTTGTGACTATCCCAATGTCTGTATTACCATGTGAACTCAATGTCATTACTTCTTTCCTAGGAAATGTCAAAATAAATAAAAGCACAAAAAAGAAGAATCAATGAGAGGCGGGGGGGGGGGACTGAATTTCCCTCTGCAACAAAAATATTCCTCTCCTAATTTAAACACATTTAATTTTTTGATATATAAAGCTCAATTTAGTAAATATCTATAATCAGAATATTTGTTAAAGAAAAGTCAGGTTTCTTACTTTATAAATTGTGCACAGAAATGTAATTATTCAAATATATGTTTGGTTTAAGACTGGAGCCACACAGGTTAAGTGATTTTTTTGATTTTTGTGTTACTTAATTTTATGGAAATTTGATATTTTTGGTATTGGTGCTGTAAAGAACTAGAATGTTTTTTTTTGTGCATTAAAAATATGAAACCAGATAAAAAGATCAACTTCCCTTCATTTAATTTTTCTTTGAAAACCGTTTTATGTAAAAAATATTCTTAACATATGAGAAAAAAAAAAGGAATTATTAGGTTGGTGCAAAAATAATGTCGTTTTATCACATATGTTACTATGTGAGAAAACGACATTATTTTTGCACCAACCTAATAATTTTTCAATGCATTTGAAATTTCAGCAAATGAAAATTGTTCCATTGAAAATATCCAGCTAGCAAAGAACTGACTTAGAAAATATTAAATCATTTGAATGAATTTAGTATTAATGGGAAGCAGTCTTCAATATGAATCATTGGTAGATAGAAACTTACATTTGGGATGATGGAAATCAGTATGTGTAGGGGGCATAGAAACAAATTAAATAAGCAAAAGTAGCAGGAGTTATAATTAGCTTGACTTTTTCAAGTTGCTTCAATAGAAAAAGAATAATGATGAACGTTACAGAAATAGCTATAATATTTAAGAAAATGGTATTAAGTATAGTCATAGCTGCATTTTCCTTCTATCACTCATTGTTTCATTGAATTAAGTACAGTTAAGTGGCAAAGTGAGAAAAATCACTGATTTTATTTACTTATCTAGTCATAAATAAATAACAATAATGATCATTATTTTCTATTTGATCTCCTGAAGCCCAATAGGTGCACCAAATATACTGCAGCCATAGCAGCAGCAGCATCTCAGGTAAAACAGTCTGACAGAATCCATCCCTCTTTAGAGTGGTTTTGTATTTAGAGTTATTCTTCTCTTAGACTAGTTGCTAGCTAAGGCTAAAGAACTCAGTCTGTTCTGTTATTTAACCCTTAGCTGTAGGGAGAAAATGGATTCATCCTTTTCCCAAGGGTATTTATGTGAAAGTGAATGCAACAAACTAACCTGAAATTTCACTTGATTCAGGGATTTTCCTTTTTGCACCATCATCCACTATATTACCCTCATATTCACACCTATTCTATGTAGATACTTATTAAATAAATTTATAAATATTTATATAAATAAATATTCTGTATCTGCTGTTTATGCACACCTAATTGTAGTCTTGTGAATTATTTCATGTAACTCTTATTAATTCAAATCAGCACTCAAGGGAAATTGAACAGATGAGCAAGCATTAATTTTTAGCATTATCAGGAAACTTGTTCCTGTGTTTAAAAAATACATTTCAAAACAAAAATTTTTTATTTTTCTGAAATTATATTATTTTAAGGACGCATTACTGTAAGCGTTCTGAAAGCAAATAAAATGTTGCAGATTAATTCCACAATGCAGAGAACATCACTGTAAGTTCAGACTCAAATATTGGGGACAGAAAGAAATGCCGAAAACTTGATTCACAAGTACTATCTCACAAATCCCAATGCATGTAACCAGTCAGAAATATAACTCACTCGCCGACAAACATGGTAGCCAAAATACATCAGTTTTTTCTCCCGATTCGAGAACATCAACTGCTTTTATCGGACGAACAGTTTTTTAATTTGTCAACAACTGGGAGAGGACGCCAAGTATTTTGCATAAGAAAATACTTTTATAGGGACTCCTGTGATGGACTTGTTTTTAATCTAAATATTCCATCTTCAGCATGTCATGCGGAATAATACGTGCCCTTTTTTTTGGTAAGTAATTTTCTTTTCCGTCGTAGGATACACGCGAAGCGCTGTCGCTTGTTTGACAAGGTAAGTTGCCGTTTTCTTCGCTATAATTACAGAATATTTATTAAAAGAATTCTTACAACATTATTAATGACTGAACTTGCATGTATTTATTTATCATTTATTTTCATACTTTTTAAATGTTCACACATTCTTACATACTTTTTAAATTATTACATATCAGCTAATGAAAATATTAATTCCACTGGGATCTTCTTATTTTGAATACAACTCATGAGGGTGGATAAATTTGTTCTTAGCTGAAATTTGATCTAAAATTTTCACTGTATAATGTTTGATTTATATGATTAATATTCAACACTGAATAACGTGCATAGACAAAGAAGGAGATTGTGTTGAAAATATTTGTTATGTAAAAATGAATGCTTTTTTTTTTTTCATCATTAGGTTGTAAATTTATGCTTATGACACTCCAAAATGTATCTCCATATCTTATGAAACTTTGTACTGTACTAAAACCTTCCATGTTCTCTCTTAAAAGTTTATGTTCTTTGACAGACACTGCTCATAAAATATTTTACAAAAAAAAAAAACCAAACTTTATTCTTTGGTGAATTGTCAATGTATGTTATTTCATCAATGCTTTCATTTTGAGAAGATTTTGCTAATTCTATGTTTTTTTAAAATTTAGTCCGAATCATTAACACTAATACACACACACACACACAAGAAATAGCCAAACACAACATATCATTAATCTGAATCTTTGTTTTTTTTATCATTTTTATCTTGATCTCTGATGAAGCTTTAATAAAGTGAAACATCTTAGATTAAGATCTATTTCCTACTTGTTTTTTATCCTATCATATGTGTGTGTGTATAGTTAATAAATAAATAAAAATTTAAAAGACTTATCTTTCCAACTTTGCAGATACACTACTCATCAAGGTTAGAAAAATTTCACTCATCAAGGTTAGATATTTATCTGACTGATGAGCAGTGCATCTATAAAACTTGAAGCTGGAAAGATAAATCTGTTGAACGTTTCTTTACTTCTCTATTTCTAATTGAACATACTGATTACAAAAATCAGTCCGCTTCAAACATGTTAAACTCCAGTAACTTACTGGTCTAGATATTTTGTTAGGCATCATTAGTGCTCTGTAAGAAACAGTGATAAATAGGCTACTGCGTTTTTGAGTCATTTTTGTTTAATTGCATATTCATAATTTTACTATGCACATATGGTATATTAACGGAAAATCCTTGATTATTATAAAATATAAAAGAGATAGCAATTAGTAATGGTATATAATCATTTTTATGCATGGTTTCCTTACAAATTGAAAATTATTTTAAGGGTTCCACAAGGATCGATTACATTACAGACTTTTCTTTGAATTCTGTCAAGTCACAAGATATATACTAAGTGCACCAGACTAGATGTAGCAGGAGTATTCAGTATGGGCAAAGTGTAAATTTATATATGTGTAAGAAGGATTCTGACAAGAAGAATGGTCTGGCACAACACAGTGAACCAACTTTCCTAGGAGCAGACCTAGCAATGGATTCAATATAATCCCTTTACTTTATGTTGGTGGAAAACATGAGTCCAAGGTGTGAAGTGTTGCTCTCCTGGAGGTTAGCATCAACCATGCTGATGGCAGGCAGAAAAGGTTCTCTGTAGTGATTAAATGAAAGCAGTTTTGTTTTGAATTAATTAAAATTTACAAGTCTTTTCTTGTTCCAGTTAACCACTGATTGAAGGTCTTTTTTAAGAGTAGTTGCTAGTTTTACTTTTATTATTTTATTAGACTTGCTTCTAAGACAGAAGTAAGCAGTTGTTTCATTTACATTGTTGATTTCAAATATGTGGGAATGACTACAGAACACTTTCCCCTTCCTTTTTATAGGCAGAAGTACACAAATGCATGCTGGGATTTTTTTTTCTTAGTCAATAAAATAGGCCAGTTTGCAGTTTGACATGACTCAATCCAAATCTGCCTTGTCTAAAAGACAGAATGCTATGTTCGCTTATCTGAACTTGCTTTTGTGTGTCAATGCCAATTCTTAGTTTGTGAACTTTTCGTTTTCTTACTGTTAATTTGCCTTGCATATATTATTTGCTTGCTTGCTTATTATTATTTCATTTTTGCCATGTTCCTTTTTCTTTTTCTTTGCAAACTTTGTTAACTGCTGTTATTTATTTTGCATTTGACCATCAGTTGGCAGCTGATGACATTGGGAAAATGTTGTTGATGAAGATCAGAAACAGTGTCAATCTGAGGATAGAGCCGGGGGCAGGGACTCCTGCATCAATATGAAAATGAACTAAAAGCATGTCTATTCAACATGACCTTCATTACATGATTTGTCAGGAATGATTTGATTAAGCTAAATATTCATCCTGAGACACTGTAGCCTTTGAGCTTGTGTAGAAGGCCAACATGCCAAACACCTATCTAGGGCCACATTCTTATCTAAAGCTTGCTAAATAAATTTAGTGATAGCCATTAACATATTGGCAGCAGACCTGGAGAAATGCAAGACATATTGTTTATCTGAAAAGAGACCATGTGAAGTAAGATACTTAACCAATTTGTCATTGATTAGAGCTTTGAGTATTATGCCAAAACAGAGGTAAGAGGCGAATAGGATGACAATTTGAGGAGTCAGATGATTCCCCACCCAGAGCTCTTAAAGACAAGAACTTCCAAATGTTTAAAATAAAAATGAGGCAGCTATTTCAGATACAAGTGTCTGCTATAATAATTTTTGAAGCAATAAAATATATATATATATATATATATATATATGTGTGTGTCTGAAGATTTTAATTTTTTAATTTTTTTTATTGTTCAAAATATATATATATATATATATATATATATGTGTGTGTATATATATATATATATATATATATATATATATATATATATATATATATATATATATATGTATGTATGTAAGTAGCACATATTGAGTAGTGTAAAAAAAAAAAATTGGTATTTATAACCTAGTGTTAAGATAGTGGAGCAGTGGTCAGTTTCCAATCTGCATCTGATGATTTCATCATGCATGAAATTCAAAGTTGAGTTGTGCTAATTGTGAGGAACATTGTGTGTGTGTGTGTGTGTGTGTGTCTGTGTGCATATATTTATTAGGTACCTCCAAAAACTTTCTAAAAAAAGACCACACCATGATGAAAAAAGGCCCTAAACTTGATAAAAACAAAGTTTTATAGCCAAAATGTTTATGTTATTATTAAGAGGAAAAATCAAAGTATTTTTTGAATATTTCATTAAATGTTTTTAATCCTCACTAGCATGTTCAAAATTTTGGTTAAAAATCTTGTTTTTATTCTGTTAGTGGGTTATATATATATATATATATATATATATATATATATCTGTTACCCTCACATAATTTCATGACATTTCAAGAAATTAAAATTTTAATCTCTTCATAATTATATTAGTTAAAAGCAGGATTCCTTGGAGAATGTAATCATCATTATTTTGTTTTTGTCAGTTTAGCATTTACTGAAAATCTGCTCTGAATTGGAAAATAAAAAATGCAATAAAACTATGACATTTAATTAGAAAATCTTTTATAAATAAGATATGTTTAGGACAATAGTGTCAAAAACATTTTTTTGATGAATAATGAATTTTTACAAGAATCGTTTTCATTT
The DNA here is from genome assembly GCA_963932145.1 of Acanthosepion lycidas. Classification (NCBI taxonomy): domain Eukaryota; kingdom Metazoa; phylum Mollusca; class Cephalopoda; order Sepiida; family Sepiidae; genus Acanthosepion; species Acanthosepion lycidas. The sequence continues at coordinate 37,678,271 of OZ010600.1, read as the reverse complement.
TTTTAAAATTTTAATTAGAGAAATTCATTAAGTTGTGAAACTTAAAATTCTTTAATAATTTCAGCCTTTTAGATAATTTTATGATTAAGAGAAAAGCTATATTTACTAATCATAAATGGAAAATCTCAATACCAATCATCAAGCACTAATATTTTTAAAAGAATTCTGAATTTTTTTTGTAGGTGTCTATAAACTTGCCCATTTTTGTAAGTACAGGTGACCATATATGGCATTATTAGAAAATAAGAGCAATAACTATATAAAATTTAAAGTCAACATTTTTAAAATAAAACATCAAATTACAAAGAATATTCTCCTAATTTTTTAAGATTACTGAGTACTTAAAAATTATATAAAAAAAGCGCCCATGTCATTTTCTTAAATTATGTTTCCATAGAATACTTGTCATCAAGCTGTCAACACAACAAAACAGCTACTATCAGGCTAAAAAATGTATTTCTGTGATATTTTAAACTTAAAGTAATATTTGTTCCAAATCAGATTAATTATACTTTAAATCAGCTAATATTCCTCAAATAAAGTTTCAGAAAAGTATAATTTATTTTTGTAAGACTTTTTTGTAATGAAAGATGACTAAAAAATGGAACTAATCAGTCTTTTTAGCAAAAATAAAATTAAAACACTTTCTAGTCAATTTAAATTTGGTATTTTTAAACCTTATGTATTATTTTTTTTCAGGAGGAACCTAATGTGTGTATATATATATATATATATATATATATATATATATATATATATATATGTATATGTGCGTGTGTGTGTATGTATGTATGTATGAAATATTCTAAAGTTTTTTTTAAACATTATATGATTCATTTTGTTGTGGATTATAAAACAAAATTATAAAACAAATACACTTGACAAGCCAATGGTTTGTTAGATTTTACAGTATCAATTACAAAATAATTTGAAAATTGTTTAAAAATTCACAGAACCTATTATTTCTAATTAGAAATTGATATTATAGAAAGTGGGATAAAATCAAGAGATGAATACTTATTCAATGAGGATTACTTGAAATTATTAACATTTCCTATAATAACATGATTTGTTTACAATTTCATACTATCTTGATTGAATAAGTATTGATCAAGTGTTGAATACCAAAGTATTTTCCATGTTAGATTTCTATTAAAAAATTTGCACTTAAGCTGTATGGAAGTCTATAAGGATACAATTATTATTGACAAGACAAGGTACTTATTGATTGATGTTTATTGCTATCAGCTACAGACAATAAGACTTTAAAGAAAACTTATGCCAATTATGGTTTTACAAAATGAGACAACTTAATAGAAATTTGTGTTTCTTTCATCCACTTAATGACCTCATCTAATTGTCTGTTAAATTTCAAGTACACGTTGGGGTGAATGGGGAAAAAAAAAAAGTTACAGAAATTTTTATTTGTAAAATTGGTAAACCATTTAAAATTTTTTTTAATATTTCTTTTTAAATACTCATGTTTGAAATTCAGTCAACTTCAATTATTTTAAAGTAAGAGCTTAAAATCAGTGGTAAAATGAAAAACTGTAAATGTCAAAAATCAATTTTAAATAATTATTTTTCTTAGATTTAGTTTCTCAGGCTTTTCATTTAACAAGTGATGATGTTTACTGAGATTAGAAAATTTTAAAACTTAGCACCAGGTTTTCTTGTAAGCTGAAGGATGTCTGGCAATTTAAATTGATAAAAGTATGAACATTGAAAACTCTGGATGATTTCAAATGAAGGGCTGAATTTTATTTGTCGTGAGTGTCAGAATTCAGAAAATATAACTACTTAAAATTTTCAATGAATTTTTCATTATTAACTACTTCAGGTTTTATTGGTATAGAAAATGAATGCTTATTATATTCTGAAAGTTTATTTGCTGAATGATGGTAACATTTATCTGCACAGTTAGAATGAAAGCTGTTTTTTTCTGCACTGATACAGATATAAAAAGGGCAAGATGAGTACTTTATCTTGCTAATCTGTTTCATATTAAAAGAGTAATTATAAACTTGTCAAGTTAGGAAATTTTTAGCATTGTGGCACCACAGAAGTTTCAAAAAGTACAAGATATTGGGTTAAATGGCAAAACATGAGACCAATCACAAGACATTCTTTAATAGACATCCATAAGTAAAATTAAATGAAAAAGGGCAGCAGGATATATGAAGATTAATTTTTCAATTGTTCTAGTCACTGAAAAATGCAGTTATCAATTTAGTTTTCTTGTATAATAAAGTGTTTTCATGATTGAGCACCCATAAGCATCAAAAAATGCTGACAGCTTACATCATTGAGACAGTCCCAGCCAAGATGGTAAAGTATGGCAAACTACTAACAAAGTGTTTCATTAGTCCATATATTTTAGGGACTATTTTCTGCATTTCATTAGTCTATATATTTTGGGGACTATTGTCTTCATCTTTGTAACATTTAATAGATTTCAGGTGATATATTCTTTGACCATCTTCAAATTGTCTGAAGTTCCAAGATGAAGTCTTTTTCTAGTTTTACATTTTTCTTATTTAATTTATGTGAGAAAAAGATATTTAGGACTTTACCAGATACATGTACCTGATCAGAAGCCTAAATTAAATAAAGAAGATTATAACAATAGTTTTAAAAATAAAGAAAAGTATTTGTAAAATTATATATTATACAACAAAACCATCAAAATGAACATAGGTAAGACATTCCTAAACTTAATAGAAAAGCACTTCACCGAAACAAACCGATTAGCAAAAATATTCAACAAAAATAACGTTAAAATCAGTTACAGCTGCACAAAAAATATAACAGAAATAATCAAAAGTCACAACAAAAAATGACAACCTACAAAAATGAAACCAAGGATCCAAAATTCAACTGCAGAATTAGAACAACATGTCACTCCAGGGAAATTGCCAACATACGAATACAATATACAAAGCGAAGGTAAGTGCAAACAACAGCACAATGTACTACATCAGTGCCACTGAGGGTCCATTCAAGAAGAGGAAAAACAACCACAACCTTTCATTCACCAACAGAAAATACTTGAACAGCACTACACTATTGACATATATATGGCAGCTAAAAGACAGAAATATAAAACCAAGAATAAGCTGGAAAATATTGAAAAAAGCAATGACTCTTTAGTTCAAACTACCATCACAATAATTACATTTATTGTTATTATCATTCTTCCACCACATTAGTAATCACTTCTACCACTTTACAATAACTATTAGCTACTAATATTATCATTACCACCAATCCCCCAACACTGTTACTACCACATCACATCTACTATTATCATATAAACCCGCTATAATTATTAATGTAAACTAATCCCCCTTCACCCAGCATATTTAATACCACCATATAAAAACCAATAAGGATTACAAACTGCAATTTCTACCAGTTACATATATGTAGTCATCAAAAACAAGCAAATAACCTGCTTTAAAATAATAACAAATCAGCCTTAAAAAATTAAAAATAATAGCAATTTATACCTATCATAATTTTACACAGACCCCACCACACGTATATACGTGCGTACGAGGAAATATTATTCAGCGAAAGAATAGAAAAATGGTCTGATTGTTGACATGCATACTTTCACAAGAGATTTTTGCTACACTTTCAATCTTTGAATTTCAACATACAAATGCGTATGTATATAAACAACAGCACACATATACATAAATGTGTCAAGTCCCATACTGTCTACATATGTTTATGTTTGTATGAGCCCCGGCAGGTGAGCAAGTGAGTATGTGTGTCTGCATACCTCAATGGGTGTATGGACATGCATCTATGTTTGTGTTAGCATGAGTGACATCACGATGACGATTTTTCCCCATCCCACTTCAATAATAACACCAATACACGCAATCTACATAAATCCAAAATTTAAAAAAATTAATCAGTTTGTCTGATGATTGCAAAAGCATGAAACCCAGGGTCACAAACTCACATCAATCCAACCAAATATGTTAGCTCTATCTCTGATATTGAGCGCTTTCTAATAAGTACCGCGCATATAATATATAAATAATAATATATACAATATATTACATATACATTTATACACACACACACACATATATATATATATATATATATATATATATATATATATATATATATATGTGTGTGTGTATTTGAATATAAACATATGTGATTGTATATATTATTTGTAAAAGTTTGTGTGTATGTAATAACATTTAAGTATAAAGATATATACATTTCTCTATATCTACAATAAAGACATTGAACACCAAGTTAGTTTACTGTACTGCTTGCTATCGATGTGAATTCTACTGTTGATAATACTGTGGATACTAATATTGGTGTTTCATTTATTCCACTGTTAAATCTGATAAAATGTGTCAAATTCAAACAAAGAATATTTGATATAGAAAATGATGATAGAAAGAAAAAATAAGATGATGAAAAGAACATTCAAAAGATTTATTACAAAAAAATAACATTTTAAAAATGTTTTTGGTAAATGTCTTCTAACTTTAGAATTTTTTTTTTTTTTTTAAGTCAATATAATGCATCTTAAGTTTTTAAATATTAATATAATAAAAACATAAAAGTTTGAGTAATTCCCACCTTCGTAAAAATTTACTTTCATGGCCCCAATTCTAGTGAAATTTTATCATAGAACCAAATGTAATGTAAATATATTTGTTGGTGAAATCTTTTTATGTCAAGTTAGAAATTGGCCAGGGATCAGCTGTCAGTGGTAACAATAGTAATATTAGAAAAAAACAACATAATTTGCTGTTCTATAATTGATAAGAGCCTCACTTTATTCAGAGATAGAACAGAGAAAAGAGAAATTGAACAAGAGACAATCCTTATTTCAAATCCTATGATCACTTCTAATACAGAAAAGGTAAGGGAAGAAGAAACAAGTGTGAATTACTTTGACCTGTGTCCCCTGGCCAAATCCATATCAACACACTGTGATATATGTTGATCATCAGAGAGAGCAACCTGACTGTTGAGTCCAACCATACAGCAACAGTCATTCTGGAATATGCCCTAAAGCAATGTTTAGGGTACCAGCTGATGTGAATGGACAACTAGTAGGTGTCATCTGTCATCTTCAGGCAATGGAGACAGGCTGCTAGACAATAAAAAAAAAAAAAAAAAAAAAAGAGAGCTGTATTGCCACTAACTGATGAAGCCTTTGTTGGCAGTTTAGCTGTTTTTATTTAGCAGGAGCATGGGTATGCAATTATATTTATCTTAATAATAATCTTAATAGATATAATAAAAACCATTATACTTACCCAGCCTTTTTGTACCCAATCTATTAGATTTTGTAAATCTTCATCTTTTCTGTATGATATAATCATCTTTCTCACTTGATCCTCAATTTGAGATTTTACCTAAAGAATTATAAAAAGAAATTATAATATCATGATAAAGTAGCTAATGATTTAATTAAATGATATCAATTGAATCAAGACTATAAAAACTGCTAGGGTATCTATTGCAATCTGAATGTCTGCAAAATCAATATATCAGTAAGATGGCTGATAAAGTGTATAGCTGCTGAAATGGGTACTTGATGCCCCTCCCTACTTAAAATACAGGTCAGGGATGTATATCAGTATTGATCAAAAAGATCAATGAATCAAAATAGGGAATGAGGTTGTTTCATTTTAGCTGATAGAAAAAAAAGGGGCTAATTACTTCTAACAATTATGAACCTAAAATTGTAGACACAATTTTCAGGCATTTATCATAAATTAACAACTTTACTTACCTATGTATTTAAAAAGAATCAATAAAATGTTTATTAATACATATCCACCATATATAACACACACACACACATATATATATATATATTTATATAAACAAACTGAGATGCATAGACAGATAGATGTCGACAGACTTAGATATCAAGGACTATATTAAGTAGGAAATTCTTGAAAAGGTCATCAATCTGACTTGCTCGACTGAAAAACAATTCAGAATCATCAAGCACTGCTGCAGTTCAGTGCTATACCCTAGAGAAAAAGAAGAGATAAAAAATGGTGAGTTGCAAATGTTTTGATGTCACTATGGAGAGTTATGATGTGCTTAGATTTTACAAATGGCTTGAAATTTTCTTGTTCTCAAAGTTGAATAAATTTTTGAACAAGGATTTCAAAGGAATGACACATTAATGATTCTCAGATATGATAGTAGTAAAACTGACTGTATCACAAAGACAAATCTTTCAAAGGGTCTATCTTTAGAATACAAATTAAAACTGATTTGAAGTAGGTAAATTTTTTCATTCAGTCCCAACAGTGGTGTTTACCAGCGTTTCTTGAATAACATTATATAAACACTTTGTCCAATAAGCTACCTGCTGTTTTTAAGCAGGTTTTGATATCAGTGAACTCTTACAATTCCAAAATTTTTGAACCAGCAAGTTAAATATATAGTAGCATTGAAAAGGACAAGGTACTTATCTGAAGATCCTACCATATAGAGGATGTAACATAATATGATTCACTCCTACACATTTAACAAGGCTGTAATGGTAAAGATGTTTAACAGTTTAATTGATAAACTCTTCCTGTCAACTGCACAATATATTTAACAGGAACTCCATTAAAATCTGTTATTGTTGCATGATGAACATGTTTTACAAGATATTGAAAGTTGGTGATGCTAATTATAATGGTAATTCTATATCCACTCCTGGAACTATAGGACCAAGAAAAGTAGTCTTTTGAGGGTGATTATTTAATGAAAAAATGTTTGCATAGCAACCTATGGTGAAAGAAGTAATGGCACTTATATGGTGCATATTGGAACTAGCCAGAGACCTTGGAAACAAAGATTTTCAAACTATAAGTCCTTCTTTAAGAGAAAATTATATGAAAACAGTACAAACACTGCTAAAGTATAGATGAGAACAATCCACAGTGAGTTGAAAAATTATGAAAAAAATATATTTGCTTTTTGAAGGGTGAAAAAAATGTAATTTATATCTAAAAGAGAAATTAAAACATTGTTACATTTCCTGACCAGACCCATTTATTAAAAAAACATCAGAAGGTCTTTCCAAATGTAAACAAAAAATAAATTCCTACACTGTGTCACCTATCAAGGTCTGAATTATCCTTTAGGCTAGTATAGGCTGAAGACTAGGGCCTCTCAAACTTTTATAAAGGAATGATTTTAATTTTCTTCTAAATAGTTTCATGAACTGAAATGATATCAATATGTCAAAATCTTATTTATTTGACTTTGCAGGAAGCAAAGCAAGGAAAAAAAATATTTCAGTTTGTGTAAGTGTGCTTCAAGGAGATAACATATTCGATTCTAGTTCAGAAAGTTTAAAACTTAGAATTTTTTATAAAACAGTGATTTTATTTTTTTTTAGATGTTATAACTTCTAAATAGTTTCATAAACTGAAATAATATTAATATGACACACTTATATTTATTTTGATTGTTTTATTGTTATAATGCTGGTTATAAAAAGGTGTTTTTTTACTATGTTGTATTGAACTCTGTGCTAATTTGGCTTGCAATAAATTGTAAAATAGTGGTATTTCTTAAAAAATATTTTTATTGACAAACAAAAGAGCTATTCTAATTTAATTAAATAATTTGCAATAAGTTTACATCAAGTTATATAAATGTTGCTAAAATGTATAACAGGTAAAAAAATATTCAAGACAGGTGTGTGGTTCTATAATTTCATTAGTTAGACTAGAAGCTCCAAAAGGTCATAATCTGGCCCTGCATCTATCCCAAAGATGTATGCGTGAGTACTTATTTACAAACCTGGTTTCTTAACACAATAGATTGACAGTCATTTCATTGTTAACTCTACTTAATATTTGTTGTTTTTATCTTCCTTTTAATTTTATGCTATCAAAATTTTCACATGGAGTGCCCATTCTAAAAGGAATGCCTATCAATATTATTCATTAAGTATATTCTTTATATATTAGGTTGGTGCAAAAATAATGTCGTTTTGTGACGTTATACGCCAAAAACGACATTATTATGTCATTATTTTTGCACCAACCTAATATGTGTGTGTGCGTGTATTCACACTACTTAAACTATTGTCCTCATCTTTGTTGTTGTTGTTGTCACATTCCAGCTGTTGTCTCCTCTGGCCTTCATCAAGTGTATATCCATCTGGATAATTTACAGGAAATTCTGAACTGAACACTTTATTTAACCTATGGAGGTAGACTGTTCTCACTCCACTGCCCATGTCTAGGAATATCTCATCTAGTTCTTATTTTTAATACTGCTCAGTTATTGCTCACCCTGTTACCACTGAGTTCAAGTACACTTGCCCAACCCAGGGATTGAACTCACAATTACTACATCATCAAATTCATGAACCTATGGACCAAAAGGTCCATAGGTTCATGGATTAAAGTGTAGATATGTAAATTTGGTAACATAGTAACTGTAAGTCCAATCTCTAGTTATGTGCAGTGGAACGAGGACAGGTGTTGGTTACATGGATCAATATACACCTGATGAAGGCTAGAGAGCAGAATGGCTGAAACATTGTGATAACAACAAAGATGAGAGCAATAGTCTGAATGTAAAATGTGTACCTAATTAACTCTTCACCCCAGAAATTCTGACATATATAAATAAGCAAATAATTAAATAACTACATTGCATATGACTGAAACTCATGCAGCCAGCAAACATCAGGATGAAATCTATATATAAATACTGGTTATTTAATTATTTAATATATGTTAGGTATGTCCTTTGGCAATTAATTGTTAACATTTACATGCTTAATGATTATTTTATAGCATATATATATATATATATATATATATATATATATATATATATATATATATATATACACACACTTCATACATATATTTAGGAAGTATGAATTCAACCCCAAAAGTTTTGTTAAATTCCACCAACAAAGTCTATTTCATTTTTTATTACATTTTCCAGTTTGGGAATAAGATGTTGTATATCAGGATCAAAATTATGGATAGACTGTCCAAAGTTCATATTTTTTTCTATTTTGTTTAAGTATTTTTGACAGTGTCAGTCATTATCTAGGACTGGGTGCTGTCAGTATGGTAGACAAGATTTTGCTGACTCCACCCTGGCATTTTTTAGATTGCTGGAATTGCAACTGGAATCAGTTCTAGAGGATATCATATGTTATGGGTAAATAGAAAAGCATTTATTTATTGTTTATGCATTCTGTTATTTTGTATGTGCATTAAATATTTTGCATGCATATTAAATATTTTATACACACATACCATCTCCTGTGGAGAAAGATGTTCTATTTAATGTGGGTGATTTGTCATATAATGGCTTCTAAAATGTTGAGTTTTTCTTTGCAGCAAGTCCAGTGTAATATTTTCGCATTATCTACTAAAATCTATCTTAATTTGTTAATTGTATTTTGGTTATTTGTCATATCATGATTGATATGTGCACAAATTATACTAAGTTTCAACAACTGACACATCAATCTATGAGATAGTGTGGTGAATGTGTGGCCAATGTAAGAATTTAATGTTGTTTGTTGATCATTAGTATTGAAGATACAATCTTCCAAAGGATATGAGAATTCAATAACAACATTATTTTTTATATCAGGTTGATTGTTGAGGTTCTGAATTATTGGTAACATTAGATGTTTTTTATCTTTTTATAGTAAATGATAAATCTAATGTATTTATTCGAACCCTTAACTGATATATACTGGCCAATTATATTCTTTAATGGCTTTTTCATCTTGTTTATAATTAGAATGAATCTGGTTACAATAAAGTAATTTAATGTTGTCTTTATTTTTGTTTATATCAAGATAATTGCTTATGTTATCTTTTTCTAAATTTCTTTAAGGCCAATTTTATTTCTTCATCAACAACATGCTTTGGGAAATTATTGCTGGTTAGTGTTTTTAAGTTGCTTAATTCTTTATAAAATAATGTGTGTCCAAAGGAGACATCATTTTAGTAGTACAGTTAATCATGTTTTTTTATTACTCCTATTTTATATCTGTGAGGACACTTACTTTTGCAATTAAGATATACATTTTTCTTTGTGGGTTTTTATATAGTGAAGTAATAAAATTATGACTGTTAGCATCAACTAGAACGTTAAGTAAAGGGATTTTATCCATAACATTGAGTTCATAAGTAAAATGTATGACAGAGTTATTCTGAAAGTTTTATTTTTTTTTTTTATTTCATTTAGTTTTTTGTTAATAGGAAAATGCCATGAATATATCAAACATAGATGGAAGGCTTTTAACAAAATCTTTAATAATTTTGTCAATTTGATAATCTTCCCCAGCAGATCCTATCATCTGAAATTAGGAAAGCCATTAAAAAGTTGGTAAACAGTGAAGCACTAGGTGATTATAATAGTCAAGATTAAATGTAGTAGCAATCTTCTCAATAGGCTTTGCAAGTTCTGGTCCAAACTGTTCAAGGATGCTTCCACTATTCATCTCTACAAACATAAAAGGTAATATGGTATTAATTTGACAATCTTTGTTGCTGGTAAGATTATAGCTCATATAATTCTGAACCAGTTCAATATTTCTCAGAATCAATTCTACCTGGGACACAATGCAAGTTTAGATGCAACATATCTACAGTCAGTAAAAACAAATACAAGAAAAAACTAGAGAATTCAGGACAAGTCACCAGAATGTTTTAATGTCAAGACAAAGCAACAACTTATCTGTGTTATTTTTTCTGATCACTGTGCTCTTTTGGTTCAACAGGTTCTATGAAGCCTCAAAAGCCTTTTTCAGCATTAAAAAGATTAAAGTTTCTTTACCAGCATGACAATTCAATTCCTGTCAAAACGAGTTTTATTAATGACAAGGTATTGAAAACAATCAATGTGTTCATCTATTTCAGCTCTACTGTTTCTGAAGATGGTGGCATCTGAATGTGATTTATCATATCTTAAATTGGTAGTAGTACTAATCATAGATTAGCAAAAGCCATAGTAAAAATATTATTAGGTTGGTGCAAAAATAATGACGTAATAATGTTGTTTTTTGACGTTAAAAAATACGTCAAAAAACAACATTATTACGTCATTATTTTTGCACCAACCTAATAACAATTAGCACTTCACAGACTAAAAATTCTGACAACTTGGTCAAAAGAATAAAAGGCATAAATATGACAGATAGCTATTTTGGGTATCAAATCCCTATACCCCCCCAAAAAAAAACAACACCTAGTACAATCAAAAATTAAACTCTCCCTATCAATAGATAGTTATAAAAATTTGACAACTCATTACAAACCAATGTTATTTCACTTTCAACAATAATTTTTGTAATTCAGATTACCAAATGGATCAACTCTTAGCAGTTTTTTAATTTATCTTTTCTTAAAATCTCTAGAGACTGGTTTGTTTAAAAATATTTTACCTAAACAATCAATAAATTTCCAGTATACTGATGATACTTTATGTGTATATCCCCATAAATCAATATTATCTGATCTTGTAAATAAACTAAACAACATGGAATATACAAGTGAATTTATGAAATAAAAACAAATAATGTATTACCTTTCCTTGATATCCTGTTAAACAAAATACAAAATCATTTAAAAGTCAGTGTACATTGAAAATCTACTAATAAAAATGATCTTCTAAAGTCCTATTCATACCATAAAAACAAAATAAATTCCAGAATACTTATTGGCTGCTATTTAATAGCACTGACAATTTGTTGCCTTCAATATTCGTATGATAAAGGGAAATACATTGAAAATACTTTTAATCTTTTCCAATATCCTAAATATTTCATATATAACGCTTGTCATAAAGCTAATCAAATTCATAGAATTAGAAAAGTAAATGCTACAGTCTTGATAAAATTGAACACATTACTATCTAAAAACTCAATAACAACTATAATTAAATAGAATATTCAATGGGACACAGGAATCAACATTGCATAGTGGTTGTTAGTTTCATGCCTCAAGCAGTCTTCAGGACAAGATCATTTAAGGTGCGAAATTGGCAATCACCATTCAGTATTGATTCTTATGACCACATTATCTACAAATGCTCTATTTTCAATACTGAGAAGTCTTCCCTCATAAATATAGCATATTTGAAACAGTTTAAATGTAATCCCCAGGCCATCATTTATGATTACATTTAAGCATGAAACAGACTGTTGCCACTGGGTGTTGAACTCAATGTCCACTTTTATATTTACAATAACTCTATCCCTGATATTGAGCACTTTAACCTATAAATATAGTGAACCTTAAAACTATATTTTTATCATATATATTTTGTAAATAAAGGGATGGATTTATTAATTCGACAAATTTTTATTACTTAAATTATATTTTTAGTGGATACATATATTTGAGTAGATGCACTGTTTATTTATTTATTAAACAGTATATTTATTTATTTTCATCAACCAGCCAGAATATTTTTCTCTGATAAGATTTCTTGAATATTCAGACCAGTAGATGAAAATAAATAAATATAGTGTTTAATAAATAAATGGAGCACCTACTCAAATATGAGTATCCACTAAAAATAATGTTTAATAATATATATATATATATATATATATATATATATATATATATATATATATATATATACATACATACATACAGATAATAATCATAATCCGTTGGTATATAATCCAAGTGAATTTTAATAATATAAAATATTAAAACTGATCGACAAAGAGAGCTGAATGTATTTATTCTAACAGAGCATATAAATTACATACAATAGGAATTTAAAATTACCTCATAGTTATGATCATTTCACCTTACGAAATAAGATTTACTTGCAAGGATTTTCAAATTGATCAAGGTAATAAGAAAAAATAAATTAATTTATTACCTTGATCAGTTTGAAAATCCTTGTGAGTAAATCTTAATTCGTAAGGTGAAATGATCATAACTATGAGATAATTTTAAATTCCTATTGTAATACATATATATATATATAAATAACACTTTTGCATGAGTATATATTATGCACAATAATGACAAGGTATAAAATATATATTTATGCTGTATCATTGAAACAATATTTTTTTTAAGATTTTGGCTTTTGCCTATAGGATCAATGTTTTGTCAGGACTTAAAAATTTATATTTTTCATTTATTCATTCAAGATGCAAGCAACAAACAACCTGCATTGTTTCTTTAATCGCTTTATCATATAAAAAATGCACAATCAACAAATACATCATTTCCTTTGCAGAGAAAACTTACAAGCCCTTCAATATTTTAAAAGAAAATCTACTTAATTGTTTTCCTGTTTTCTAGTGACACTTCAGGAAGATAATGATACATGATAATGGTTACCGACAAGACAAAAATCACCAACAATTACTGACTAGTTCTCAAGTTATTATCCTGGGTGGAGATGAAAGTGACTCATTAAAAAAAAAAAAAAAAAAAAAAAAAAAAGATATTATTTAGGATTTGGAGAACAATGGCCTAAAATAGTCAAGTAGAAATCACTTTGACAAATGTCCATTTGGCAAGGAAAACAATGAACAGTGAGACAAACAGATATGTGGAGGGGGATGATATATTTCCTGAAATTTCATAGATATGAATGTTTTTGTCTGCTCATGGGAAGAACAGCTTTCAAGAAATGCTTAACAATATCTACAAAAAATATAATCTGTTCCTTAAAAATAATCCATTAGAAATTATAAAAATTAATTTTCTTTGGCATAAAATACTAAATGAATTGGCATCTATGACAATGTTTAAGAAAATAAGATTTTTTTCTGTGCTGTGGGAGGGAGAGAGAGAGAGAACTAACACCTACAGACCCCCCCCCACCACCACCACACACACACAAAATAAGAACCAAATGATGCTTGTTAGCTGTCTTCTCAGGTAAAAAATGTTGTGCTTTTTGTGGGTGGGGGCATATATCAATGACTCTTTCTTCCAAATTTTGAACATACACTTCAAGCTTAAGTATTAATCAATTAGAATATGCAAACAGTGACAAATTATTTGTAATCCTAAGCACAGTAAGAAATGAAGTAATTTATTAAATAGAGTTCTGAAAATTATACAAATTAACAATATACTTATCCCAATTAAAATAAAAATAGGTTTAAATACTTAATACTGAAGATGACTTACAATGTATATCATTGATATTTTTCTTTGAAAATTTCCCAAACCTATTTACACAGAGGTTAAACTTATTTTGTTAATAAACTACAATTATCTAAAATGTTTCTATTGAGTTTAACAGTCATTTAGTCATTATTCTATTGATTACATATATATATATATATATATATATATAGCAAACAGTGAAGTCAACACTCAGAAGTGACAGACTGTTTCATACTAGATACACTCATCAGGCCACCCAGCATATATATATAAAATGATAAAAATAGAGTTTTATGGTTTTCTATATTCATGAGTTAAAGTTGTCGATATCAGGAATAGAGGGTATGTAAATACAAAAATGGACATTGTGGTCAACACTTAATATTGACAGTCTGTTTCATATTTAAATGCAATCATCATGCCATATATATATATATATATATATATATATATATATATACACACATACATACATACATATACATATATCATCAAAATAAATAGGTAGACTATTTTAGAAAGTTCAAATGAATGTCTTTATTTCTCTTTTCATTTTCACCTCTTTTTATAGATAGATTTTTATTTACAGATGACTCTTGTTCAGCACACACATAAAATTAAAAATAACTTATGCATATACATGAACAGTACTAAGTCCATAGCTGAACAATGAAACATTATTTATTTTACACAACTGATAATTATTTTAACATAATCTTGTTTTTAGCAATTCAAACAACTGAAAAATTATATAATGAAAATTTCAGATCAAACCTTATCTAATAACTATGTGTCATTTAGCTAATAACTTATGATGCACCCTTGTAGTGACCAAATGCTTATTTTGCATAGTCATAGAAAACAAGCTGAGAAAAAATAACAAAAAAAGGGGAAAAAATAAAATAAAAAATAACTTAATTTTCAAAATCAGGTCAGTGATGAATCTTGTAAAAGTTGCAATATATCTATAATATAGATTTCTACTTAAACCAAGTTCTACATTGCAACTGGATTTCAGTGTGAGTGCACTGACAATGATGACATCATCAAGCACCAAGTGGAAATGTGGACCATTCCATAAAACTTAGGAATTTGCCCTTGTCACTTTTGCAAAATGCTTGTTTGAGTGATTGGAGTGTTTACAAAACCTTGCATTGCTATTCTGAGTGATATTAAATGTCATAAATATGCGAGTAATTTCAAAATCAATAAGTAGTTCTTTTGTTAGAGAATAAAGTGAGAGAAAAAGAAATTGAAAAAGAAGGCCTGGAAGGGAGAGTAAATGAAAAAAAATGGAAAGATTATTAAAGATTGAGAAAGAGAGAGAGAGAGAGAGTGGGAGAGATTCAGAATAAGATAAAAAAAAAAAACTAAGTTTAAAAAAAAAAAGAGAGTGAAAGAGAGAAGAAATTGAAAGTGAAAGAGAGACAGTGAGATCAAAAGCGAAAAATGAAATGGAGAGAAAGAATGACATAAAAAAGCAAGATGTAGGTAATGAAGCTGAAAGAGAGATCAATCTGGAGAGAAGTGTTTTATTAGATGTTAAAAGGGAAAGAAATAAAATGAAGGAAATGACAAAAGAAACTGAAGAGGAAAGAGAAGAAGTTGAAGGTGAAAAAAAATAGAGAGAAGAAATAAGTAGGTGAAAAAGTACATAAAAAAGATGGAAACAAATGAAAAGCAGAAAGAAACAGTGAGAAAACAAGAGAGGGAGAAGCATGATCAAAAGAGAAAGATACAGTAAAGAAAAGAAAACAATCACAAAAGTAAAAGAAGGCCTCACAGCAGGTTCAAATACTGCAATGAGATAATTTATTGGTGTTTTGAGTATTTATATAGATACCGAGATAATCAAATTAGACAGCTATTTCTATTTCTTTTATTCTTATATATATTTTTTTTTATTTAACCAACCCAGAATCTGAAATCAGTGAAATAAATGTCTAAAAATGATATAACTAACAGGAAAAGAAAAACTTGAAGAACAAATCAGAAAAATCCAATAATTTGTTTTATATTTTCTAACAAAACAGAACTAAATGTCACCATTAGTTTTAATTTAATCTTGCCATTCCATTTTCTCTTCCATGAGTCATCACAGGCTGACAATTTCTTCCAGTCCAAGAAACTGTTGAGTGCCATCACACACACCAAGGATAATTTTACATCACCAGGGAAGACAATCAAGTGACTCCTGAAAGGTGTGTCATATTAAAAAATTGCAAGTATCATGAGCAACTAACAAAATATTTAGTCAGGAAACTTCAAGAAAAATTAAAGCACATGCATTCATTGGCATACTGTAAACATCAATAACTGTTTTATTTTTTTTTAGTA
This sequence comes from Acanthosepion lycidas, assembly GCA_963932145.1. NCBI lineage: Eukaryota > Metazoa > Mollusca > Cephalopoda > Sepiida > Sepiidae > Acanthosepion > Acanthosepion lycidas. The sequence continues at coordinate 37,661,796 of OZ010600.1, read as the reverse complement.
AGTGTGTGTCACACACACACACACACACACACACACACTTACTAAAAAATAAAACTGTGTGTGTGTGTGTAGGACTGAGATGAAATATCAATTCATTAATTTTCTCATTTAGGTTTTGATATTTTACAGCAATGGAAGTATTTTCCACTGCTGTGAAATATTTGTACCTCTTTATGAAACTTTCATCGTCTGCTGTTGACATACAGGGTGCGATGGGTAAATTGTCGCCATTTTATATTATTTTAATTTTGTGCATGCACATTGTTTGTAATTTTGTCAACTGCACAGTATAGTATAGTCAGTTAGACAGTTAGAAAAAGTGCACCATGATGCAATTCACACCACCAGAAATTTGAATGCAGCATACTGTACTGCATGGCATTAACATCTGAAGCTCCAATACAAACATTTCAGAGTGTTTGGGTGTCAATCCAAGGACAATGCAGAGGATTTAGAAAGAGTTGGATGATATATCTAGTCAACATCATGGTGTTTGGAGTGATCACTAATGATGGTGACATTATGCCTCCATTCATCTTCTCATAGGGCCTCGGACTCAATATGGAGGCCTACATCAAGTGCCTTGATGTAGGCCCTAGGTCAAGAGGATGGCTGCTGGAAGAGCCTATGTCTGCCAACAGGCCTCTACATCATACCACACAAGCAGGAGAACCTAGTCATGGCTGTCAGACAATTTCTGCGATCACATCACCCCTTACATCTGACCACCTAACCCCTCAGACTGCAACCCCCTTGATTATTATATGTAGAGCGCAGTTGAGCAAGAGACTAACAAAACTCCTTGTAACACCAAAGATGAACTGAAGGCAAGATTATGGTAGTATTCACCAACTTAAACAGGGAGACTACCCAGAAGAGTTACAGGAGATTCTGAAGTTGTCTAGAGGCTGTGAAGCCATTGGTGATTTTATTGAATAAATTTACTCTTTAGTATTTCAAGATGTTTTTGTGTAATTTTGGTAAATATATCTGTTAAATGAGTTATCAGTGTTATTTTCATTTTTGCTTAATTCAGACGACAATTTATCCATCGCACTATATATATAAAAGACACTGTAAAATGCCCATCCCTAGCAGTGTTTGTGTTATAAAATAACTAGGTTTAGTACTATTTCTAAAGCAAGTGTAACAGAGAGCGGTATACCCACATACACCCACAAATATAACTTTTATTGACTTGAAATGGTGTTTATATATCAAAGTACAATTCGGGTTAAGATGTGTGTTTACCGATGACAAACACGATCTCAGATCAGGAGACGATGTTTTAAACCTGGGTCACTAGTAAACAGTGGGGATGGGCGAGGTACTTGGTTTTGTTTAACAGTATTTGTTTTGATTAAAAGGTTGAATCAATATTTAGATATCTCAAAGTATAATTTTGGTGAAGCAAGAAGAACTCGTGATTGAGATAAGGTAAATAATTGGAGAATAGGTTTACATGTCAAGGGATAGTTTTTGGCACTTGTGATAGCTGCATGCCGGACCGAGGGTCAATTGAGATCAGCTGATCCTTTTTCTATATTAACTCGAGATTTTGCTAATAAAGCAGAGTTGGGAAAAGAGACTGTAGTTAAGAGAGTCACAAGACTATTGTCACAGTGAGTCAAGAGATTTGCGAGAGAATTTTGGAGGAGAGAGAGAAGACTAACCCCTGTTCTGAGAAGTCTGTATGAGACGGGACTATTAGTCATAAACCTACTCCAGGTAATTCAATATGCGTTTATCACACACAAACCCACTCTCTGTTGGGAATTTGCTGGATGCATTTTGTCTTTTTCTTTTCTCATTTATGTTAAATGTTTTTATTCTCCCTGTAACTTCTGTTCTGATGTTATCTTATATAAAAGACATCAATATTTTCCCCATTGTTGTCTGGCTTCTGCAGATATTATTTCTTGTTTTATTTTGCCACATTCTAAAACTCTCACAGCCGTACCCACATCCCCAGTCGACTGTGAACGTATGGACAATGTGTAGCAAGGGTGTCAAATTCAAGGGTGAAAGGGACGCAACTCTTTCCGTCGGAAAATGTCTTACACGCTGCAACGCAAAGCCATGTACACCGAACACTGGTGTAATGCTGTTCTGTTCATTTTTTTCAAGCGACCTGCTTTTATGGAGTCCAGAAACACCTCATTACCATGCGTGTAACGCGACTTTGCGTGACTGCACAAGACCGTAAATATTAAAAGTCACGGACGCCATCTTGGACCCTTTCCTTTCTTAACCCACAGGCCAGACAGACGCGGGGCGTTTGGGAGGTAAGCTATTCCTTTTTTCCCCACACTCCCCCCTGATCTCATGATCACAGAGGTAACAGGGAGGCGGCGATCACTTTCGCCGGGTGCTTCTTCGAAGAGGGACGCTGCGAGCCTCATTGTCGCTTGCGCTCATGTCCGCGGTCTGAGGGTCTAAAAACACTGTGTCCCTTGGAAGACTGTTGATATCTGAGTCACTGCCTGATGGAGCTGGCATGAACCAGAGCGATGCCTCACTGGTCTCAGATTCCGATTCGCTCCCGTCGTCCAGCGATGGTTGCAACTGCATCGCCGGCCGCAGGTCCTTAACGTGACGGGGCACACCGTCGACCCGCACCGCCTGTGGGCTGATCACCTCAGTGACGCGTCCGGTTCCGTATTTCATCATGCACTTGCTGCGCGGGTTTTTAACCCAGACGACATCGCCTTTCTTCAGCCTCTCTCCGGTTACTTTCAGTTCCGTCAGCGGGTTGGTCTCTATGCCCTTCACTCTGACGTGGTACCTATGCAATGTGTCGGCTGGCATCATAGAGGGTGAGACATCATCCTTCGGGGTCACGTTGTACAAGACCGCCTCAGACACCGCGCAGCCCGTCCTGGCTGCGATGGTCTTGACGGTCCTGTGGTTCCGCTCGATGATCCCATTTCCACTCGGTACGTGGGCGCACCGGAACCGTAGGTACACTCCGCAGGCATCCGCAAACCTCCTGAACTGCTCACTGTTGAATGCGGTGCCATTGTCGGTTAATATCTCCGTTGGGGGGGGCCACGTTCAAGGAAGATACTGTTTAACTGACGGATGATGGTGGCTGAATCTTGCCGACGCAGCAGCCGCCATATCGCAAACCTGGATGGACCGCAATCAATGAGCGTCAGGAAATCCTCGCCGTTGTGGTGAGTAACGTCTATTGCCAGCCGGCTCCAGTGGTTCCTCACGCACAACTTTCTTCCAGCAAACGGGTGCTGGGTCTATAGACTGGCACGCCACGCAGTTTCTGACCACTCTTCTGACGTCTGTCTTTTGTACTCCTGGGTCAACCAACTTGGCGAAATACAGGGTCCGCTTGACTCCAGGGTGCCTGCTTTGTTGGTGGACTTCTTTGATTCGATTAGATTGAACGGGACTCATGGACGCAGCGCAGGTGGGTTGCATGGGCTCAATAGCTTTCTTAGTGGCGTCAAGCCACCTTTGGGGCACCCTCGTTAAACAATCTGCCTTGTTGAGGCTAGATTTGACCAGGGACACCTCCATTGTCAGTGCGTACTCTTGCACCAGATTCATGATCGTGTTGAGCCGTTGTCGGATAAGCATCTCACTGGCGGCTTTAGTCCGCACACTGGCACTCCCGGTAAGGGTATCCGAGATCCACTTATAGACGCAAGCAGAATCCGTGAACAGACGCAGGGTGGTCGACTTCCAGATGATCGCCAAGTTGATCCCCTTGATGACAGCATCGAGCTCTGCTAGTTTTATGTGCTGGGAGTCCTTTTCTGGACGTAACAAGCAAGCATCTTCCACCACGGCTCCATCGTGAACTATCGATACACTGGTTGCAAGAGAGCTTGCGTCAACCCACACACTGAGGTCTTGGCTGTCGACACACCATCTGCCCTGCGCTGGGTCTTCCTTGCGTACTCTAGCGAGGACCTCCCTCATCATGGTGAGGAGAGGGGCGTCGTGAACTTCGTCATCCCATCCAGTGGTGACATCAGATGCTCTCCGCTTGATGAATGCCACCGCAACACGCAGCCAGCCACCTACAGGAAGGTGCCCAACTAACTTGCCGCACAAGGAAAATATGCTTCGCCTCGTGACAACGGTGGGCATGTCTGAGAACTTGTTTCCCCGTTTCCAATACAGAACGTCATCCTCTCCCCAGACCTGCAAACCAAGCACTCGTGCACCATCCTGCAGCCTCTCCGGTTCCTTGCTGAGGAGGCCAAAGTTGTAGAGATGCTCCTTCACGCGCGCCGCAGATATGACTTCCTCGTTCACGTAATCAATATATGCAGATGTTGCCCGCCGTATACGCTCATCCTTCGTCAGAATGGCGTCAACAATCATCTGCATAATTGATGGCGCCACATTGAGTCCAAACCCCATGCGGGTCAAGCAATACCTTTGCCCCTTGATAAGCACAGTTTGATAGGGCCACAGTGATTGGTGCACACGCACTTGAAGGTATGCCTTGCAAAGATCCAGCACAGATACATTTGATCCTGCCTGTTGCCATTCCCTTAGCTTCTCGGTACACACGTCCGCGCGGGCTGTAAAAGGGTCCACGTGCTCGTTCAGTTCCCAATAGTCGAGCACCGGCCTCACCTTTTGTTTGTTGTGCTGGAGAACTGCCATTAGCAGGATCAGGCCCTTCGGGGGCCCCAATTCCTTCTCTGGATAAGGAACTAACCACCCGTTATTAATCCAGGCTCGCAACTCCTTGTCGTATTCCGCACGAGCTAGCGGGGGGATTTTATACTCTGGCACACTGTTGTACAGCTTCTCTGACGGTTGATCGTCCGACCATTTCCAGGAAACCATCCAGGACTTTGTGCGCTGGTCGAATTCTGCACGAAAGTCAGGCCGTTCTAGCTCCATTGCTGCACTTAGAGCAAGACCAGTTTCAGTGAAACACGCCCGACCCTCTTCGTCAACATGGACGCCACCCACTTTTTTGATGACATCCATTCCCAGGAGCAGATCATAGCCGAGCAGTTCTCCGTCCATGACCAGGGCTTGTACGGCTACTGCAGGCCCATCGCCGATGCTTGCACGGATGACACTCACTCCACAAGAGGCTAGCAAGCCCCCGCCAACAGTCAGAATTGGAATCTTTTTCTCATCCCACGTGTCACAACATGCCTTGCGCACAAGGGTCTGGGTGCACCCGGTGTCTACAAGCGCGAAGCACTCACGCCCGTTAATCCGCACGCTCACTGCGGGTAGCGCCTTGTTCAGCGGCGATCTGGGGAGAAGACTGGCACTGTAGCTTACTCCCCTTGCCCGTTTCCCGGACAGCTTCTTGCTACGTGTCCCAGCTTGTTGCACCTGTAGCAACGCATACCTCTCCGTGTTCCTCAGTTATGCGTATCCTTCGCACTGCTTCGGCTTCGGCAGTCTTTGGAGAAGTGGTTCAGTTCGCCACATTTATAGCACCTTGTGTCCTCAGTTGGCGGTGCGGGTGCTTCCACAGCTGCTGAGACAAGCTCCACGTCGTCCTTCAGAATATTCCAGGCTCTGGCCAGTAACTCGTCTAACCCCAGCTCATTGAGCCTTGACGATGCTTGTAGCAGTCGACTGGCATTGTCTGGGAGTCCGGCCAGAAAGGCGCATCCTAGGATTTGGTCGCTTGCTCCACCGAACGGTGCGGCCAGCTTCCTCAAATCGGCCAGATAGACATCTACCGTTTCATCTGGCCCAAGCCACCGTTCGGTGAACTGCCTCCAGGAGACAAAGGGGTCCACACCGAATGCCACGTATAGAGCCTGCTTAATTTCCTCCAAGTCTGCGTCATCCCTGAGCTGCTGATACACAGCGTAAACTCCTTTGGTGAGCCTCAGAGGGATGACCAGTGCGGGATCTTTAACTTTACACAGCCGGCAGACCCGCTCGGCCTTTTCCCACCACTCGACCACAGACGGGCCAGCAGGGGAACCGTCGAACTCTGGTATCAACTTCAAGTCGAATCTGTCCATGTTGTAGTAATAGCCGAAATAGCTTGTAGCAAGGGTGTCAAATTCAAGGGTGAAAGGGACGCAACTCTTTCTGTCGGAAAATGTCTTACACGCTGCAATGCAAAGCCATGTACACCGAACACTGGTGTAATGCTGTTCTGTTCATTTTTTCCAAGCGACCTGCTTTTATGGAGTCCAGAAACACCTCATTACCATGCGTGTAACGCGACTTTGCGTGACTGCACAAGACCGTAAATATTAAAAGTCACGGATGCCATCTTGGACCCTTTCCTTTCTTAACCCACAGGCCAGACAGACGCGAGGGCGTTTGGGAGGTAAGCCATTCCTTTTTTCCCCACACAACGCCCCACTTATTGGATCTAAAAACTAACACAGCATGGGCAGCGAGCAGGACTTGACCAGTTGACCGGTCGAAATAATCTACGGGTACTCAGGGAGTGTACGGCCAGTTACCCCTAAGTTTGGTTCGGACTGAGTAGACACCTCAACCCAAAGAGGAAGACGTCAGAGGTTGAGGGGTTTGGTACGAAGTGGTAGAAAGTGTAGATATATAGTAGCATACAATATGAACTGTTTTGTGATGAATTACATTATATAATATTATATTTTATTATAATATCTGTTGGGAGATGTTGTGTAACTTAGTCTGTACAACAGAGTATCCTTTGTATTACCACCCATGAGAAATTGCCATCAGTATCTTTATAGTTATTTATTTCTGTTAAAGTTCAATTTTCTGTTTTTCTCAAAATGGGACAGTGCAGCCAGGCAACAATGATATAACAATGCAGCAGTGAAAGTGTTGAGTAATATAACTATTTGACATGAAGTAAGTCACTTTGATATTGGAACACAAGTAAAATATATATGCAATTTCATGACACTGTGAAATGTCAGTTCTAGTATTTGTGTTATAGACCAACCAGTGTTTAGTGCTATTTCCAAACCAGTATAGTCATACCATACAATATGACCCTATTTGTGAGCTATTTTTATTCCATTGAGTATTGAGAGTGTCATTTAGATTAGTCTGTACTGCAGAGTATATTACCAATACCAAAATGGCAGTGCCCATTAGCATCTTCATAGTCATTTATTTCCAGTAAATGGCAATTTCCTATTTTTCCCAAAACTGGCCAACAGCCAAGCTACAATGTTATAACAATGCAGAAGTGAAAGTGTTAAACATCTACAAAAAAAGGTATTAAATACGTGTGGCTTAGAACAGAAGCCCACTTTCTCTTATGTACTAAGGACTTTCAGAACTAACAAGAATAACTCTTCATAACTTCCTTTATTTTGTTTCTCTGAATAATTTGACTCTTTATCCCTGTTCCACCATTCATTCACACAGACTTGTTAAGTAGATTACTCATTGTTTTCCCCTGTTTCTTTTGGCTTCAACATGTCGTGTGAGTGCTAAATTTTCCAAGACCTCTTTCCTCACTATACATCTCATAAATTTCAACTATCTCTTTCTGAGTGTAATTAAAAGTTTCCTTGTTTCTTTTTTCCTTAAAACTTTGTTGCTCTCATGTTCTGTCCATGCTATTCTTAGTATTTGTCAGTAAAAACCTTATTCTCACTTCAATTGCTTTTTTAATCTGTGAGGAAAATGTCTAATATCCATTGCCATATAGGAGACTATATATTGCATAATAGTTCAGCACTCTTTTCTGTTTCTCATGATAATTTCCTGTGTCTTAATACTTTGCTTATTTTCAGAAAGATACTTCACTATTCCTATGAATCTTCAGGGAAACATGATTGAGAATAATAAATGATTCTTCTTTCATAGGTTTAATAAAAAAAAAAATGAAGGTTTTTGAGCCAGTGGAGATTTGTTCAAGCAGTTAGTCTATCTAAAATCTGTAGGTACCTGGTATAGAATGGTGGTTAACTAACTGATAGACCATCAGTGAGTTCTTGTGGCTCTCTGTCAAAAGATTGGCTAGAATCATAACAATAAAAAACTCTGCTCTGAATTCCCAAGAAGCAGAAGACTAGCATTTTGTACATCTGTAAATTTTTCATGGATATGAATTGCTAATCCTAAAGATTATGTGAATATTTTTTCTTAAAGTCTCTTCCCAGATTCTATTTCTTTATGATCTGCAAATTTCCATGACTTCTTGGGAAAGATAATGAAGGATTTTTGCATTGCCTTCTTCAGTTTTTCTTTTCTCTAAGACTACACAAGACTATGGAGCCTAGATTACCCTGATATTTAACCAGAAAGAAGAACTAGATTCATGCCTTTTCCAAAGGCATTTGTGTAAAAGTGAATGCAGGAGGTTAGGCTGTGAATTTGAAGATGTAAATTTTTTAAAATTGCAGAATAAACCCCCTATTAACAAGAGAAAAAAAAGAAAAAAAAAAAGTGATGTTCAAATCATTCCCCAAAGAGGAATTAGGAATGGCATTCAGATAAAAAGAAAAAAATCTTTGCTTTTTCTACAATTCATAGAAATTAAGATAAATTGTCATTTTCTCTTAAAAAGCACATTTCTTGTAAAATAAAAAAAATAAAAATTGAACAGTGACTGGCTAATCGTATCAAGAATGAATCTTGCGTCAGCCTAATTATTGGATTTTTTTTTTTAAATTAAAATTACTGCAGAAATCAATAATTATGCCTGAGTGAAGGCCTTAAACTTCTGCCATATTTTTTGGATTTGTTTCAGTGAAATGAGTTGTTAGCATCTACAGTTGTTTCAGCTTGTGTGTGAATATGTTAGAAACATTAACTGTCAAAATGAGATCTGTTTATTTATTCATCATTTTATGAGATGCTACAATACAAGTAAATAGGTCCCTTCTCTCATCTGATTGAACTTTTCAATATTAATTTTATTAAACAACACATTTAGTGTAAATGATTTTCAATGCCTGATTTAGATATTTTGATATGTTGACCGTCTCACCCAAATCATAGAATCTCATATATATATATATATATATATATATATATATATATATATATATATATATATACACGCGCGCGCGCCCACTAGTCAGGAGACCAGACATTGCTTGGAAGATCACTGAATAATAGTTTATTATTGACAATTTATTGGTATTTTTCAGCCATCTTATGGAAAATAATATTTTATTCAATCTTTAAAAAATAAACTTCATTGTTTTTGGGTTTGTTACAAAATAACTAAATTTAGGAAAATACCACACTGGGTGTGGTCTTAGGGGGCTGATGATCTGCATATTTTTATTAAAAAAGACACTTTATTTTTTATTTACTATAGATGTGAAAATAAATTCAAGAGAATAGAAATTTGAAAAATACATACTCAGATAGCGTTTAGTAGAATAAAGAAATAATAATGAATGGTAACCTGATTCAAGAATAAGAATTCTTAACATTCGTTTTTCTGTTTTAATTCTGAGAATAGTAGTTTTTTAGTTTTAGATGAACTCACACACAATATTGCTCTTATTATGTTTGCAAATATTAAGAAAATTAATGTTTCACAATGTATTCAACAGTGTGTGTGTGTGCCTGTGCGTGCATGCATAATTATGATTAGACCCTGCAATAAAGTATTGAATTCCAGCTGATGGTACCTGGGCAAGTAAGGTATGGGAAAGTGGGTAAACAAAGAGGTCACTCAACCACGGATGAGATATCAAAGTATGTTGTGATTGTCAAAGGCCAAAGAAAAATGGATTCATGCCTTTTCCAAGGCCAAAATGAACATTAATGAAGATACAAAACTTCCAATTCTATTCTCCAGGAACACAGAGAGATAAAGCTGTTGTCCAATATTTAGAAAGCAGGCTTCTTTTTTCATAAAATATAATGGATTAGAATTTCTTAGAAAAAAAAAAAAAAAAAAAAAAAAAAAAAAGATAAGAAAAAAAGTATCTTCATATTAGGTTGGTGCAAAAATAATGTCGTTTTCTCACATAGTAACATATGTGAGAAAACGACATTATTTTTGCACCAACCTTATATCAACCTAATATCTTCAGAGAACTTTCTGAAAAATCATGGTAAATCATTGAAGGAGAAATCAGAATCATGACATTTCAAAAGGTTTTGCTACCATCATCAGGATTAAAATTTCTCATTTAAATAATTTCAAAAGTTGTAATGACATAATGTAATGACATCAACATGCATTGTTGATGTCTTTTTTTTTTAAAACCATTTGATGTGTACAAACAGACGTTATTAATTTGAAAAGTAAATATTTCATTCTTTTTCTTCTATATGCAGTGACTCTGCAGGATGTTGGCAATCATGGCTCTCCACAACTTCCTGCCCTTTATAGCTCTTAGACTTTTTGTTATATCACCTAAATCCTGTTCTATCATTGATTTACACAAGCTTGTTAGGTAAGTTATACGCTGTTTCTCTGTCTTACTTGTGTTCAATATGTCCTGTTAGTGTAAAAATTTCCAAGCTCTCTTTCCTCATTACATGCTCAAGAAATTTCACCTTTTTTCAGATGTCTTCTTTTTTGTCTCCATTTTCTTTATAATTTTATTGTTGCTCACATGTTTAGTTGATGATATTCTCAGCATCTTTTTGTAGAACCACATTGAAGAAGTTTCTTCCCGCATTCACTGTCATATTAGAGGACTGAGTATTACTATAATGATTAGTAACTTGCAGGTTTCAATATTTAATTTGTATTATTATTATTATTAAAAAAAATAATTATTATAAACAAAAAAAAAAAAAAAATTAATTTAAAAGTTCAAAATTTCAGCATCCCCTTTCCTTCATGTACATGTGTAGTTACATCACCATAAACATCACTTTTGTCTGATAAAGTTCTAAAAGTCGAAACATGTCACACAATTTTTTTCTGATTTGTCATTAATTTTCCTTATTATACTTTCAGGGTTGCTTTTGATTTATTTGTACATGTTGTGTATAGTGAGAGAGAAAGAAAAACAGAGAACAAAAGTGTATCAAATACAATTTTATATTTCTGGAAAAAAAAAGCAGTCTGCATTTTTTGAAACCCACATCTTATTTATGTTTGTCTTTTACATGCAAAGATGCATTTGTAGAGAATCTAATACGCAGATGAAAACCTTTTCAAGAATTTGAATAATCAAGTTTTATAAGCAGATGCATACAAATAGAAGAGAAGTGAAGAAGAAACAAAAATGGAGGAGAGGAAATGAATGAAGGAGAATGGAAAAAAAGAATTAGATCATATAAATTTACTTACCCAGTCTTTATAAACAAATCCCAGAATGCCACCAATCAGCTCCAGGAAAAATATCACACCAACAAAAATTGAAAACTGAAAAGAAAGCAAAAACAAAAATACATAAAAATATTAATAGAATAGAGACTTTAATGGGGAAAAAAAATATTGAAAGAAATACCAGTGAAAATTTAATGAAGAACATCAACAATCAGTTTTATAATTTTCAAATTCATTTTTTCACTTAAAATTAATAGTTTCAACTTAATAATTTTATCAAAATAGGTAAATTTTTAAAAAATGAGCATGTCCACACTCCTCCACCACAAATCTAATGTTCATTAAATGGCAAAACATTATTTTATCATTTAATGAATATCAATTATAATACAATAGATTCTTTGATGTTTTAAGTAATTTATAGATTTATCAAATTACAGCATTTCTCTTGTTTTCTTTTGTATGCGAATGTAAAATTTTTTTTTTTTTAATTGAGTCAAGCAAAATCTGTTCAGAAAAAGAAAATTATATGGTGTAACTTTTGGAATAATCATAAAAAAAAGGTGTGAATAAATGTTGATTTTTTTTAATATCCAATTATTACCTCATTAAAATCATGGACAAACACTGGACAATCAAAGAAATGAGATAATATGCATATTTTTCCAATTTACATTTCCTACTTTGTATTTTCTATAAATAGCTTTTGAGTCCACTCTAATCCTTTCCACCAAAAGCATATTTAATTTTTAATAAAATTTATCATTTTACCCAAAATCACATCACATCAAAAAAAAAAAAAATCACATCACTGAGATGAAAATTTACTTTTTAGAGGAAGAAGTCAGCCATTTTATTACAATACTTTGAAAGACAAATTTAACTTACAATAATTATATTTGTACTATTGTCCTCATCAGTATTGCTGTTATCACAACAATTCGGTCATTGTTCCGTCTGGTCTTCATCAAGTGCATAGAAATCTGGGTAACCTACAGGGAATTCTGAACTGAACCCTTTATTTAATCTAGGTGGGGGCAGACTTCTCATTCCATTGCCCATGTCTAGGGATATAGTCTAGTTCTTAGTTTTATTACTGCTCAGTTATTGCTTGCCCTGTTTCCACCAAGTTCAAGTACATACTGCCTGGCCCTGTAGGTTACCCAGATCAATACACAGGCTCTCATTATTTGGAAAATCAACAATCTTGCTATGACCATTCCTTACTGTTTGACCCTGTGCTGGATTAAGATAAATGTAGTAAATATTTATTCAAGTATAACTCGAACTTTTCAGCTTTATTTTATATTCATGAGCATGTTTGTAATGGTCTTTTGTTCTTCATGTTTAAAATACCTCACCAACCTGGCATTCAAAACCGAAGTTAGATTTCTTAGATGATAATACTATAACCACTGATTTATTCCTGTGTGCACAAACAAAAAGCAGTCAAATTGTCAATATTGCTGACAAAATGATAACAAGAACAAAAAAGGACAATAAGTTCAATGTTTACTGTTGTATGAAAACTGTTATAAAAATAAAGATCTGTCCAATCATTTGGTGTCTATTTCCCTAGCTTACCAATCCATTTACTTTATATTAGATCTACTACTTCTGAAAGCAGCTGGCCATTCTCCAAGACAGAGACATGAAATGCTTCCTGAACTATCATTTTTACAAATGCTGCAGTCAGCTTCCACATTTCAGATCCAGAAACAGAATAGGCATCAGACTGTTGTCAAGTTTTGTCTTGTCTCCACTAAAACTTCCTTCATTATTATTCATAGAGAGCTTAATAGATCAAAGTTGGCTGGGCTACTTCATTCAGAGGAGATGCGTTATCAAGCTAATATGGATTCACAAGTCAACTCAAGTTGTCAGTCCTTCCAGCCAATCAATTTTGCCTTTCCTCAATGAAGTTCTTCCACTCTCTTTCTCTGGAATTATAATAGATAAAAAGTGGGAGTAGGATTTGAACCTAAATTTCAAATTCTGAGTTCAGATTAACTTTTTCATGAGTTGAGCCTGCAAAGACCACCTTCCTGTTCCTGAAAATAAAACAATCCCAAGTGATTTAAATTATTTCTAACAATCTATGATAATAACCAAATTCACATATGCACAAATACGATGGAGTTTTATTTTATTGAAACAAGCAAATCAAATGAAGTTTCTGTGAGAATCATTTGTAGTATTTCCATCATCTTTAGAAAGGAAGGCAGGTAATCAAACTATGGTATCTAGTATAGACCATATGATAAGGACATTTTTGACAAATACTGACATTTTTATAGGAGTCAAAGTCAATTTCTGTGAGAAACTATTTAGCATGCAAGGTCTCTATAAAAGACTAAGTTTTTTTTGCCTAAGTGAGTAGGGCCATTTAAATGTTGAATTCATCTAAAGGGCAAGAGATCACCCTCTGACCTGCAATCAAAGATGATTTTGATCAAACATTACAACCTTCAATCAATTCTTCAACATAAATTCTCTTTTTCTCATATATATCTGATATATCTCACATGCAAAAGATGGTCATTACTTTCCAACCTTTAATAAGTATCAGTTTTTAATTTACAGTCAATGGTTAAATCCACCAGATAATGAATGCTACTCTAAGAAGTCTTAATTAATAGGGGCGGGGAGAGAGATCAACCAGGTCTTTGAGAGCTGCAAAGATACTGTCTTCACTACCTTTTACTCATCTTTAAATTTCCAAATTCACTCCTTAAAGATTGATATATTGGAAGGAGGGGTGCTCATTATTCAGAGTAACAGATTTGGTATGTGAAAAAAAAAAAACAACACAGAATCAAAATACCATAAGCTATTAATCTTTTTCACTGCTCTCTCTATATCTCTTTGAACATACAATCTATCTATACCTCTCTTCAAACATATGCTGCCACCATACATCTTAGTATCTACACTCTTTCCAGATCTGTTTGAATCTATGCTCTCTCTCCATACCACTTTTCAAAACATATGCTCTCTCCATACCCCTTTTCAAAACATATGCTCTCCCCATACCCCTTTTCAAAACATATGCTCTCCCCATACCCCTTTTCAAAACATATGCTCTCTCCATACCACTTTTCAAAACATATGCTCTCTCCAGATCTGCTTGAACCTACTCAAAACCTATGCTCTCCCCATACTTCACTCAGAACCTATGCTCTCCCCATACCTCACTCAGAACCTATGCTCTCCCCATACCTCACTCAGAGCCTATGCTCTCCCCATACCTCACTCAGAACCTATGCTCTCTCCATACCTCCTTTCAAATACTTCTCTTTGTTTCTCTGAAAATATTTTGCTTATCCCCTTCAGTTTCTTATTCTGAGATGATTAAAAACTCTCTCCTTATTTTCTTTTTATAAAATTTGGATTTTGTAATTCACTCTCTTTTGCTTTCTTTTCTTATTCTTTTAAATTTCTTTTGGAAGCCATTCAAATTCTGTGATTTGGTGTTATCCTCCCTTTCTCTCTCATTTCTTTAAGCTTTACCTTCTACTTTTTAGTTACCATTTTCCTCTTAAGGTTTTTACAATTCATTCATTCATTTATTATTTCTTTCAATATACATTTATTCCCTGAAGAATCTATAAAACACTTGTACTTGCTTACAGGTTTACTTTAGCAGAAAAGATATCTAGTACGTGAGGATCAAGGAGTGAGGATCTATTTGCCTTGAAAATCTGCATCCAAAATTCAAGATTTTAGCTAGCCCTGAGTACTGATGCTTGTACAAGTTATGTAACTACCCAAGCTATAAAGTAGGTCACACAGACACACACAAGATTTTATATTTATATATATATATATATATATATATATATATATATATTAAGCACTTCATGACTTTTAATCTGACACTTCTTATTAATTAGTGGGTACATATTTGAATTTACTATACTCACTAAATATAGTGTTTATGGTAATTATATATATATATATATATATATATATATATATATATATATATATATATATATATATATACACACACACTTGTGTGTGTATGTGTGTGTTTTAACCATGTTAACAATGTTTGCAAAATGCTTAAAACATATATAAAGTCATTTGCTATGTTATACTTGTTATCTTGTTGAATATATTATTTGATACACCAATTCTTAGAAAGAAAAAACTTTTATATGATGTAGGCATTTTTTGTTTTGTATATAGTAGCAGAATACCCAACATTGCTTAGGAACAAAAGTACACAGTTTGGTGATTAAGAAGAAAATAATTTAAAATTGTGTTTGAATTGGATTTTTTCTGTCAGAGTATTTCCTTTTTAAAAGAGAGATATGCAATTCAAACAAACATGTTACTTGACTTTTGATGAAAATAGTCCACTGAGGGTGTTATGAAAATATTTTCAATTAAGAGCTTCATGATTAACAGTATTCACTGGCTTGACCTCTTTTACCAATTTCAGGTATTTTGGAAGCAATAATCTTTCAAGACCACTGCCAAGACACACATTGATTAGAGATTGATTAGCCTTCAATTTTTATTCCTCAATTTTCAAATTCATTTATGCTGAAAGTAGAAAAACCATTTCACATACATTTTCTTTTTATTAGGTTGGTGCAAAAATAATGATGTAATAATCTTGTTTTTTGACGTAGCTTTTAACATCAAAAAACGACATTATTACGTCATTATTTTTGCACCAACCTAATAAATAACCATATTTTTACATGAAATAAACTTAGGAAACCTTTCTAAGTTATGCTCTGATTTAATTAAAATTTTCATTGTCAGGACCCATTTATCTTGCACAAATGCTAATTATTGACTTGTGTTTGATTAGTTTAAGACAAACTTAGTAAAATATGCAGAAATTCTAATGTAAACTTTTGTAATTTAGGAATAGGATGAAACTTAATTCATATATCTGAATATAAAGAAAAATAAGGGTTATTAAAAAACAGTTTTAAGTAAAAGGTAATTTTAAAAATTTATTTAAAAATAGTTTTAAGTAAAATTTACTAATTTTATTCCAAATTTTGTTCAAACAACTGAACACTTCTGTGTTGCTGATGTTGCTACAATTGTTTTAGGGCTAATGGCCACATCACATTGAAACACCAGTTCCTGTATGATCAACAAAGTAAAGCAACATCAGGCTTGGTCAGTACCTAAATGGGTGACTGACTGGGAATATTAGATGTTGTAAGCTTGGATGTGTATAGGTGATATAATGGATAATGGCTTGGAAGCAGGTTCATTATATTTACTTACACACAAATACCCTTGGGAAAGGTATGAATACACCACTTCTCCCACAGCTATGAGTTAATTAGTAAGAGATGTATCACTAAAACCATTATTATTAAAAAAAAAAACAAAAAAAAAACATATAAAATATCTAGATTTTGGTATTAAATTAGGTACCTCCACAAGGTCACTAAAAAAAAGAGCATAGCATGATGAAAAAGATGCCAAACTTGACAAAAAAAAATTTTATTGTCTAAATATTTATGTTGTTATTAAGAGAAAAGATCAAAGTATTTTGGGGGTATTTTTTTACATTTTTTAATTGTTCCTAGCACGTCTGAAATTTTCGTTAAAAAGCTTGTTTTTATGAGTTAGCAAAATTGACAGATAATCGATCATGGCAACCATTTTTTTCCATTTTATAAAAATAATGAAAATCTCAGTTTGAAGTTATTTTAAAAATCAATTATCATTTTTACAAAACTTACTTTAAGAAAATCAGAAATTATGTTTATTTAAAATATTTTGAATCAAGCTTAACTTAGCTTCTGCATCAAAAAGATGTAATTTGAAAATAAAACAAAGCAACCTTTCACGTCACTTGACAGGTGATGAATGACATGTTGACAGATTTCATGAGGATAATTTGTTCTATGGAAGGAGAAAAGTGAAATTATTTAGATTTAAGTGAACAAATTATTTACCTTATTATTTTACATTTCTTAATTAATGCAGGTCTTCTGATTAGTCAAAATGATACAATTTATAACGCACTAAAAAAAGATCTATCTCATAAGGACACTTACGAAAGTGGATGAGGCTTTTAACTAATTTTATAATATTTTAACAACTTAAATGTAATTATTATTATTAAAATACACCTTTAAATGCCGAATCTAGATGCATCGTCAGTGTTGTTGCTCCCATGTCACTAGAAGTTTCGAGTCTAAATAAACAACAGACTTCTTCGATAGGTGACCTGACCGAATATGATCAGTATTCGACCCGCACCTAGAACAAAATTTGCCATGAGCTTTAGGACGTGGATTATATAAGTTGCCCCAGTAAACAACAACCAATCAAGACTTCACTTGAGCTATTCGAAGTTATAGATTAGGTATGCATGGTTGTATTGATTTCCTATATGCAGCCAAGATAGGTTGTTTTTTTGGAAGAATAGAAGAAAAACTCCCCTTTTAACTTCTATAAAATAACTTATTTGTTTGGTCTTTTCTTTTTATTTTTTATTCTTATTTTCTTTTCTTTTCTAAACTACACTTAATAAAAAGTTTACAATAGTATGATTAAAATGACTTAGACTATTTACAACTTTAAAAACTAAGAGAAAAACATTTAACAAAAATCGCTTAAAAATAAATTAATCAAGCTATTTACATGTTAAATACTAGTTAAAAAAAAACACAAAAATAAAACATGTGTAAATTTTAGATAAAATAAGTTACCCCGCCCTTAAAAAAATTATCCTTACCGGAAGGAATTCATTTAAAAACTAAGAGAAATAACATAGCGAAAATTTCTCAAAATAAATGATCAAGATATTTACACGATGAATAATAGTTAAAAGAAAAATCTATTATAATTAAAGAAATAACAAATAATTGTATTAAAAATTAATTTTTCATCAACAAAATTTTTTTTGCTTTCAGAAAATATCGTCCATATTCATAAAAACAGTTAAAAGCAAATAAAAGCATTTGAAATTAAATAATATCTTTATTTTATTGAGTTTTGTATCTTACAATTCAGAGCCGATTTTTAGGTTGTCACCAATTAAAAACAAAAAAAACATGATTTGCATTCTTGAGAGCCTTGTGCTTTTAACTATTGTAATCACTAAAGTGGGCTTGAATGAATTTCTAGAGTTTTCATAAAATTATTTATGTGGGGGGGGGGGTAATAAATATAAAAAAATATTTCTGCCATGACTTTAATTAAAAAAAAAAGAAGACATTTATAATAATTTCAATCATCTGTGAATAGTTTCTGAAAGTTTCATTAACATCCAACAATTATTTTTATTTTTGCAAGATTTTCCAAATTAATGTGTGTCATGCAAAAAAAAAAAAAACATGCTAAAAATTTCATGTTATTTTACTAGTTCCATTGATACAAAGAGAAACAAAGTTTTTTTAAATCAAAATTTAGAATGTTCTAAAAAGAAGGAAAATTTTTTTAAAATAATTAAAATAAACTTTGATCTTTCCTCTTAATAATAACAAACATTTAGACGATAAAATTTTGTTTTCATCGAGTTTGGCATCTTTTCATCATGCTATGCTCTTTTTTTAGCGATCTCATGGAGGTACCTATATTAAATAAACCATAGAAGCATTGATATGCTGCTAAACAAAAACAACCAAACAACTGTTTTAACTGAGCCATTCTGCAATCTTCCTCAGGTGAATCATAAGGAAAAAAGAGACCTCTCTCATATCATACAAATTACATACCTAAAGAAGGCTGTAATGTGACAATAATGCAAAAGAGTTCAAGTGCCTGAACAATTATTTCTCAAAGTTAATAGACAATATATTCACCAATTTACGATCTTACAAATACATGCACATCCTTAATTTTCAACAACTTCAGGAAAAAAAATAATTTTCTGCCTTGAAATTCTTCTCTGCTTCATTCTAATACTTTACAATGGGCCAATTATAGAAAAACAAGAACATTTTATTTGATTAAGAATTTGTTATAGTAAATATGGAGTAAACTTATTGAAAATTATCTTTTGAAACTAGAAACAAAAGATCTGTGAGTAATAAAGAAATATGTAAAGAATTGCATTTTAATACATTCGGGATAAATCCTTTTCTCCTTAGTACAATACAAAATTTACATACATTTAAATACATTTGAAAGCAACTATGAACTGTTACTGAATCCATGAGTATTAAAGTAACTTCTAATAACAAATGTAAATGCTTTGTGGAAGTATATAGAGTTTTATATAAACTGTAAATTTACTATGTATATACAAACATGAATATTGATAAACAGAAAAATATATAGTAAGTTTATTTTAGTTTATAATATGAGTAGTATTAAATCTTTGTTTTATATCAAACAATTTATAACATATATATGAATGAATCTATTGAAATTTTGTATTACTTGTTTTCAAGACAACGACCCAAAAACTATTGATCTAGCATGTATTAAAAACTAAAATGTGATACGTGTCTATTAAACTAATTTATAAAGAAGTGAATATAAGTAAACATTTTCTTTTTTTTTAACCCTTTCACCCCAAGTAAGACAATAAAGCCACTAAGATGAAAGGGGAGTGTGAAAGAATATGAAGAAAAAACCTTATTAAGGAGAGAGAATAATAAAAGCACAATAATAAGAAAACAGAAGATAATGATTGACAATGCAATTTTTGAAGATCAAAGTTGACTGGAAAGCAAGAAGATGGAAGACAGTTCCATAAGTGAGAAATGCAAGACAAGAAACTATTAGTTACATCTAGCCATTTCAACTGTAAAATGATGAGACATTTCTGCCAATCTGCAATTCTGCACTTAACTTCGAGTCTAAGTAGAAAGAGAAAAGTTCATCAGATCAATTACCATGAAAATATTTATAGAAAAGGCACAAGGAAGCTATGTTATGGCAGTGGAAAAATGAGTGAAGCAGAGATGCCAGGCCAGGACCAATAACATTGTATTATGTTGGTGCAAAAATAATGTCGTTTTCTCACATATGTTACTACATGAGAAAACGACATTATTTTTGCACCAACCTAATAGATTCTTCGTATTTTATCAAGACCCCTTTGAATATATAGCAGAAGTACCAGACTAAATGTGACAGCAATATTTGAAGCATGGATGAGTGGTAGATTTATAAATTTGTAAGATAGATTCTGGAAAAAAAAAAAAAAAAAAAAACTGTCTTGCACAATAAAATGAATCAACTTTTCTAGCAGCAGATCTAGTAATTGATTCAATATAAGCTTTCCATTTCATGTCAGTGGAAAATATTAGCCTGAGAAGGTGCAATGAGTTACTCTTCTGGAGGTTAGCATCAACCATGCTGATGAAAGAAAAAAAAATGGTTCTTTTAAGCAATTAAAAGAGAGTAGCTTAACTTTGGATGTGTTAAAATTATCAAGCCATTCCTTGCCCCACTTAACAGATTGTAGGTCATTTTTGAGATGAGATATCAATCTGACCTCATCAAACCTATCTAGCTATTAAGACAGAAGTAAATAGTTGTATCATCAGCAGAAATACTGAGAGTTGGGAAGAGATGACACCAGAAACAACATAAGTCAAAGGATAGAGCCCTGGGGGACACCTGCATTCATGCAAAAAGATCTAAAAGAGCGGCCATTTAAGACAACTCTCATTTTGTGATTTAATAAAAAAGATTGAATCAGATCAAAAATTTGTCTAGAAATACCATAATCTTTCAACTTGTGAAGAAGACAAGCTTGCCAAACCCTATCAAATGCCTTCAATATATCTAAGGCAACAGCATTCTTATCCAAAGCTTAATAGACTCTTTCAGCAATAATCGTTAATATATCAGCAGTTGACCTAGGTAAAGGAAAACCATTATTGTTTATCTGAAAGAAGACTCTACAATGTGAGATGCTTAACCACTCAGTGTTGATTACAGTATCTAATATTTTACCAAAAAAAGATAAAAGTCTAATATCCTGAGAGAAAGATCAAACAGTTTACCTCAGTTCTTAAAGATTGTAGCTACAGAAGAGGATTTCCAACAAGCAAGAAAGCAAGAAACAGCAAGGCATTTATTGTAGAATTTAGAGAGAACAGGAGCCAATTCAGAAGCGCATTTCTTAAGGACTATTGCAGGGATACCATGAAGTCTACATGCTTCGTGGGGATCCAGTTTAGAGATGATAGCAGAAACCATAGGAGTTATATGCATATTGCACAACAGAGACTCAGTTCTAAGTGGAAAGTCAGGCAAAGATTCTCCAGATGAGTCAAGAGTAGAATTTGAAGAAAATTTATGAGCAAAACATTCTACTTTATCAGCAGATGATGTTAGGAGCTCAAACTGAATGAATAGAGGAGGGATAGAAGACTTACTCTTATTTAACACACTATTACAGAGTTGCCATTAGTCATGAGAATCAAACTTGCTAGAGACTATACAGTGCCTCATTCTATCAACAAGCATAGACTTAGCCTCTTTGAGGAGACATTTACAATTATTATGAGTAGACACAAAGAGCCTTCTGTTGTAATTAAAATTATCATGCTGGTATAGCTAGAAAAAGTGATTCCTGTGGGCTATAGCGGCTGAACAGGCAGATGTGAACCAAAGAGAAGATTGTGGTTGCACCTGTTATTTGTGAGATACTGGTTTTAACCCAAGAAGAAAATCTTCTGTCATTTTCAGTAGGAAGGTAAAGAATATCAATCCAAGGGGTGTCTCAAAGAAAGTCACAAAATGAATCCTAAATAATACAGTGTAAGAAATCTTGTGAATAGGAGGTTCCTGTATAATAGACAACTCAAAAAGGAATATCAACAGATATTACAGTGTGATCCAAAAGTACAGAGTTGTGATGCTTGACAAGAGCTAGGAGAGGAGATATGGAACAAATCAAGTAAAGACAACTGCTAATCAGATTTATTAGGGAAATGAGTAGAGAGGTCCACTATTTGACTGAGCAGTAGAAAAATTGAAATTCTAAATACCGGCAACATTAGAATGATTAAGCCACTTGAGATGATGGACATTAAAATCACTAAACACAAAAATTTTCAAAAATGAATGGGAGGCTGGGAGAGAGAGAGAGAGAGAGAGAAATTTCTATATTTTCAGATATTTTGTTTAATATGTTACAGTCCTGAGAATAGAGAAATAAAAATAATGAAAAGAAAAAAAGTCAATGTCATATTTATTCAATTTTATTTTTACTTCTGCTTATTGAAGATAATAATTGTGCCAATTATCTACAAATGTAGGTAGCTGATATTCTAAAGAATGAGTCTCCCCAATCTGTGCCCATTTGCATGCATAAAAATTGAAAATTAAAATACAGATAAGATTATGGGAAAACAATATATAAATTTTAGCACATCAAGAACAATTTTAGGGAATCATTACATATTTAATGCAAAACGAAATGCTTGTAAAATATTTCAAGATAGAAGAGTAGACCATTCTGAGAAACCCAACAAATCAAAATATATTGTTCTACCCACCAACTCTATCAAAGCCGCAACTGAAAAGTATTTGTCTAAGCTTAACATAAATTTTTTACAACTACTTCTAAAACAATAAAACTAAAGACTTAGTTTATATATAGAAAGCTGTAGCCTCTGTTTGTTTGTTATTGATCTCCTCTTAGGGTTTTGGAGATAGACCACCATAACCATATATATTCTGAAACTACTTTACCCAGGGTACTTGAATAAGTATATATCATTTTGATCAAAGAATGTAAACAGTGTAAATAATTAAAAATCAACGGATTTTTCTTTTTTCAATTTAAAGCTCAATCATTAAGGATAATAAAGAAAATATCTTCTGGCAGAAATTTGTAATTATTTAAAATTTAATTCTAAATAATATTTCCATCATGTAAAATTCTCAGATCACAAAAAACATGGCTTATTTTTACAATATAATACCAAAATAGTAAGAATCAAGTAACATTCCTCTTTGTCTTATAAGGACCAGAGCTTTAAAGTTTTTGTGTTGTATTTTGTTAGAAAGCAGTTTATTTCAATACAAATTTCATGCTCTGACTACTCATAATTATACTATGAATGAAAGGCAATAACATATGATGATACTAAATGAACATTATTAGCTTTTTTTTATTTTTTTTTAGTTAAAATACTTTTGATTTACAATGATATGCTTTACAAAGTGAGCTTTATTTAATGACTCATGAAAATGTGATATTTTTAAGATAATGTAATTCAATCAATGAAATCAGCCAAAATAATTTTTTTGCTTCCTTCCATTGTTCAAAAGCCATTAATTGCTTTTTTTGGAATGTTTTTCAGTTTTAAAAAAAATGGTTGAATTACAATGATATTCCATTCTAATAATTCTTGAATAAGTAATTTAATAGAAATGTAGAAACAATTTTTCTGAATCTTTTTTCTATTTCAGTGACAAATATCATATTCATGGTTTACAGACTCTAGGGAGTTTTTTTTTTTCAGCAATCATTTTCTAAAATGTGCTTTATATGCTATAAAATATAACTGTCATTTTTATTATTCTCTCGAAAATTGGGTTTAAAATGTGAGGTATAAATTAATGATTTCTAACTTAAAAATAATGAGCTAACGAATAAACAAAGTTGACAAGGAATTTGATCAGTTCAATAAGGTCCAGTTGGTATCTGACATGAAGTAAAATGATTATATTGAATCAATTGCTAGGAAAGTTGGTTCACCATTTCATGCTAGACAATATCTTACATATTTATACGTCTACTATTCACCCATGCTTTGAATATTGCTACAACATCTGGAGGTGTGCTCCTGCTATATATTTAGAGATTATAGATAAAATACAAAGAATCTGCAATGTTATTGATCCTGCTAGACATCTCGGCTTCAGTTATTTTCCCACTGCTGAAACATAACTTCTCTGTGCTTTTCTATATTTTCATGGTAACTGTTTTGATAAAGTTTCCTTTATAGTACCTAGACTCTATGAATATAAATGCAGTACTAGATTGGAAGAAAGATCACATCATATTAATGTTGAAATGGCTAGATGTAACCATAAGAGATATGTTAAAAGTTTTTTCTACTGCACTTCTTGCTTATGGAAATATCTCTTCCAGCTTCTTGCTCTCCGACTTTGAACTTCAAAAATTTAAATGCAATGTCAATTGTTATCTTCTCTTTTCTTAAATACTGTTCTTTTATTGCTCTCTTTCTCTCTTTAATAATGTATTTTTCTCATATTCTGTTACACTCAGTAAACCATTGCATCTTAGTGGCTTTATTGCCTTGCTTGGGGTAAAATGATTTTATAAAAAAGATAGATAGATGGGAACTAAACGAGACAGATAGATAGACGGAGTCCAGTCTGATGAAATCCTAATTGAGGAAACCCGTTACAAAAGTAACTTTCCAGTTCGTCATTTTTTTAAATAGATAGATAGGAACAAAACGGAGATAGATAGATAGGAACAAAAAAAGATAGATACATAGATAAATAAACAGAGATAGAGGAATGAACAGTTAAATAGATTAATACATAGATAAATAAATAGACAGATATAATACATTGGCTAATAGAGAAAAATAAAATGGTAATTTAAGGTGTAATATAAAGTTTATAAAATAAAAATTAAAAAGAAAACCAATCTAGAAAATTAAGTAAAGAAAATTTCACACTAAACACAAAATGACATTTATTTTTCTTAGTAGCAGTTTTTATGACACTTTGGCATTCTATTGGTTGTTATAATGATTGAATCTGACTCATCAAGATCATTCTTCTCAATGGTTTTGCAATGACACCAACAGCATAGGCCACTAATTGAAACAAAGAAGCACTAATTCAGCAATTTTAACTTAACAGTTTTCATTTGAAAACCATTAAACCCTGATTGACTAGTTTTAGATCTATACTGATATTTACAAACAGATTCATAAGAGATATGATTAGCATTATTATTATTGTTAATAATAATATTAATAATAATAATAACTATCAGTATATGAAAATTAAACCTTTTCTGATTTTAATTTTCCAGTGAATCATAATTCTTAAGTTAATAATTGAATAAGCTCCTTGTGGGTTCCATAATTATAAAATACCCATGGAAATTCTCCTATTCCATAGTTAAATATTTGAGCTTAACTTTAACCAAGTATTGTAATGATCAGAAGTATGAATGCAGGTCATTATTTAATGAAGTAAGAGGGTACAAATGAAAAGATTCAAAAATTGATATTTCACTAAAACAGTGTTATCCCCTTTTTATCTTCTCTTTCTTTCTTATTATGTATGCTTTATTTTTCTCACGAAAACCAAACAGCATTTCTGATATTTTTCTCCTGTCTTTCTTCACAAAATAAAATCACTTTAGTATAATGTTTCACTTTTCTTGTCTTTAAGTGTTGTTGTTAATAAAAATAATGAAAAGAAGAAAAGGTAGCCTTTTCACCCAGTATTAGTAATAGAATATTTTTGTCCTTGCTTTTCTCTTTCCCATTTTTTAAACAGATTACCCACCCCCACCCTGATAGGTAGAAAATTACAAGTAATAATGAAATAAGGTGTGTGATATGTATGGAATAGGTGGTGGTAGACATTGAAGATTATGAGAGTAAAGAGGGCAGATAATGATTGACCCTTGACTTGAAAAATAATTATGGAACAATTTTTCTGCTTCATCTAGATCCAATAATATCAATCATGCAATAATTAATAAAGCTAATATCTATCTATGAAGTACTAACTTTTTCTGTTTTGCTTAGTCTCTGGGAGAAGTACTTTTAAGGCCTGAGGAAGAAACTGAAAAGATTTGCTAATAAATTAACTCCAAAAATGTAACAGAAGGCATTATTTTATCTTTGAAAGTGTGACATGTTCAGTTAAGTTTTCCCCTGTTTGCAAAAATTAAATTTTCTTGAATTATTTATTTCTCTAAGGTATTTTTAAATTTTTGAATGTTTTGGATTATTACTTTTAGCATATCAGATATTGTTAAATTTTACAAATGGAATTTTGATAATTACATATATAGCAACAGAATCCCTAATTATCGGTTTAAATAGCAGAGAAGACTGTGATTGGCAACCAGTATAGAAGAACAACTCTGAATTTTAAATTGTATGTGTCTCTGGTAGGGTACATACTTGAACTGTAACTAAGGTCTGCTCAGCATAATTGCAGTATAAACTACATGTTGGTTCTGTGCATGTTGAAGAAGCACAAGAGGCCTGTGCAGTTGGGAGTGCTCAGAAATGAGCAACATGCTGATGATAAGAAACCATGCTGATTTGCAGCATGTGTTCAAGAAGCAGATCTGATGATGAGCAATAGAATAAGACAGATTTAAGGATTTCTTTGCTGTGGAGCAACTTTGGTCTTCACTGAGTCACCCATAATTTTTGCCTTGTGCCAGACTTAGTTTATTAAATACCTACAATCATGTCTTGCTTTGTGGCTAAGACAATTGCATATATACAACTGGCTCAAGTATTGCATGTTCAAGCCCAGATAAAAGCTGATTTTTAAATTGTGTGATTACCCAGTTGCAAAATTACAATCTTCTTATTCCTCACTTTCCTCTCATTTGGCCTTGTGCAAATTTAAGAACAAGAATAACAAGGAAGAATGTGAGATCTCAGAAGAAAATGTGGTAAGCAACAAAATAAAAAATAAATCTATACACAATAATATAATCTAAAAGAGGATATGTGATTTGAGAAATCCTACTTTAGCATGAGGGTTTATCAAACATTGGAAAGCTCCTTATTTGATAGCTTTAGGAAACTATCTGTTGCTACATGCCCTCTTAAATGCATTTCGTTAATGGTCATCCTCATATCTTCAAGTTTCCAACTGCACTGGCTTAACATTCCTCTGGTAAAGCCTCACTGCCCCCCACCTCTATTCACAATCCCCATCCAGGCAATTCCATGCTCAGAATGACTCATCATGCTTCAAACCCCAATCCTCTGCATTTTCTTCAAGGAATAACCCTTCTTAGGAAAATCAGCATTTCCAAGCATAAATATTTGCATTTCAGAATTCAGTCCTTGGTGAGAGTTCAGCGCTCATAACATGAGAATGGAAAATAGAAGTCACAATGTTCAAACTATAAATGTCAGAAATCAATAATTATTTATTTATTTGCGATGTGACTAAAATATTGGATGTTAAATCCCTTGTTTCAAGAATGTATAGCTTGTAACAAAAAACTCATTTTTACTAGTCAGTTTTACATTACTATTTTTCTACTGAATTTCACTTGTGACTATGAAGAGAAAAGAACAAGTTTCAAAGCTTAAAATCTTTTTAAATCCCAAGTCAATAAGGATTCTTTTACATAAAATCTAATATTTTGTATAAATATTTACACTAGTATATCTCACAATCAATATAGTAGATCCTGATTTAGATGCTGTGTTAATAAGGTTCATTAAGTTAGACTTTCTTATATAACATATATGTACAAATAAATAAACTTAGTTTATTTTCAATTCCATGTTTCTTTCAAGAAAAAGAAGAAAATTGAACTTTTATTGTAGTTATGTTTATATAAAATATAAAGTAGAATGGAAAGTTGATAGAAATACCCGGACCACCGTGAGACATAATATCAGCTTTGGGAGTATTGACATAATATCCACGTGAAAAAAAGAAAGATGTTTATTCTTTGTTTACTTAATGGGTAGAACTTTCAATGGGAGTAGGAATCATTTTGACAAAATCTAAGCCTGTTTCCAAACACAGGCAATATTTAATAAGATTCCATCAGTTCTATACAGTATTATTTTGGATAAGACAAGAAGGAGAAAAAAAAAACTAAGGAAGGGGAAAAAAGGAATAAAAAGTGGGAGAAGAAAATAAAAAAAAAATAGAAGAATTAAAAGAGAGAAAGAAAGAAATCAGAGGAAAAATGGAAATGATAGAAAAGAATAATGAGAGAAAAACAAATAGTGGAAGAGGGAGCAGAGTAGCAAGGTAGTGAAAAAGACAGTAGAGAAGTAAGTAAAAATGGAGAATTTCAGAAAAAATAAAGCCACAAAAAGAAATCAGGTTATAAAAGCAAAAAAAAAAAAGAAAGAAACAAAGAGAAAAGAATAGACTAAAGTAAAATAAAGGAATTTCTGAGTGAGAGGAAGCAATGGAGGAGAGAAAAAGAAAAGGAACAAGCAGAGAAAAGGAAAGTATTCTTTAGAATTGTTACTCTGTTGATTATAAACAAATCATAAGTTTAAGCTCTTCAAGAACAGAAATGTTGAAATAAAAAAAAAACTGAGTAAGTAGGAGATATAACAATCCAAGAGAATTTTAACATGTTGCATTCTTGATGCACAAGAAGGAGCAAGATGCATATACTGCTGCTGCTGTCACTTGTCCATTAGAATCAATACCATTTTCAAAGACATTAAAAGAATTCACTTAATCCTGTAGAAACCCAGAATGGCATTCCTTCTCAAAGAGTCTTCAAGTGCAATAGGATTCTTGAACAGCAGCAAATCAAAGCAGCTAATTTGTTAATTCTTGACTTTTTACAAATAGCATCTTTTTTGTTTAATTTTTTTCTTGTAAATGAAGCAGTATCCCAGATTTAATTTATTGTACTTAATGAAAAAAAAAGGAAAAAATATCAAGTTTCTTCAATTAGAATATAGTCAGCCTAAACTATAACTGAGGACTATATATATATATATATATATATATATATATATATATATATATATGTGTGTGTGTGTGTGTGTGTGTGTCCTTTATTGTAAAAATACTTATCTAATTTGTTCAAAATGAAGAAAAAAACAAAAAAAAAACAAGAATGACACTGAAATCCCAAAATTTTTTATCCTTTAAAAGGTCAGTTGTGCTTAGAGGCGGCACAGTGTAGTAATGGATAGCGGCTCAGATTGAGGAATCACTTGAATCCATTACATTCACTTATATGCTAATAACCTAGGGAAAGGTATGAATCCTCTTCTTCTCCCCAGTTATGGGTAAATAGCAGGACATACCGGGTTCTATAGTCTTGGATGGCAACTGGTCTACTGCAGAAAGAAATGGCAACCTTCTGCAGGAAAAAATTTGCATCATCAGTCAGGTATCGAAAGTCAGGTGTCACACATGGCACATAACTGAACAGTGCTTAGTTTAATTTGTAATGTATATAAATGTAAGAAGAAAAAAGCAAATGTTGATAAGACAGGGTCACAAAGCACTGTATGGAGGCCACCCAATCACGCTTGGATTCCCCTATCCAGGTTGGGGGTTCAGGGGTGGTATACAACAGCCCTGATCCCAGTGAATGTGCACAAAATCTGGTAGAGAATCAATCAAAAAGTGGTATTTATGATTGAGAGATAGGAATGAACAACAATTTATTATACAGTTGTTAATTAAAAAAAACAAAAAAAACTAAAAAATTGCTATTAGATTTCAAGAAAATAAACATATTTTATGTTATACCTTTATATAAAAAGATTTTTTATCCACTTAAGCAGAAGACTATATTCATTGTACAAATATCAATTACTAGAACATAGGTCTGTCATACAAACCATTCAACTGTGATTAGAGGATTTTTATTAATCCTGTTTTAAGTCTGCATTAAATTGTAACTGGTTTCCTAATTATATGGAGCCTATTAAGAATGGGCAAGCATTACAATTTGTCTGGTGAGGATATGAAATTGTGCAAAGCAAATAGATATGTTCATTTCTACAAAGAAATATAAACAAAAACTCTTATAAATATACAAACAAATATCAAGACAGAAAAACTTGCAGACATAAAATGTAAAGTAATTCAAAACAGACAAATGATATTTTGACAATTAGAGCAATAAAAAGAAAATTTAGTTTTTATGTCTTCTCAAGTAAGAAACTTTGGACCAAAGAAAATGTATTTAATTTTGCTTGTTTATTGGTGTAAGTTTTACTTTCTTGGAATAATTTCCATTTTTTCCCCACCATTTGTAGGTTGTGTGCTTATATCACTTTCATCAATCAGTTCACTTCTCACTAATTTACAAATGTGACTATGAATGAAAATTGGTTTAATTCAACAAATATCTATTCTGTATGTGCAAATGTACAGTAATATGAATATATATTTACAGATACAAAAATACATTTTATATATATATATATATATATATATATATATACACACACACACAGAGGCAGGTGCATATATATATATATATATATATATATATATGCCTGCACCACCTGCTAGTACATGAATATACAGAGATAGACAAATATAGAGACACATGCATTCAAAGATATGGTTTTAGATTCAATACAAAAGAATCTCTGGAAACATTAAGACACACAGATGGCTTGATAGTAGCAGCAGTGTGGTTGATAGAAATCTGATAAGAGATCTGAAATGAAAAAGCAGTTTGCAACTAGTGATCAATGAACAGTAATTTCCTATGGAAAGCAAAGTGCTTAACAATGTTGATTTTCATACCAATATCCGACTGTGAACAAAAAAAAAAAAAAAAACAAAAAAAAACTTCAAAGTATTTTACAAGATAGACATATTAAATACAATAAACTTCTGCCATAAACTAATTTGACTTAATTATGATAATTGTCTTAATCTAGTACAATGTGGATATGAAGAATTTTTATACACACATACACACACACTTTAATCAATTTACCTCAAGCAAGGTGATAATGCTACCAAGATGCAAGAGGTAGTGAAAGAGAATGAGTAGACTTTAGAAGGAACTAGAAACTCAATCAGGAAACAAAGGATAAACCTGAACTCCTGTTCAAAAGAACAGGGATGAGTGTGAACCAGACAATAGATGAACCTATCTACTACTATTGAAGAAAAAATAAAAAGTAAATAGCAAATAAAAATTCAGAGTTTAGGCAGAGGTTTTATAAATATGTTGAAGTAGACTTGAAAAGGAACCAGAAACTCAATCCTAAACAGGAAACATGGGATGAACCTCTACTCCTAATAAAAAAGAAAAAAAAAAAAAAAGAAAAAAAAATGTGATTAATATAAATTAATCATCTTTACTACAATAATATTTTGATAATTATAACATTATCTACAAAGGACTTCAGAAAAAATATAAAATAATTCTAACAGATGATATTTGAAGTTATGTAACATCTAGATATTGGGAAATTAACAAGTTATTTAAAAGTTTCAAATTTTATGCAATTTAAAAAAAAATGCATTGTTTCTTTTGGAACAATTTCCTAATCTTTGTTGTTTTTATCACAGTATTTTGGCCACTCTATTCTGCAGTCTTCCTTGTATCTTGTCACATTCAGTATCTTTCAAGAAAATGAAAACAGAAATTTATTTGACACACATTGCTATGTTGTTCTCATATTTGTCACACTTGATGTTCTTGGGGAATTAAATTCTTTCTTATGAAGCCAATCTTTCTGTTATAGAACTTTACTACTTGACCAAGGGACAGAACTCACAACTTCCAAGGTAATAGATGATATTTAGTTCATTTATCATTAAAGATATTCATAAAACTCAGTTGTTAAAGTTAAAAAAAAAAACAGTTTCAATTTTAATAAAATGCAGAGGCTAAGCATATCGCTATATTGTGGTTATTTTCTCACTGGGAGATATAACCTGATTGTAAACGCAAAACCCTGTAAATTTCATGACTGGATTCTTGCTGAAATAGAGGTTTTGATATTAATAATGTGGAGAAATTTTCTTACTTTTTAATATTTTCTACAAAATTTGTCATTTACAAGAGTACTACAATAAAAACAATGATTAGAATGCTTTTTTACCTGAGAGTACTTGATCATATTGGAAGTCATTATCTTCAGTTAAACTTTAAACCTTTCATTTATTTAGGGTAAAAGTAATCAGGCATACCTGTATATCCTAAAAATTTTTCATCCAATTTACAGGTTTTTATAAAAGAAAATTCTTTTAAGGAAAAGATTTTATAAGTTTTAACTTTGGTTGCCCAGTCAATAAATGCCAAATATTTCCTTACAAAGGAAAAGGATTTATAAGTTTCAACTGACATTAGTAAAAGCTGCTTAGTGAAAATTCCAAATGTTTATAAATAATATTTCTAACTCAAGAATATCTTTCCTAAGAAATAAGGAAAAAATGCAACAAGAGTAAATAGTAAATTTTGGAGAATGAGAGTAGGGATATATATATATATATATATATATATATATATATGTATGTGTGTGTGTTCCACAAAGCATAGAATCTGTTCTTGAGTAGCTATTCAATAATAGAGTGTCTATAAGCAATTTAAAAGAATATAACAAACAATTTGTATTCTTATTGGTTATGAAAAGGCATCTCAGTAGAACATTTGGCAGTTCTAACTTTGAGCCTCATTGACTGGTTCTACAGAATCACAAAGAACTGTATCAAATAACAGATGGGGCTTTCTTCTTAAACTTTTGTTTGAAGTAGTGCTATATATACTATCTATTTTAATTGTTGCTGCTGTTGAAAGTCCTTAAGTGATATCTCACATTCCCTATAGTAAATTACTAGTAGTAACTTATGTAATATCAGCCCTCTTATGTGACAATGAATACTGGACAATCTCCTCACAGAAGACAAAACTTGATGCAACTGAAATGCAGTTACACAGAAGAATACCATAGACCAAACTTGTGAAAGGGACACATACTTAGAACCAGAGAGAGTTGAAAATTCTTAGGAATATAATGTGGAAAGAGGGTTTGGAAAATTTGATACTCACAGGACAGATTAAAGGTAAAAGGGACAGAGGAAAACAACACATAATCTACCTAATGAACTAGAGTAAATGGATAGTGGCATAAGGATTAGGAGGGATAAAAAAAATTATTAAGCACTACAAAGGACAGGAAATTGCAAAGAGCCATGATTGCCAATGTCCAGAAAGGACAAGGCACATAGAAGGAGAATAGCACTGTTCTGTGATAATTGGTAAATTGATACTGTATTTAATATTTTATCTATTCTCAGATTGCAAAGAGAGACAGAATCTGATAAAATAAAACTAGATAAAAAAACACTGTTTAATGGCAACTTTAATTAGACAATTATTAATAAAACATATAAATAAGAACACAGACCAATTAATAATGAATATGACCATATCTATTTGTGACAACTGCTTGGCACTAACAACAAAAACAAATTGGCCAATGGAATCAAGTCTAACTACAATGCCTTGATGGAGTTCCTGGAGAGTTTGAAGAAGAAACTGGCATTTACTGAGTGTTCATCCATCATACCCAATATAATAATAAGCTCAATGATATTCAATAAGAAAGAATTTGTTGGTCTGTCCATAATGGTTACATTATGTTGCTGTAGAGTTTTCTGAGTAAACATAATGTTGCATCACTAAAGATTTGTTGGCATATAATTACAAATGAAAGGTAAAAAAAATAAAACAAAACAACAAACCTCCTTTTAATTTTACTCAACTTGGTGAAAAGATTAACAAAAATAAAGGCAGATGAATATACTATAGGTATGTATTGGGTGCGA
This sequence comes from Acanthosepion lycidas, assembly GCA_963932145.1. Classification (NCBI taxonomy): domain Eukaryota; kingdom Metazoa; phylum Mollusca; class Cephalopoda; order Sepiida; family Sepiidae; genus Acanthosepion; species Acanthosepion lycidas. Next base: position 37,628,201 of record OZ010600.1, on the reverse strand, counting down.
TGGATAAATTGTCGTCTAAATTAAGCAAAAATGAAAAATAATTATCTCATTTTAACAGATATATTTACCAAAATTACACAAAAATATCTTGAAATACTGAAGAGTAAATTTATTCAATAAAATTGCCATTGGCTTCAGCAATGGCCTCCAGACAACTTTGGAATCTCCTGCATCTCTTCTGGATGGTCTCCTTGTTTAAGTTGGTAAATGCTGCCATAATTTTTGCTGTCAGTTCATCTTTGGTGCCACAAAGAGTTTTGTTGGTCTCTTGTTCAACTGCATCCCACACATAATAAAAGTTGTTGCAATTTGGGGAGTTAGGTGGCCAGATATAAGGAGTGATGTGGTTGCAGAAATTGACTGGGTTCTGCTTGTATGGGATGGTGCAGAGTTCTGTTGCCAGAAATAGGGTCTTCCAGCAGCCACCTTCTTGAACCAGGGCAGCACTACCTCCTCAAGGCACTTGATGTAGTGTTGAGCCTGAGGCCCTCACCAACAAATTCGGTAGTTCTTTACTTATCAGAATGATTAGAGTGAGTTTTCCAAGCCACCATACCTTTGTAATCACCATTAATCTCATCTCTTTCCAAATCCTCTGCACCCAGACACTCTGAAATGTTTGTATTGGAGCTTCCAGTGCAAATGCCAAGCAGTACAGCATGCTGTTTCCAAATTTCTGGCAAAGTGAATTGCATCATGGTGCTGTTTTTCTCACAGGCTGATGCAGTCAACAAAATCAAAAACAGTCTACATATATGCATGAAATTAAAAATATAAAATGGCGACAATTTACCCATCTCATCCTGTATGCTATACCAGCATTCTTTTTATATTGGGTTGAAAGTTTTTAGCATTTTTTAATAGGTCATTTTTTTTGAACACATAATTTTATTTCATACATGACAGACATTTATGGCATATATACATATTCTGAAAGGTGACATTTCAATGTAATATTCTCATATGTGGATTGTGAATTTTAAATGATTTTACATTATAAATAAAAATGGAGGAAAATGAAATGAATTGTCTTTATTTAATGCTTTTTCATTCCAGGAAAGAAAAAAAAAGCTTTTCAAAAGACTGTCATTTATGGAGATGGGGTCATAGCTGAGAGTACTATTCATGTTTTGCTAAGTTCAGAAGTAGAAATTTTGATTTGGAAGACAGAACATACCTGCAGGTATTCAGTCGTTGATGATGGCCAAATTGATTGTTTGTTTGTTTGTTTGGGTTTTATGGCATATCAACCACTGTGGGTTATTTAATGCCAAATCAAGTTTATATGAATTTTAAATGCCTATTTTGTATGGAATAAAAAACGTATAGGTGGCAACATTATTGTTTCAAAAACGTATAGCTGGCAACATTATTGTTTCAAAAAACTCATAACTGGCAACATTGTTTCAAAAAACGCATAGCTGGCAACATTATGGTTCCAAAAACGGATAGCTGGCAACATTATTTTTAACAAAAAACGTATAGCTGACAACATTTTTTACAAAAAAACATATAGCTGGCAACATTATTGTTTCAAAAAGTATAGCTGGCAACATTATGGTTTCAAAAACGTGTAGCTGGCAACATTATGGTTTCAAAAACGTGTAGCTGGCAACATTATTTTTCCGAAAACATTATCTGAGGCCTTGCTGTTGGATGTAGTTTATCGTCATACCCAGGACGCTGGCCAAATTGAAGAACTGATTCAAAATAATCTGGGTCATATTCCACATATATCATGTATGCTGTAAGGCATTTGAAAACACTCAGATATGTGAATTGTTATGATGCTTGGGTGTTTCACACTTTAAAATTAAAATTTAATGGACCACATTTCCACCTGCAACTCTCTGCTCAAACACAACAAAACACAAACCATTTTGGAAAAGAACAATCTCAGGTGATGAAAAATGGATTGTTTACAATAATGAAAATGAAATGAGCTACTGTTAACCACTTCAAGTGCTGCTTTTCATCCAGAAGGATGGTGATGCTGTCTATCTGGCAGGATTGGAAGAGCATTGTTTATTACAAGCTCCCACTGCAAAATCAGACGTTGACTTTAGACAAGTACTATTTCCAATTGGACAAATTAAAAAGCAGCAATCAATGAAAAGCATTCAGAATTTGCCAATCAGAAGTGTGTCAGTTTGCAGATGGTGGTTCAAACTGGTAGATGATTCTGGTAGGGTGGTCACCAGATCATTGCAGGATGTGACTGAATCAGTGAATACAACACTGAGCAATGGTGTGGAGGATGTTCAGCTGGCTGGTCACCCAACTGAGCTCTTCACTGGACACAAGATCAGACCAGTGCACCTCCTAGATGGTCCTGAGGATGTGGTACACATGGACATAAGAAGCATGGGTCTTGCTGAAAAATCATGTATTAGCACCACAGAGAGAATGGTGGCATTGTAAAACTTGTAGCTTTTCCTGTATTATTAAAATATTATTTTGTATACTATTTTGAAATTGCAAAGATAGAATTTCTATAGATTTTGCAGATTGTAAATAATAGCCATAACATTAGAGATATGTCTTAGATTGTATGTCTTAACTGAGCTAAAGAATAGGAAAGCTTTCTTTGATTTCTAAAATTAACTTTAGTATAGTCTAAGGCACTCAAAAAGAATTTTTTAAAAATTTACTTCATATCTCTGGGGAAGTCGGATATGTTTATTCAGTCAGGAAAACAGAACTGATGAACCATGTACCAATTGCTATTGAAGTTGCATATATTCATTTCATTAGGGATGCATAAAACTGACTATCTGCCCACTACATTGACAGTGGAGTTCAAAGGCTAAATTAAAATCTAAAGAGAAAAGTGAAAGAGAAGAGACTATATTAGGTTTAATCTAAGCTGTTTAAAATAGAAATACAATAGTTTAAAAGATTAGAAATACCAATTATATGGAGAACAAACTTCATCCGATGGTTTTCAAGGGATATAATTCTGTGGAAACAAAGTTTGATTTAAGCCTCTATGCTTCAACTAGTAATAATAAATAGTTAATTAGATATTATGGTTTGATTATATCCGAACTCCTATTAAGAGTGCCAAATGTATATTTCCAGAAGACTCTGTGGGGAAGAGAGAAACTACAAAATATGAGCTGGGAAAAGTGAAAAGTATGAGGGAGAAAAGAATCAAAAGGTAAGAGAGGGTTGAATTAAAATTGGATCAGCTATATACACATCTGAATTCAATCCTAATGTATTTAAGAAAGGCATGAATCCACTTCTCCTTGCACACTGCTTTATCATCAGATGTCTTGACAAAGGTCTCATGATTAGCACATCACAATAATTGATGGAGAAGTGTGCAGTCATGTCAGAAATCATTCCTAGCTACTGCTCTCATAGAACCCAACAGTAAATGTTACTTGGAAAGGAGATGGGCACTGCCAAGTAATCACATTCATTAGTGAGCAGCCATGAAAACCCATTATGATACTAATCACACTGTTTGCCAGATAAAATTATGCAAATTTTGTCAGTTGTTTCACATATTAATTCATGGGAAAATTTAGTAGGTGAGCGATATTGCATATGTAAATATTTTTAAGTTATTTATTTTAAACCTAGATCTAAATCTTTGAAGAAAAAAAAGATATACTCTCTTACAACCCTGTTAATATTGAGTAATTATTTCTCCATGTTTAGTATATAACATTCTGTCTTCATATATATATAGTGTCATAATTACAAATAGAAAGTAATACATTATATAAAGGCATGAACTCCTATCTCCCATTGTACTACTCATTCTTACATTCTTGTTATTCATACAGCATAAGATGCAGTAAAAGAAAAATGCAGAGGAATCCTGAGCAAGACACCTTAGTGTAATATAGCTAACAATAATGCCAAAAGAGAGTGAAAGATGTACATAGAAAAAAAAAAAGAAGACATTTAAATATAACACATATATACAGGGTGTGACAAATAAATTGCCACCATTTTATATTTTTAATTTCACATATGCATGTTGTTTGTTTTTGATTTTGTCAACTGCACAGTATAGTAGAGTCAGTTGGGCACCATCTGTGAGAAAAATAGCACTGTGATGCAATTCACTCTGCCAGAAATTTGGAAATGGCATTTGTGCTGGAAACTCTAATGCCACCATTTCAGAGTGTTTGGATGTCAATATGAGGACAGTGCAGAGGATTCAGAAAGAGTTGGATGATATATCCAATCAATATCATGGTGTTTGGAGTAATCACTAATGATGGTGATGTTATTGTGATCACTCATCTTCCCATAGGGCCTCAGACTCAACAAGGAGGCCTACATCAAGTGCCTTGATGATGTAGTGCTGCCCTGGGTCAAGAAGGTGGTTGCTAGAAGACCCTATATCTGGCAACACCATGCAGGAGAACCCAGTCATACCTTTCAGATAATTTCTGCGACCATATCACTTCTTACATCTGGCCACATAACTCCCCAGACTGCAACCCTCTTGATTATTATGTGTGGGACGGAGTTGAGCGAGAGAACAACAAAACTCCTTGTTGCACCAAAGATAAACTGAATCTGGAGGCTGTGGTTGAAGCCAATGGCAATTTAAGCGAATAATTTACTTCAAGATATTTTTGTGTAATTTTGGTAAATATATCTTTTAAAATGAGATATCAGTGTTATTTTCATTTTTGCATAATTTAGACGTTATTTTATCCATCACATCCTGTATATACATATGAAATATATTTAGACAAAACAAGTCATTCACTCGATATAATTTATTTTTTACCAGAATGTCATCTAGAAAAAAAAAAAAGAAAAAAAAGGTGGTCAGTTTAAACCTATGAATCAACACTTATTCTGGTCAATATGTTTATCTACTTGTAATTGATAGCAAAAAGATTATATCCAAGAGATTTGAAAATGAATCCAAATAAATCAAATTTAATACTTGAAAAAAGCAGAGGAAAATGAAAAGATGAAGAAAGAGAAAAAGAAAAACTGAGAAAAGAGGAAAAAGAAAACATTGGTGAGGTGGTGGGGGAGTAAGAAGGAGAATGGGGAAAACAAAAAAGAAAAAACAGCATGAAAATGTAGAAAAAGGTGAAATAGATGATGAAGTAGACAGAAAGGAAACAAAGAAAAAGACATTAATTTCTACTTGTAGTAGTTTTCTGTTTATATTTTTTTCTTCCATATTTTCTAAGAAATTGTAAGAACCAAGTTTTATCATGAGAATGTGAGCTCTTTGGGAAATGTTGGGATGAGAGCTTATTTTTGCTTTTTTTTTGTTTTAGGCAAAAAAAAAAAAAAAATATATATATATATATATATATATATATATATATAACTTGACATGATTTGCATACCCCAATATATACCAGTTCTGGGAGAAGAGAAGTATTGATCTGTTATCCATCAGCCTTATTGATATGTCCAGTAAAGAGGACAATTCCCACTATCCAACCCATTTCCTCTCTGCCAGGCCAGCAATAGGTTGCATCAGGCAAGATTCAAATCTAAACCAAATGAGCAAGATCCAATTAAAGAGTAAAAAGAAAAGAAAAAGAAGGATAAGGACAAGAAATGGAGAAGATAGATAAGGAAAGAAGGGAGTGATAATGTAAGGAAAGCTGAAAGGATATGGAAGGAAAAGGGAAGAGCAAAGAAGTAAGAGAAAAAGATGTAGAAAGAAAGAATGACATAAAAAAAGATAAAGAATGAATGAGTATGATGAAAATATGAAAGAAAAATACAATATAGAAAGAAAAAAGAAATTATAAATAAGTGAAAGATAATAAAAGGAATGAAATGAAAGACAAAAAAGAAAGAATGAAGAAGTAAATAAGAAGATTGTTATGAAAATGAGAATTGGAGAACTATGAAGAAAGTCTGATGGAAAAGGGAAATGATAATGAAGTGAAAAAGAATGAGGAAGGAATTATGAAAAATGAAAAAAAATAATAAAAAAGAAGGAAATTATGATGAAAGGTGAGGAAGAGTAAGGAGAATGGAGATGATGAAAAAGAGGAAAAAGATAATTATATGGAAAATGAAAGAAAAAGAGAAGTCAGAATTCACCAAAAAGTAAGATCTTGATGAAATTAAAAAAAAAAAAACATCTTAAAAGAATTTTTATATTGAGGAAATCCCAAAAATGTAACAGTTTAAATTTACATTAAAATAAAAAAATATACAATGTTTACCTTTCATCAGAATATGTAGAAAATTTTTCTAACTTATTCACTTTAGCTTGCTATAATCTATAGATACATAGATACATACACACACATTATATATATATCTTTTATTTTCTACCCATTCTAAAGGATTATATCTTTTGACTCAGAAACTTAAAGCAAAGAATATAAATGTTAACAATATTTTTAAAAGTCACTCATTATTATATCAACAAGAACACAAAATTCAACACTGCCTGATGATTGTAAGTAATCTTCAGACCAGATGAGACATGAAACAGACAGTCACAATGCAGTGTTATGTCCAAACTGTCTATATTTACAAATACTGTTTCCAATACTGAGCACACTTTCCCCATAAATATAGAAAATTTCAAACAATATGGCTGATATTCCCTGAACAAGTCAGTCTTGAAATTCTGGAGTTGGGATGCAGAAGGTAACATCAATCAGCTAAGTGACAAATTTTACTCACATTAATCATATATATATATATATATATATATATATATACATACACACTTTTCAGCATAAATTAATTCTACATGTACTCATTAAAGTGGAGAGGAGCATGGCAACTGTTGATGTCCCATAAAAAAATACATGATGAAGACATTGCCTCACCTATGCTCAATTGTTAAAATAGACGTTGAATATATATATATATATATATATATATATATATATATGTATGTATGTATGTAAAGCCAGTACCACAGGCTATGTATGAATGAAGATTGAACCTGGCATGATGATTCTTCAATTTGAGGGCGAAACTTCAGAAATTTTTTTTTTATTCAGTATGTTCTGAGCACGCATTGTCTTGAGTTTTCTTGAGTACTTAGGTCAATACACAAAATAAATACTGTTTAAAATAAATGGAGTGTCTACTCAAATATGTCTATCCATTAATGTGTGTGTGTGTGTGTGTGTGAACAACCTGTCAGGGGTATTAAACCTTATTCCTAGAAATACAAAGATGTTAAAATATGTGTAACACACATACAAAGACAAACTTATAAACAAGCAACAAACAAGAGTGGAATGAGCAAGGATAAAAAAATAAAGTCATCATAAGGAGGCAAAGTGAAAGGAGAAAAAAAACAAAACAAAAAAATATATAACAGAAAAGGGCAAATGGCTTTGATCTTCACTTTTCAGAGCCTCTCAAGGACAAGTGTGTATAAATGTGAAGTATTTTAAAAACACAATAAAAGACAAACAAGAGATAACTATATACAGAGGTGTTGAATATAACATCAATCAGCTAAGTGACAAATTTTATATGTATTAATCATATATATATATATATATATATATATAAGAGAGAGAGAGAGAGAGAGAGTGACTAAGACCAACCAGGAAATCAGCTGGAAAGGAAACAAAAAAAAATTTATCTCACTCTTATTACACTGAGGCCAAGCAACCATTCTATTTACTTACAGAGAGAAGGATGCCTTGTCCCAAAGTATATTGCCTCTAAAAGTTTTAGGTGATAATCAGAGTGTGCCTTGCCAATTATTGTAAAGGAATCCCTGGTAAATGACATTGCACAACCTGGATGATTTATTAGATTTTCAGCAATCGCTGGACCAGTCATGCTCACAAAGTTTGTGTTTTTAGGAATAATATGTTTAATTTAAATTTGGATGAGAATCCAATGGAATGGTAAATATATGATAATTTAGAAACACACACACACACACATATATATATATATGTATATTAAGTATGGCTAAAAAATATCCACATAGCATTTCTTCATTTAATAGAAATTTTGAATCTTTTTTGTTAGTCATAGATACACATCTTTAAACTTCATATATTTGATGTTGTAGCAGTTTAACTGACCAAAAGCCTAAAAGATGTTAGCAATTTTGTAACATAAAGAGAACATAAAATAGTATTTTTACATTTCTTAATTTGGAAACTTAATATTTAGATGATAAAAAATATTTGCTTGCAATTATATTTTCAGATAAAAAATAAGCAGCAAAATTTTGAATGCATTTGGTCATAAAATGATCTTCATGGATCCGGACATGTTTGGACACCTCATTATAGACAAAGGCAAATAGGCAATTAAGCTAAATAAAGGAAAGGAAATCAATAAATGAGTAAAACTTAAGTAAACATATGATTTAATTTCATCTAGCATGTAACAATGATAGCATGTTTCTATTTGGATTAAGTACAGATTTCCAACAGGATATGATTTCCTGGCAAATCAATGCAATGGCCAGCTATCTATAAGTGGAGCCACTTTTAATTACAGTAATAATGTAAAAGTATATTCATTCATAGCTATGATATGAAATAAGACAGTTTGGGGGAGTTGAGAGAGAAAAATATGAAAGAGAGAGACAAGCGTAAATAGAGAGAAAGAATGAAAGAGAGAGAAAGAATGAAAGAGAGAGAAAGAATGAAAGAGAGAGAAAGAATGAAAGAGAGAGAAAGAATGAAAGAGAGAGAAAGAGAAATATAAATAGAAAGGAATACAGATACACAAATAGAAAATAAGACATGAAAAAGAAAAAAGAAAGCAATAAAATGAGACAGAATATTGGAGAGAAGCAATTTCTATAAAAAGTGCATATAAAAAGAGAAAGTATGAAAATGGTACAGAGAGAGAGAGAGAGAGAGAAGTGAGTATACAAAAAAGAAGAAAGAAAAGTGGATGAAAGAGAAAAGACATTTTTGTTTCATCATAGGTTTCTTTCTATTTTTGGCATTCTGGTAATTAAAAAAATATGATAAATAATAAAACCATTTTATCTAGTTTTTCAATCAAAGTTTCTCTTACTAAATATAAAAGGCTATAGTGTTTGTGAACAAAAACCTTAAAAGTGTATATAAATTAGAATTTAGTAAAATGAACAAATTAAACAGATTCAAATTATAGCAAACATTATTTAATAAGTTTCAGACAAAATAAAGATATGACTTTTTATTGAAAATTATTAAAATACAAAATCCCTACTGAGTGAATACCATTTTAAAATAAAATTTAATTAACTTAGAATTTATGGGGGGAAAATAAAATTTACATAGCATTTAAAATATATCAAATTATTAATCTGCAAAGTTTCATCTTGTAAGCATGTATAATTTAATGAAGGAAAGAAAGAAGAAAGAACTAAACATCAATTGGAAGAAGACAGAATGCTTGGTTGTCAGCCTAATATGCAAATTATGAATTCAAGATACCAAAATTTAACTATCTGAGAACTGCTTTAACAGAGGACAGAAAGTGCGACATTGAAATCTGAAGGTTCATTGAGATAGCAAAAGATGCCTTCCAAACATTAAGCAAAGTATTAAGAAACAGAAAAATTTCATTAAAAGCAAAGAAAAGAGTACTGAACTGTTACATAATGTTGGTCCTCCTGCATGGAAGTGAATGCTGGCAATCTCCTCACAGATAAAGAAGTGATTTGAAGCAACAGAAATCTGGTCCTACAAAAGGATGCTGTGAATGCCATGAACTGAACATGTGAGCAATGACAAAGTTTTAGGAAAAATAGAAACAAAAAGGACCCTTATACTTAACATCAGAAAGAGATAGTTGAAATTATTAGGGTACATAATGAGGAAAGAGGGATTGAAAAATTTGATACCCACAGGACATATTGAAAGCAAGAGAGATACAAGAAAATAACATGTAACCTACCTAACAAAGCTTAAATGGATGGCTGAACAGAGTTTAGGAAAAAATTAAGAGCTACTAAAGACAGTAAATTGTGAAGAGACATGATTGCTAATTTCCTGAAGGGACATGTCCCATAGAAGAAGTTATTAAGTTATTAGAAATTTTATATTCTTCAAGTAACATACTTTAAAACGTAGCTGAGCATTTTTTTTGTTAAACATTTGGGCATTATTTACATTATTTGGACTACTGTCCTCATCTTTGTCGCCATATGATGAGGACAACAGTCCAAATAATGTAAATAGTGTACATAATACCTCATCTCAGAAATATAGACAGAAACATTTGGGCATATTCTTGTATTTAATATAATGTCCACTTGTTATATAAATAAAAGACAACAATCTGAGTAAAAGTCTAATTAGTAAGAGGAGTTATTAAAGACTCTGCCTAAATCTATTTCCTGTCATAAAAAGTGTCTTGACAAGAGGAAACATGACAAAAAAAATAAAAAATAAATAAAATAAAATCACCACACACCACAGTTGCTGGAATATAAAAAAATCTTATTTTCACTTTATCTGCTTTTTTCTTTTCCTTTTTTTCTTTCTTTGTGGAGGAGTTTAATATTTTTTACAAAGTCAAATTTTCATCCCTTCAGCCTTCCACAAGGCCATTAAATTTCCAAGCTTTGTTTCTATTCTTTTAAATATAAATCATCATTTACAAAACATAAAAAGTGGATTCACATATAGCCAGCTAGAATGGACTTGACCAGATATCTTATAAAAGACAAAATAACATTCTTTAGATTTAATTCATCACAACTTATAACAATTTATTAGTATCAAAGGGAAAAAAATGGATGAAATCATTTAAACTTTTATAATTTTAGTGTGCATGAAAAAAAACTTTAGTAACTTGGATATTGAAATATTTCATTGGCAAAGTCTGTTGGAAAAGAAAACAATCATAAAAATAATTTGGATAAACTGTTGGAGGAAAAGCACTTCTGTTATAACATGCTTCATAGTGCTTATAATATAAGTGGTGCTTCAGCAACTTGCCATGATGCCTGTATTACTTAGTCAGACTAACTCCAAATGGCTTCTTTTTCTTACCCCTGACCTGGAGCTCTTTATTTATAGTTATAGACTAGTTCATATATTCACCGCCCGGGGGTCTACTATTTAGTCCACATCAACTTCCAAGGCCTGAAGGAGAGCTGAATTAGTTTTCAAAAGTAGATAGTGAATAAACTATTGCCATAAAAAAAATAAAATGAGGAACTGTGCAGAACTACTATAATTAAATTTAACGGATGTCCAAATGTGTGGGTGTCTGTCTTGGTGATGTAAACTATTAGTATTCATTTCTTTTTGCATGTCAGTCCTCACTTTTTAAATTTTGCCATGAAAACCCTTTATTATAAAAAAAAAAAAAAAAAACTAAACTGATAATAAAAAATGAAAGCAGTCACAGTTTGAGGCATACATTATGCATGAAATTGTGTTGATAAATTTTAATTTATTAGGTTGGTGCAAAAATAATGACATAATAATGTCGTTTTTTGACGTATTTTTTAATGTCAAAAAACGACATTATTACGTCATTATTTTTGCACCAACCTAATATCAACACAAAATAAACTCGACTTAATTGATACATGATAGAAGATAAAGAAAAAATTCTCTGCTATAATCAACAATTGTTGAACAGTAGATTCATCTGAGGTACTAAATAATTTTACCAAAAATTCAAATGCTCTATAAAAATACTTTTATTTCTAGCTTATAATTTTCATCTGAAATATTTTCAAAATGAGATTCAAGGGAGATAATGTTAAGTACAGTTCAAATTTTGATTTCATAAGTGATCATGAAATTATTCTCTTTTACTCTGCACTTTAAAAGGATGAATTAAAAATGTTTACAACTAATTAAGTGTGTTGATTTCAATTAGAATAAAGGCAAAAGAAAGTCAATGAGTTTGAATGTCAGTTAAATGGCCTATATAAAAATAGGAGTGCCATTAAAAAAAACACACAAGCTGCTTGCATAATTTCTTATGGTTTTCATAGCAAGTTTTACAATATGAATCTCCTCCTAAGGAAGAAATTTCTGTCATTAGATAAAAATATGCATAATTTTTTAAAAAATTTCAAAGTAAATAACATATTTTAACCAGAAGTTTTTATGTTCTGTAAAAACAAAACCCCTTTGTTTCCTTATATACTTTATTTTCCATCATATGTTTAATTCTGGAATCATTCAAAAGACCATTCTGATAAACAGCAAATGTAGGTACAATTCACCTAAACCTTTTGATCTACTCCCAAATCATGACCATTTAGGAATGAAGTACATACAGGATGATTTAAAAGTAAAATTTTGCAAGCAAAAACTGCATTATATGATGAGAAATACAGAATATGAATGCAATACAAATCCTATGTATCTCGTAAATATTAATTGTAACTAAAGTTAATACATTTTTATTCTATTGCTGAATAAAAATATTCTGAAAACTGCTGATGTGAAACCTTAAAGGAGATTGTGAGGAAATTTTATATTTTATTGAAAATATAGTAACCTAGTGTAATATTTTTAAAAAGAAAATCTTTGGAGATTACATTTTGTAACAAGAAACAGTCATTTCAAACTCACAAGAATGTTGAAGAATATAAATTAAGAAAGCCTTATTTTTTTTACTACAAAGGTATCACTGCTTCCCTAGAATCAAAGAAAGCAGTTCACTTTAACTTTTTCATATTAGGTAACATGAGTCATATATAATATCCATATGTAATGAAAACAAAAATAATATATAAATTCAAACATTGACAGAATTTAATTAAAAGGAGGTCAATAATTATTTATTATAATTTTTTCATATAGACAAAAACAGTTAACTCATGATAAAAATGCAACTTCATTTCAGTGCATTTAGTTCCACCTTGACTGGTGAGAACCAAAATGGTTATGAATAATTTTGTTTGTAAGCAGGCCACATGTGGAACATCACTTCCTTTTTTTCTATTTGTTTTAAAAAAAAAAAAAAAATTTTAGGTACATTTTAAGAGGGGATGTAAAAAGATAAAGAAAAAATAGGAGAGGCAAAAAAGGTGACAGAGTGAAACAATAGTGTTTGTTGATATCAGTTTGGGGTCGGTCAAATCATAACTTTAACACATCAACAATCCTTCAGCAAACTGTTATCAACAAGCACTATTGTTTCACTCTTTGATCTACTCCTAAATCATGGCCCTTTTGCTTTTCCTATTTTTTCTTTATCCTTATACGTCCCATCTTAAAATGTACCTATAGTTTTTTTTTTTCAAACAAATAGAAAAAAGGAAGTGATGTTCAGCCTGCTTACAAACAAAATTGTTCATAACCATTTTGGCTCTCACCAGTCGGTCAAGGTGCAACTAAATGAAGTTGCATCTTTGTCATAAGTAAATTGTTTTTGTCTATATGAAAAAATTATTATATATATATATATATTATTTACTGATGAACAAAAGCATTTATTTCAAGCAACAAATATTTATTCTTCACTATCAACCCGTTCGTTTTGCAAGTAATTCAGCAATAAAATGAACTTAATTCAGTGGTAAATATTAATCTTATTTACTGAACATTATAAAGTGAAAATATCAGATCAAAATTCAGCCAATACTTACATGTCAACATATAGACAAATTGATCTAACCTATTAAAACTGGGATGAAATTATGGAATTTGGATGTGTTTCTATTCTTATTAGTTTTCAAGAGTAAGTTGACAACTATTTTCTTGACATTAAATTTTTTGTCTGATAATAAAGAATGACTGACCTACTTGTTGGGAGTGGTACAATGTAGTAAGGTGAAAAATAGAAAGGTTTGTCTTTAATTACTTATAGGATAACTAATTTTGAATATTATGTATACATTTACTCTTCTGGGTTCAGCAGCAGCTGAAATAATTTTTTTTCAGAAAAGTCCAGACAAAAGGGTTAATCAATATCCAAGAGAAAATGAAGGCATCTATTGAAGGCAGAAGGCAAATCATATATATATATATATATATATATATATATATAAATAAAAACATTGCTTTATATCATCTTTGATCAAAGGAACAGTTTAGAAAGAAAAAAGAAAAACTACTTACAATCAACAGTAAAACAGTGTTTTCCCTGAGTGCTCCGACACACACTGTGAAACCAATGACAAACATGACTCCTCCCACAATGATGAAGAGAAGTGCCGGGTCGAGGGCAATGTTGGTCAATTTGCCAATGTTGCGGAACATGTCCTTCTCTGTCCATGCCCATAAACCAATTGCACAAAGTGCTCCACCAATCAGCTATATGAATAGAAAAAAAGTTGTTATTAAAGAAGGGAAAATGCCTTTCAAATTTTATTGTTTTTTGGCCAGTATACATTAATATTTATTCATAAATTGTGTTATATATCCATAAGAACCAATAAGTATATGAACAACTTATTCTTTTCAGAGATGCCAAGTCAATATAATCAAATTTTGTACAAAGTCAACTACTGAAATCTCAACTGTAGGGATTCAAAAATATTACTTAAAATAAGATACATTAGGAATTTGTGAATCAGATTGACCATCTCAAATTTCAGTCATTTAAAAAAAGAAAAAGAAGAAATTGTAAATGTGACTGTGCAAAAGGAGAACAGGGTGAAGACAAAAATTGCAAAATACCAGAAATCTTTCCCAGAAGCCAAGAAAAGTTTGGTTTGGTTTATGGCATATAAACCTTCACCAGGTTAATTAATACCAACTTCTGTTGTTTCAATAAACAATAGAAAGGTAGACATAAGTTTGGTTAGCATGAGAGTCAAAAAAGTAGACATAAGTATAAGATATGGCCCCTTTTTAGTGAGAGGGTTATCCCACTACAAGAAGATCAGTTTGGTGTATTCTTGACCCAAAGTGACAAGGAGAGAATAATGTGAAACATGAAGAATAGGGGTCATGCCTATAAATAGCTGGCACACTTGAAACTGTGCATAAATACTAAATGCACAATTAGAAAAATAAAAAAGAAGAGTCAGACTAGGGAAACAAAATGTTGCTGAGGTTTGTGAGAATATTGAGAAAGATGCTGGGGAATTGAAGAGACATTTTTTTTCTTGTTTTTGATCATTTCACTCCAATCAAGACATTACCAAGTGTTAGAGAATATGAGGAAAATATACTATTAAGGAGAGATAATAATAATATAATAAAAAAACGAGAATTAAGAAGACAAAAAATAATGGTTTTCATTGCATTTAAATTTTTGAAGATCAAAGTTGGCAGGGAAGCAAGAAGCCAGAAGGGAGTTCTACAAGCGCAAAGTGCAACAGAAGAAACTGTTAGCATACAACTTACAGTTACATCTTGACATTTCAACTGTGAGGTGATGAGACCTTGTCACAAATCTAGTACTGCACTTAAATTTATAAATCTAGGTACCATAGAAGAAAGTTCATCAGAACAATTACCATGAAAGTATTTATAGAAAAGGCACAAGGAAGCTATGTTACAGCAGTGAGAAAGTGACTGAAGCTGAAGATGTCGGTCAGAACCAATAATATTGCAGATTCTTCTATGGATTTTAACAAGAATCTCTAAATGTGTAACAGGAGCACTAGATCAGATGTGGCACCAATATTCAAAGCAAGGACAGATAAATATGCAAGATAAATTCTGATGAGAAAAATTATCTAGCTCAACACAGTGAACAAACTTTTCGAGCCACAGACTAAGTAACTGATTCAATATATTCTTTCCACCTCATATCAGCAGAAAACATTAGTCCGAGAAGGCACAATGAATCATTCTCCTGGAGGTTAGAATCAGAATTTATGTGCTGTCAATCTCTTGTGATAACTACCAGACATTCAGTATAAACATGAAAATGCATAAAATACTAGTAATATCATTTATGAAAAAAACTTTGGTTTTTAATAATCAATATTTATCACACAGTTAAATAAAGAGAAATGGGAAAGGAGAGTTTTGTCATATCAACTTTCCAAGGAATGTTTGCCTGCTTGAAAAAAACCAGCATTAAGAATCTTCTTTTGTTTGTTTTTTTATCTGGGCTCAAAAATTGGCCCACTGAAATTTGTGATAAATGGAACTAACTCACTTAATACACAGCAGTCAATGTGTTTGTTATACACAAGTGTTATGACACAAATTTCACTGACAACAATGTCATTTTTTTTCTTGTAGAAAATATGAGAAGTAACACTGGTTCAAGAAACTGAAATTCATCTTACACAAACATCAAATTTGGCTGATACTAGTTTTTGCCTACCAAAAGTGATTTCATCTTTCAAAAGATTTACCAGGAAACTGACAATTAAAAGTTAATGTATAATATTTGGTTTTGAAATCAATAACTCTAACTTGCAAATGGCATTTAGATGCACACTTTGGTTCTTAAAGGGAAGATAGACGTGTATTGATGCAGAAACAAAAATCAGTTATCAAACAACTATAATCTTATTTTCAACAAATCTGTCATCTTAAAGAAAAATAATGTAAGATTTTAATGAACTTTGTCTGCACTTGACTAAGCAACAATTCCACATGACCAAATACTAAGCAGAACTGAAACCAATCAATATATCAATGCAACAAAGTTAGCATTGTATTCCATCCACTCTGGGAATTCTTTCAAGAGATGGCTATCGGGTGAAAGAGTTCAAACAGCTCTTAAAATTTTGTCTGTTTTTGTTTTTTCGTTTCATTTTTAATGCAGCACCAGCTGAATTTTTCAACTCTGATCCCAACATTTATTCCTTGTTGGCTAGACAATGAATAAACTGCATACTCATCTCTTTGGATGAAATATAGTGTTTCATTCAACATTCTCTAAAGATTACTGTTGTGATGTGGGGTCTGGCCAGACACAACACTTAACTTGACAGGGTCAGTCATGATAGTAGTATTCAATACTCAGCTAGACAAGTCACTGCAATATTATTATCTTCTTCCTCCTAGACAATTACTTAGGACTATTTATCATGAATGGACTGATCCATTCATGATAGTAAGGAGGGTAACTGGCTCTTGCCACAACAATTACTTCATATAACACATTTGATAAAAGTTCAATGATACAGCAGTAAAAACATAATAAAAGCAAAAATGAAAATACAAGTTCAAAAGAATCTTTATAAATTATACAGTTTATTATCATTACACTACCCTCCTTCATAGAGTATTAAATTATGCTGGAGATCTTAACATTATCACTTCTCTCCATCAAGTTTCTTTGATCTCAGATAGAGAAAACCTTTCACAGAATGTTTACAGTTCCTAATAATGCCAATTTCTGTAAGGTTGGGATATGGTGCTTAATTTTTTTTTTGTAGTAAGGTTCATCCTGTACAAGGGACCACTAGAGTTAGAGGGTTATATTAAGGAGTAGTTTATATGGTTAGGAGAGAAAGATAACAGTTAACTCTAGACTTGAACAGGTTAAGATTCTAGTGATCAGGGAAACATCCTCTTGGGAGTCTGTTCCACAGAGCAGTGGCTTATGAGAAGCTGTTTGAATGGAACTTACTTCTCAGGGATGGAATACAAAGGGAATGTGGGTGGTTTGCTACTATGTAAGTGGCATGGTGGGTACTAGCCACGAAGGTTAGACCTGGTAGAACCAAGGAATGTACTTCCATGGTAGCAGCAGTTAGAGATTCACCATATAGTGCATGTGAGAGAGAGGTTGGAGAGTGGAAAATAATTCCAAGCATTTTCAGGTTACTGTTTAAAGTCCAGGGAATGAAGCCTAATGTACCAAGAATGATGGGAACTATGGTAGTATTCATATTCCATAAACATGCCACATCAATGCCGAGAGCCGTATATCTACTGTGTTTTTCAGCAGCTTTCTATTTATACAATTTTGTACTTTTGAGCATGCAACATATTATTATTATTATTATACCTGATCTTGAAAATTCAAACAGAAATTAGATCACTCAATTGCATTTTTAATGACACTGAAAAATAATGATTACACAAGAAAGCATAAATAAAGCATAATAAATCAATGCTGGTCTTGAATATTTATAAGCTTCATTTTACCAGATTTTATAAGGATCTATACAAACTGCATATAGAAGATATAAAAATTAATAAAGGCCTATATAATTGGTAAGAAGATCAATTATAATTTTTGGAAATTCTAAAGAGATGAATTATTACAAACTGATAGAACATTCCCTGACAAGAACAATATTAGCAATATGAATTTATATCTGAGAGTTCTGTTTTTATTCTTTAAAAAGTATTTCATCTATGGCTTGAAATATAAAGACAAAATTACCCATTCATGGTGTAAACCAATAAGGAAATACATAAAAAAAAAAAAAAATATAGCATAAGCATAAATTACAGCTTTTTATATAACAGAAAAACAAAAAAAAAAAAAAGTAGGAAAGCTGGTATGCAAATCTTCACAAAAATATGGGTAGAGGGGAACGATACATTTTTATTTTTTTTAATTTGGAAATAAAACATTAAATTAGTGTCATTTTCTTTCAATTTTCCACCCAATATCCCAATGTTTCAAATAAACTAGTGTTCTTTTTTCTTCGATGTTAAGATTTTTTCTCTGATCTTTTTCAATTTCAAAGTCAAAAATGTTGACAGCTCTATGCAAACAATTTATAGCTACCCACACTGTATGTCATCTAGTTATACATCACATACTACAAAAGCCAGAATTCTTTATTCTCTTCTCCCCCAACTTACTAGCTTTAAAGTTGTTCCTCTTCTTATTGGTGAAGCATTTTATGACTTTGTTAAATGACTATACAATAATGTTGTGACAGGTCTTATGTCCCTAGTTTACACAAACTACTATTAACCCTCCCCTTGGTACATGTAGGACATTATCACAATCCTCAACTGTGTTGCTTTTACCACAATGTTTGATTCTTTAGCATTCTTCATATGAAAGGAATATACAATGAATAGTGAAAGACAATTCACAAAAATGATACATTTGTCAGAAGCCTGAAGAACTGATCTGCTGAAATATATTGTGGGAGGGGGAACATAGTAGTTAGAAAAAAAAATGTATTCCAAGTCATTAGTTTCAGAATGTAAGAAAGATGTTACAAAGTGAAGAAAACTTTTTGTACTTGCTTTTCACTTTTATCAGGATTTGACTTTGTATTTTTTTTGCATCCATCCATAAAGTAACTGTCAAAATATATTTGCAGTTTGATGTGTGTTAAAATCCAATATTTTTTTAAATTTCTATTTCTTCTTTTGGGTTTTCCGCTACCATTTATGTGCCATTTATTTAGTCAGGATGACATTCTTTTAAAAAGACAAGGATCAGGATAACATAATAGCCTGCATTACAACTGCTTGCATATGTGTATATAGTTACTATATTAGTTTACTTATAGCAGTGTTTTAAATTTTCAATATTGGATGCTGGAACAGGCTTCTGAACTAAAACATCTTCTAATATTCATGAAAATATATTTTCTTGTAAAATCATTTCAAATACTTATTAATATTTTCAATATTTTATTTGTATGATTGGTAGAAAATTTATTGAAATTTTTGTTCACAATAAATTGATTTCAATGTATAAAATGTTTCCCCAATTGTTTAAAACTAAAGATTATATTATGAATCAAATTTGAAATGGAATCTAACACTTCAAACATTTCTAATTAACATAGCTCATTGTTTTTTAATAATTGGATCACCAATTTTTTCTGACACTCAGTAACTCCTTGCAGTTTTATTGCTTAGGGTGAAATGATTTAAAAAAAAAAAGAAAAAAAAAAAAAAAGAGGACACATTTTCTTTACTAGGATTTTTTGAATGCACAGGACATAGTGTTTAATAAATAAAAATGTAGTG
The DNA here is from genome assembly GCA_963932145.1 of Acanthosepion lycidas. Classification (NCBI taxonomy): domain Eukaryota; kingdom Metazoa; phylum Mollusca; class Cephalopoda; order Sepiida; family Sepiidae; genus Acanthosepion; species Acanthosepion lycidas. The sequence goes on along the minus strand of OZ010600.1, from coordinate 37,608,480 downwards.
GCTATTTCAAAATACAAAGTGTCCATTATAACAACAGCTGAAGTTATGTGTGTGTGCGTATTTAGGCAGCAATCCCTCTTTTATACATATTTCATTAAAGATTACTGACAAGATACTGCGGTTAAGCTTTTTATTTAATTTTTCTTGTGTACATACAAGTCTTTCTTTTTCTGGACACAATGTGTGTAAAAACTGTCAAAAATTCTGAATGTCCAAGTGATTTCAGCTATAATTTTAGTCATTATCAAAGATGATTTCATTTTTACTTTTAACTGAATGTATGGGTTGTGTTATGTATGTATCTAGAGTTATAGGAATGTTTTATTTTCCAAACATGGTCAGCACAATTTGGCTGTGTTAACAGCTAATGTTACTGAGTGTTGGCTTTTTTATTATTAGGACTTTCTTTTTTTTTTTTTTTTTTTTTTTTTTTTAACATGTGGATGAGGTTATTATGCTTGTATTTTCTACTAGTATGCTTTAGATGGAGTTTGGTAAGTTTTTGTATATGTTTAAATGAGTCCTAATAGAGCTATGGTCGGGTAGGTGTAGCACAAGTCATCTATTAGGTTGGTGCAAAAATAATGTCGTTTTCTCACATAGTAACATATGTGAGAAAACGACATTATTTTTGCACCAACCTAATAGATAGGCATGTGTGACTGATGTAATTATTTAGGAGTTTTGTTTAATCAGAAACAGAGTTCCTTATGGGGCATTTGAACTCATAAATAATGTTGGCTCTTTGTAGTTTTGATTTTGCAGGTGCGTTATTTTTTATAAGGTTACCTGTTTTAAATATTTTGTAATACATTGACTGGGGTAATGTATTTCTAAATGAAAATTCATCTTGCTTAAAGGTGACATGTATTTGGCTTTTGTAGATGTCAATGTTCTTATTTGTATATTCAGTATCATCATTAGTTATATATATATATATATATATATATATATATAGGTACCTCCACAGAAATCATGATACCTTAGGTTTAAATTAATTCAAAAAATGAAAAGCTTTCTTGAAGATTTTATTTTAGCTTTAATTGAAAGCTAAAGGATTAAATTTATTATTTCCAGTAAGCAAAATACTCTGGTGTATTTCAAACAGAAATTATATTGATTGGAATAGATTTTTTGTTTTGTTAAAATAGCTGATTAGTACCCTTTTTTAGCTGTCTTTCATTAAAAAAATCTTACAAAAATAAAATTATACCCTTTCTGAAATTTTATTTGAGGAATATTAACTGATTTAAAGTATAATTAATCTGATTTGAAACAAATATTATTTACTTTAAGTTTAAAATAAGACAGAAATGTATTTTTAAAAACAAACAGTAGCAGTTATTTTTAACTGACAGCAGCCATTTAGATTCACCAAGGAGTCCTGCTTTTGACTAATATAAAAATAATACTTGAATCAAAATTTAATTTCTCAAAATTTCATAAAATTAAGTGTGGGGTAACAGCTGTAAAAAAAAAACAAACAAAAAAAACCTGACAATTATTTAATTTTTGCAAGAATTTTTAAAACAATGTATTTTTTACCGCAAAACAGTACACTAAATTTCCCAGTGTAATTTTTGGTCCACCACTGATTTTTAATCAAAAATGATTTATAATGAAAATTTCAAATGTGTTAGAAAGGATTAAAAAAAAATTAATAAAAAATATTTTGGTCTTTCCTCTTGATAATAACAAATCTTTTGATGATAAAACTTTGTTTTCATCAAGTTTGTGGCCCTTTTCCATCATGCTATGCTCTTTTTTAACAAATAAGTGTAGGTACATACATATATAAGGTACCAAACATTTAAACATATGAGGCAGAGAAATCTGCAATATTAAATGGTTTATACTAGAACAAGGTGACTGTTCATTGGTTTGAATTAAATATATTTACAGAGATTTTAAAGTTCAATGTTTTTATTCTAATGTGACTGATAATATGCTTACTCCTTTAATTTTCTCATCAGCATATCCAGTATAAAGATAGACACTATAGAGAGTAACTAATGGAAAAAAGATACTCAGAAAAACAATTTCAAAACAATAGTTGATCTACATTACAGCACAATGCAATGTGATTAACAAAGACTATATAATCAAAACAAAGCATACACTCAAGAACAAAAAAAAAATCAAGTCTCTGTGGAATAGGTTAGTGGCAAAGAAAGAAAGAAGGCTTTAAAAGTACTACAACACTCATAGATTCAGTGCAAAAGCATCAAAATAATAAATATTGTACCAATGACTGGATTATGAATCAACTGAGAAGATTATCATTGTAAATAAAGATAACCAAAAAGTATTGCCTAAATGGAACATTTTTTTTGGGGAAAAAAAAAAGCAAACAAAAAAAAAAGCAAACAAAAAAAAAAGCAAACAAAAAAAAAAGCAAACAAAAAAAAAAAAAAAAATAGAAATAAATCTGTTATCCTTTGGAAAATCATGAACTTTAAAAATCCATTCAAATTCATTCTGCTTGAATGTACTGTACTTAAAAAGTCATGGATCAAGACTAAAAGAAAAAAAATTCTTTCAAGTCAAATACAAAATGGAATTTAGAGAAAGAGAAAGTTCAGGTTGTTTCTATGTTTGATCAACCAATCCCAAAAGAAGTGACCTTCCTCATGATCCTAAATGTTGGTCTAAAAGTTATTGTTACATCTCACATTATAAGCCTAGAATCATTACCTTATTGAATAGCATTGTAACTTTGATAAACCTGTGGATTATGTTCTGTGTTAAGCAGATTATGTCTGGCAGAGAAAAAAAATTAAACATAGTTTATATCTTGCTTGTTTGCAACAACTGAAAAATTGAAACATGATTAGAACGAAATTGCTACTGCAGGAAATGTTGAGATTTCTCTCTCATGCTTGTCAAATCATCACAAGCAAGAAAAAGCAAGTAGGGATGTGGGGGGACAGGGAGGTATGAAATGTAATAAAAAATTGTCAAGTAATAAGTTGCCACCTTTCTCTTCAAGCCAGCCAAATTATAAGAGGGAAGAAAAACCTCCACAGGGAAATAGAAAACCAGAATAAAAGAGAAGAGACAGTGTACTAGTGATAGCAACGTTCTTTTTTGTTTAGACTAAGACAAAGGCATTGTTAGTTTGCAATTGCATAGTAGACAGAGAAAGTCATGTAAAAACATTGATTTGCCACAAGGTGATCAATAGAACTGTCAAGGTTTTGTTGCATCAATGAGACATTTGCTTTTTTTATTTATTAATGTTTTGCTTTTTAGTTTGGTTTTAAGACTATTATCCCAATTTTTGTTGTTTATATGTTTGATTGCAATAAGATATCATTTTTTTTTTTTTTTTTTTTTTTTTTGGCATTTCAGAATAAAACCGAATCCCTCACTTTTGCTTCCATAAAAATATAATCCCCATCTAAGTAGAATTGAGCTGAAGGGGTATGAAGAAACAGAACAAACATCAGCAGAAAAAACAAAAAAAAAAAAACAACAAAAAAGGCTGATAAATTTCAAACTGGGTTCCATCTTGAAACAAGAAACCAAGCAGCAGCAAGAATTTCATTCCATTACTTTATCAAAGAGAAAAAGGTTTTGTGATGGAATGAGTGATACAGATATTTACTTTTATGGCTACACATGTGTGTGTGTGTGTCACTCTTTCTCTCATAAACAAATTGGGTATGTAATTGATTAATTTGGTCCCTGTCAAGGTTGACAATGGTAATAACAGCTTTTTGCTATCAGATTTTTTTTTAGATGCAGTATTATTATTATTTTTATTATATGCTTTACTATTCAGACCAGCATGCTCATCTTGGTTGTTATATTCACAACACTTTGGCCATTGTTCTCCAGCCCTCTTCAGATATCTGTTGTCATACTTGGCAAACCTTCTCAGCATTTTGTACTTAACCCTTTATTCAATCCATGCCAGGGAACCAGGTATGACCTAACCAATGCATTAATCCACTAGGCCATGCATCTCTTAAGAGTTTAATTCCTGGGTTTGGTAGTTGTTATGGAGTGGTTTCACAGTGGAGGCTTGTATTTGTACTAAGTCGGTCCTAAAATAGGTTTGACGTACAAAACGTAGGTTTGGCGTAGGTAATGACACAGAGAAATCTAGTTGTTGTCACTGATACTTTAGTATCCGACTACCGGTCGTCCAGCATCGACTCACTGCCCCACTGAGCAACTCACTCGTTACTCTTACTATTCCTACTTATTATAGGTGGGAGTGTCTATTAACTATAGAATAGGTGTGTTCCACTATAACAATACTATGGAAGAAATGGACAAGTGGCACAAAGTTGAATAAGAGTGGTTAGTACAAAATATCTCCTAAGTATGGAAAGCTGAATGAGAACAATCTATCTCTGTGGTTTGAATAAAAAACGATAAAAAAATTCCAAGAAAGTTACCAAGTATGACAAGGCAGGGTAGGGGGAACAATGTCTGAAATGTTGTGAGTATAACAACCAAGATGAGAATACTAGTTTGAATAATATGACTAATTTTTACCTTTAGCACCTGGATAGGTAAAGTATGAAAGAAGTTTTATCCAAGTTCTCACCTACCTTGTCTTTTCTCCTTTAATCATTATAGCATATCAATGAGGAATACCTCTATATATACAAATATATGTACCTACAAAGATTTGCTAAAAAAAAAAAAAAAAATTGGTAAAAAAATACCCCAAACTTAATAAAAAGAAGACCAAAGGATCTTTTGATTATTAAATTATATTTTTTAATCCTTTTTAGAACCTTCAAAATTTTGGTTAATTTTTTTTTCTTGCATCAGTTAGTAACTATAAATTAATGTGGGAAATTTTAGTGTCTTTTTGTGGTGAAAACATTGATTTGAAAATTCTTCCAAAATCAAATAATTGTTGGATTTTAAAAACATTTTCAGGACTTATTCATGTATGAATGATATTAAATTTTTTTTTTTTTTTTTTTTTTAGAAAATCTTGGTAAAACTATTTTTTTTTTTATTTTTATTTGTTACTCCCTACTTATTTAATTTTATGAAATTTCAAGAAATTCATTTTTGTAGGATTTAATGTTTATATCAGTTATAAGCAGAATTTCTTGGAGAATTTAAATCATCATTTTTTTTTTTTTAGTAAAACAGGACCCCCATTTACAGAAAATCTAGTCTGAATCATAAAATAAAAAGTGCAATAAAACTAAGACAAGCTACTTGTCTTAAAAAATGAATTTTTATAAAAATTCTTTTCATTTTCTTTTAAATTTTAATTAGAATAATTTATAAAGTTTCAAAACTTTTAAAATTCTGTAAAATTGTAATGGTTAGGTGACATTGTTATTAAATAAAAGTTATATTTACTAATCATAAATGGAAAAACTTATTACAATTCAGCGACTACCAGTATTTTCAAAAGGAATTTTCTTTGTGTGTCTATAAATATGGCAATTTTTGTAAATATGCACATCCATACACAACATTATCAGAAGAGTGGTAACTGCATTAAATTTAAATTCAAAGTATCTAAAATTCAATAAAACATTGGATTACTCAGAATATTTTCATAATTTTTTAAGATTACTGGTAGTTAAAAAAATTATATGAAAAGGTGCTCATGTTATATTAAAGTAATTTTTACAAATTCACCCCCACCATAGAAAAAATTGCTAAATATAAGTCTATTGAAAAAACACCCACCTTCCATGTTAAAAAATACTTTTCTGTGATATTTTAAACTAAAAGTAATATTTGTTTCAAATCAAATTAATTAAACTTTAAATCATCTAATCTTTCTCAAATAAAGTTCTAGAAAGGTATATTTTATTTTTCAAAGATTTTATAATAAAGAGAATTACATTGTGCTGAGAGAATTATAAATATAGCTAAAATCAGCCATTTTTATTGATTTCCAAAAACAACTCATTTCAAATATTTCGAAATGAATTTAAATTGACTTTGCTTATTGGAAATATTAAACTAAGCTTGATTAAGTTTGAAATTAAAACTAAAATAAAAGCTTTAAGAAAGATTTTTCATTTTTAAAATTCATTTTAAACCTTAGGTATTACTTTTTGTTGGTTGTGCCAATACATATGGGGGTGACATAGGGTAGCATAGTAGCTGAGGCAGCAACATGTGTGCATCCAGCACCAATGTATTCAAATCAAAATAGAAGCCAGAATTTAAATCCCCAAGCCAGACATTTCTTCCATATTTACAAGGTGGTTGGAGTATATTTGCCACCACCATATTATTTTATTTTATTTATTTTTTTGCTGGTGATTAAGATTGGTAAAGTACATATCCTACCTAAGAACAGCACTATATTGGTGCAAATAAAAAAATTTCTTTTTTAAATGACATGTCCCTTCAGGACATAGATGATCATAACTTTTCACAAAGTCCTATTCCTTTACTATCTGTGAATTTGGAAATCATAGTGGAATAGTTTTCTTGTCTACTTTACTTCAGTTCTGAATTAAGAGCCATCTTTCTCCTAGACTGGTTGACATCCAAGGCTAGAGAGTTTAGTTTAACATGGAAAAGAAGTGGATTTATCTCTTTTCCAAGGACATTAGTGCAAAAGTGGATGCAATAGATTAGGGTGGAATTTGAATATGGCTTACCAATAATCCTACTTCCCATTCTGATAAGTGCTACACTATGTGTACATTCATCAATTTCATACTTTTAAAATCCATGATAAACACATCATAAAGAATATTTTTCTTAATCTAAAGTTGTCCAAATTTCTTAGATGGAGCATTATAATAATCAATTTCTATTTTTAATTAGATTTGACATGGAGAAAACTAGACAAGAAAGAATGTAACTATATGACTAAGTCTGAATGATATCTGCTGGTTAAATGCCATCACATAATTGGCAAGGTGTTGTCCTTATCAGACAAGTTCCCAAATATAGAGATAAGAGTTCAAATTTTGCTGAGCTTCTTTTATCTTTTTATTTCTGATCTATGTTATTTTCTTAAATGCTATAGACTGAAAAAGCAATGTTCACGTTTTAATAGAAAGCAACAAAAATAAGATGAAAGAATGAGAAATTGCAAAATTAAAAATCTTTATAGTTCAGTACAAGTAAGGGAAATAAGGATAGAAAAACTGTGTTCAAGGCAGACAAGAATTCCAAATGAGGAGTTCCTGTCTGCTTTGAAAATCAACATTTGAAATTGTGGTTTTAAATCGAGTTCAAACACTGATCACTGACACTAGTGAAAAATATGAAACTGATTTAACTACAAGGCATACCAACAGAATATGTGTAATTATTATAAAGTCGATACGAAAGTACTGGTCAAGTGCTAATCATTGTAACTTTAGATTCTGTCACATGAAATTTGTTAGATCAGGAAAGCTCTTAAAAGCTTAAGCTAGGAGATTTATGATAATCTCTTTATAAGACAGATTTTCATTTCAAACATTGGCAATGTCAGATCATAATGCTTGATCAGAGATGAGAATCTGAATGGATATAAAAGTTGCCTGGAGAGACTTCAATGGTCATTTAATCAGCAACACTTCAAAAGGTGCAAAATTAAGTCCACTGAAATTGGACCTTTGTCCAAATGCTGTCAAATATTTCATAATTTAGTAAATATACTCTGCATCTAGTCTCATAGCAAATCAAGTCAATAAGGAGATTAACTACATCTTCCTCATTTGTCAACTGAACACACGCATACATTAATTTATTACTAGGATATTTCTGATCAATTCAATGATTAATTTAATCAAACTATATGTCTTTAATTGATTTTTTACAAAATAAAGCAGTGTGAAAGGAAAGACGTATATTTTCAAGGGTTCAATTAGTTTTTCATTGCACCAGTGGCATACAGAAGAGGAAGCAGAGGGTGCGATAGCCCCAACCATCAATATTGGGAAAGCATTCAATCAAAGAGTGAAATAAAAATATAGTTTTTTAAATTTTAAATAAAGTGTTTATTTCACGTTTCATCTGTTTTTACATATTTAAGATGTCTTCCTTTTTCACATTTCTCAGTACTAGGCCCTATATGCCCTTGTACTTGAGTCTCAGGGGAGCATACAATCAAATAGTTGGCCCCCAGGTATCATCATGTCACTACATTGCACTATATAAATATTAGATACTAAATATATATATATATATATATATATATATATATATATATACACACACACACATACAAGGTCTGACTGAAAAGAATTGGGATTTTCTTTGATATGAGAGTCAGCATACAGTACACAATGAGTTCTTGCCCCAAGGCCAGATGATCAATGAGCAAGTCTACAAAGAGATGCTGCAGTGTTTGCTTCACTTAGTGTGCAAGAAGAGACAAGAGTTGTGGCAGGACAAATCAAGGTTGCTTCACCATGACAATGCACCTGCTCACAATGCTCTCAGCCTCTGGCATTTCCAGGCCAAGAAAAACCTTGCTGTACAAAACAACCTCCCTATTCACCTGATTTTGCTCAGTGTGACTTCTTTCTTTTAACCAAGGTGAAGGGGATCATCAAGGGAAATTAAAAAAAAATAAAATAAAGAAACCAAAAACAGCAAGTCATTATTTAATCACATGTGATAAAGGTTTGTTTCATGGGTGAGAGAGCTGCATATAAACTCATTTGTATTTGTAACATGTGGTCGCTGTGTTTCAAAGTATCATGCTAAAATTTCTACACTTGGAAGAATGGTGCAACACCATCTTCCTCAATCCATTTACTCCAATTTAGTCATGTGACATATTGAAGTAAGCTTAGTAAATATCAATAACACAAAACAACACATCATTGCATCAACGTTGACTGAAAAACAAATACATTGGAAATTACTAATGCAATTAGCAAAAACCTTCCTTCTTTATCAGAATATTGATCTTTATGGTAACTAAGATATCCAATAAGAAATAATCATTATAGTCTAGTATTTTATTGGCTCTTTAGTAAATGGATTGAATATATGCAAAAGGTCATCAAAAAGAGGGTCATCAAAGACTGGTTGAAATTGATGAATGTTTTACTTGTTGGAAAGAAGGTAGGACCAAATCTTTTAATTTTTATGATTTCAATAAAATTCCTCAATAACTTATGTAAGAATACTTCATAATTTCCTATGAATACTTACAAAAATTATATTTTAATGAAATTCTACAATTAGTTGTGTTTCATTTATTTAAATGAAACATTTGGTTTCTCCTGACTTTATCAGTGAGCTAAAAAAAAGACTGCTCATGTACACAGAGTGCCCCAAAATATCAGCCACTACTATTTGATTGCTTTCTTTGCAAGTCCGAACACCAATTTTCCTGATACACTCAAGTGAAAAACACCTTTTTTTGTCTAATGCAATTAAATGAAAAGAGCATTTTTCTTGTGAAGTTTTAAACCTATTGTTATTTTCAGCCTATGTTATAAATGCTAGACAACCTGACAGAAAATTGTAATCTAATATAATTTACATAGTACTAGAATTCTTTTGCAATATGCTGATGCATGTTGAAATCCTCACAGTATTTAGTATTGTTAATTAAATTTTTTTTAAAATAGTGGGAGTATTTTGTATGTTAAATAATAAAACTTAATTTTTCCCTAAAAGATTAATGAAAATTTATTGTATTAAGCCATGCACTCTAGTAAAACCAATTGTATTTTGTACCACCTTACCTGTTTGCAGTTCACCCCCAAAATTTGGTTTCAATTGATCAATGTGTGGTTATTTTAAGGGGTGTGATGGATGGATGGATATATTAACAGAAGTCACAGAATTTTATATATAGATAGAAAGATTACTGCAATCCATAATAGTTATTATATTTGCTTGCATGTTTCATCCACTAAATGTAACAACTATTATGAACCAAAAGTATTATTATTGATTAAGCTAACCCTAATCTGAGACAAGGTCACAGTAGTGGGACAAAGAGAATTAAATTTATTAGACAAGCAAATTGATCTGTAAAGCAAGCACGTTAAATGTCATGACACAGTAGACAGCCCTATGAAAAGTAGTAAGAGGGTAGATTGTGCCTGGGACCAAGAAGATCCAGTAATTTCATGAGTTTTAAGAAAATGCTTGCAAATAAATAAATAAATAAATATTATATATATAAAAATCATAAAACCTGTAATGGATAAAAATGACTAATGGAAAAAGAGAAGAAATTGGCAAAGAAATATACCTTTTATTTCCATTAAATTCCTGGTAGGAAGCATTTCTTATTCATCACAGTATTACTATATGTTGTAACCTAGAAAGGGTTACTGAATGAGGAATAACCAAAATGGAGGTTGGAAATGAAATGGTAATCTTTATAACATCAACAAAATACAATACCAGTGGTGTGTGTAGGTAAACCACTGCTAGTGGTTGACTAGTTAGACAGCATATTACTCCCACTCACAATAGTGTCCAACGTATTTATGAGGATTCAGACATACCCATTAGTGTTCATAGGCACAGTATATAACATATATATATATATATATATATATATATATATATATATATATATATATATATATATTGGTATATAGAATTTTATGTAAATGTTAACCTATACATTAGGTTAGCCAATGCCAGACATTAGAATGTCAGGAATTCAGTGCTCTTCAATATTCTGATCTAACTGATCTCTAGAGTTTTTGTTACAGCACAAATAAATATAGCTTTGTCAGTCACAACAAATCCTACTCTTCTGATATTGATTGAATTTGAAGAAGATTGTGGATTGCTATTAATTTAAGTCAAATTCAACTTGAAATCAATGAAGTTATTAAATATTAATTAAATATTATTATTTTTTTTTAACTATTTCACTCCAAGAAAGACAGAGTGTTATGGAGTGGTTTCACAGTGGAGGCTTGTATTTGTACTAAGTCGGTCCTAAAATAGGTTTGACGTACAAAACGTTAGGAACTTGATATAATAGGTAATGACGCAGAGAAATATAGTTATAGTCGCTGATACTTCAGTATCCGACTAACGGTCGTCCGGCATCGACTGACTGATTGACCCACTGAGCGACTCCCACGTTACTCTTACTACTCCTACTTGTTATAGGTGGGAGAGTCTATTAACTATAGAATAGGTGTGTTCCACTATAACACAGAGCACTAAGATGCAAGGGGTTACTAGAATGTAAGAGAATATGATAAAAAAAAATTAATAAGGAGAGAGAGAATAATAAAAGAACAGGAATAAAGAAAACAGAAGATGGTTATTGATATTGCATATAAATTTTTGAAGATCAAAATTGACCGGAAAGCAAGAAGCCAGAAGAGAGTTCCACTGGTGTGAATTGTGATAGAAGAAACTTAGCATAAAACTTACAGATACATCTAGCCATCTCAACTGTAAAATGAGATTTTGCCGCCAATCTCATACTGCGCTTAAATTCATAAAGTCTAGGAACCATAGAGGAAAGTTCACCAAAACAATTACCATTAAAATATTTATAGAAAAGGAAGCCATGTTATGGTGGTGGGAAAGTGACTGAAGCCAAGATGCCAGGTCAGGATCAATAACATTGCAGATTCTTCTTTGGATTTTATCTAAAATCACTAAATACACAAGAGAAGTACTAGACCAGATATGGCAACAATATTGAAAGCATGGACGAATAGTAGACTTATAAATGTGCAAGATAGATTCTGGTGAGAAAAATTGTCTAACATTTTCATTTAGACTTTGATATTTATAGTATTTACCCAAGCCTCCTCATAGAGACGGGATGTGACACAAGGTTGGGTTTTATGTGGGAATCTGAGTGTGTACACTTGGGTCAGGTACAAAACTTCCCCAGACCTTGCATCCATTGGTTGAACTGGCCTTGGTGGTGAGCACTGATCCCCACTCTCTAGTGCAATGAAAGGGTGCAGCCTCAGGCAGCTGTTCACCAGGGCCTTTGATTTTTGTTGAAGAAACAAGCTTAGCAGATACACACATAACAAACTTACAATCAAGGACTTCTGCGATCTGCACGCTAAATAGTACACTATAACTTAAATTTATATCTGGTACATTATTAAATATTATTTCACTTAATATTCTTATATTTTAACAAATGTTGCAGAATAAAACTTTGCAATTATAATTTCTAGTTGATCAAAGATTGAGATTTAGTAATTCTCCTAAAAGTTCAGGTGATTACAGCAATCTTTGCTGTTATGATCATATCTAATGTTCCTCCAAAGGATTGATAGAAATACTTTACCATTTGAATTATGATTGAAATTAATTTTTCATTGATCATTCTTTATTTCCTTCCTTACTTAACACCTGCTTTCTTTTACTTCTTGACAGCAACAGAATTATGTAGAGATTAAGAGTTCTTGTACTATCAAGGTCTACAACATTAGTCCTATTCTACCACATATGACATCATCAAATTAGAACATCATCTGAACATCATCATGTGACAATTTGATAAGTAAATATTCAATCTACCATATTTGCGCGTCCATATTTCTAAATGCTATGTTTGTTCAGAACTTGTGCAATGATGACTTGTCACAGTTTCCTTTTCTTTATTACCTCTGAACTGCCTTGCATTCTTGGGAAATATTGTGTAGTGGTTTCTTATTGCCTTCTCTAATTCAGAGTGGTTGTTACCCAAAGCTAGAAGCCTAGTTAACTCTGCTATTTAACATATCTGAGTGGAGAAGAGACAGATTCATGTCTTTCCTAAAGGCATGAGTGGAAAAGTGAACACAACAGACTCGCCCAGAATTTGGAAGTAGAACTACTCAATACACTAAGTTTACATGGGATTTTAGAACTATATTAGAATGTTTGCTATAATTAGTCACTTCATGGGAAATGTCAGTGGTGTAATGTATAGTGGCTCAGAATGAGAAATTGAAGAGCCAAGTTTGAATTTCAGACAAGTTCATTACATTCACTTATGCACAAATACATTTGTGAAAGGTATGACTATCTCTTCTCCCCTATAGCTATGGGTTAAATAGCAGGACATGCCAGGCTCTTTAGCCTTGGTTGGCAACCAACCTAAGAGAAGAACAACTCTGAATTCAAAACTGTTTGAGCAACTTCAACACATAAAATCCTACCTGCTATGGGAACCACAGAAGCAAGGCCGAGTGTTGTTAAGAGCTGAGATCCTATAAATCCTAAGAGTTTATGGGATTTGAGCAAGTCATTTAACTTCTGCTTATATGTACTTGTAACTAGTATGAAAACAATTATATGAAACTTATACTGTATTTGCAGTTCATCAGTTTGATAGAACTTGGGTTCTCAGTAGTGAGACTGCTTGAGATTTGGTGATGGTTTTTTTTCCATGGGTTGAGACAATTTGCATGCATGAGCTGTGTATTAGAGCATTTTTCAATGAGGCAGGGAACCAAGTTGCTATTAACAGGAACCAAAGTAAGTTTTCACAAAGTCAAGAAATTTCAATACAACTTCTTTCTTGCGTTATTCTGAACTTATCTGCCAACCAATCAACATACTGTAAAAAATGTTCTTCATTTCAACAAAGACTACAGACATAAAGTAGAAAGAAGCTATTCTTTTTCTATCAAGGTGGAGAGAATGGATCATCATAAAACTTATTCAATGTTAAACAGAAATACAACATATCTTGATACACTCACTCTTAGTACCCATTTCACTATTGATAAAAATCATACTTATGAATGACACTAGTTTTAAGCTGGACCTCATAAAAAGCAATGCAGTAATATAAATTATAGCTTTGAAAGACTTTGATCCTACTTGTAAATTTTATGAATATTCTACTGACAATGATATTATTGATCAATTCATGAAAGATGCTCATCTCAATGTTTAAGATGGCAGTTATTAAAAGAAGGAGAGTAATGGACATTAGCATGTGTTGTATAACTTGCTATGCTACTAGAATTATCAAATATACAAGCCAATTGAAGAGTTGGATAGAAAACTGAATTAGACTAAAACTTGGTTGATGAAAGGGAACCTGATTCTTTTGGGGAAGAAATAAACTTGATAAACCAAAGTATAAGAGCTTTTGACAATTTGGTTGTTTTTGGTTTAGTGGCATATCAGCACCTCTGAGTTATTTAATACCAAAATCTAAATATTTTATACACATTTTACGGCTTCAACTAGATATTTTGTAGATAATTTTATACTTCCAGGGCAAACATATGTTTAGATATATAGTTTGTAGATAAAATATATTGCTGGTAATTTTACTATAAAAATGTATTTATATTTTAGAGCTGTATTGATTGCCATTTTGCTATAAAAATGTATTACAACTGGTCCTTTTGTTTATAAGTATATTGCTGGTATTTTTACCATAATGTATTTTTGTACATCACAGACTGCCAAACAAAAATCAAAACACTATTTTCCCATAACTGGGACCCTAACAGGTGCTACACTTCAGGTCAGGGTAGACCTGAGATCTTTAACAATTAAAGTGGTTTCATGCTCCTCAAAACCTCCAATCTCTCAATCAGAGGCCTTGCTGACAGATTTAGTTTATCATCATACCCAGGATTATCCTTTGACAACTAAATAAGGTAAAGTGTTATGATTGTTGCAGCAACTCAATTAAAATGGACTACAATGGAAGCATTAAAATGGTCTACTAAAGGAAAGCATTGTAACTTTTGTCAATGTTCAAATAATTCTGAAAGTGTTTTGTCAAAAAAATGAATCCCAAAGGACAAATATATTTGTAACAAATCAGATTCTGATGACTGTATTTTTATGATGCCAAAGTAACAAAGTGTATTGATAATCAACTAGTGTCTTTCATGATTAACTCTGCAGCTAGTACTAATCAAAGTCACTACAGTATTTATGACAATCTACAAAAGAATATTAAAATTAAGCTTGAGAAATGGTCTATCAAAGTGTGTGTATATATATATATATATATATATATATATATATATATATATATATATGTGTGTGTGTGTGTGTGTGTGTGCACGTCACCACTTACTGAAAAATGGAGCTTTCTATTCAAATATGTGTTGATCCAGTTCATGATATTTTAGGAATTATTGTTGCCTCATCTTTTGATAAATGGTAACATTTTGAGTAGAAAACAGCAGAACAATTAGGTCTTCTCAACATTTCCAAGGATGTCACTACAGTAATTGACATCAGTTCTTCATGTGAATCTATTGTATCTAAATTTAGTACTTTATTTCAAAGACTTGGCAAACTGAGGAACTGAAACTCAATATTGATCCTTCAATAAACCCAGTATTTCAACACCTTCACTGTATTCAATATCAGAAAGAAAGTTGGCATTAAGCTGAAAGAATTATTACATCTTGACATTGAATCAGTGACTGAGCCAATGCCAACTGACAAGACCTAAAAATAATGATATTCATTTTGTTATTGATATGCATAAATCTAACACATCTATAAAATGTAATCATTAACTGATTCTTATTCTTGATAAATTGTTTGATGAATATAATGGATGTTTGATATTTTAACAAAACTGATTTGAAACTTGGTTATCGTCAAATTGAATGATTCTTATTATGCCATTACAACAGTCATTACTCATAATGGTCTATTTCACTGGAAGTACATGGGGCAACTTGAGCAATTTGAAAAGTACCAGCACTGTATAGGTCAGCTGTCTAAGTATTTACTTTAAGAGAGAAACAGCCCTGTTTTGTTGTATGGACAAACACAATTATGACCAAAATCTAGAAACTTGCTTGTAGATTCTGCAAGGAAGCCGTCTCATAGCAAATTTGAAAAATATGAGCTTGGTGTTTATCAAGTCACTTTTTCTGGTCATACAATTTCTGCTTATGTTATTAAGCCTGTGGAGGACAAAGTTTTAGCAATTCAAAATTTCAGGAACCATTCTTAATGAAAGAGGCTAGCAACTTTCTTGCACTAGTGAACTATTCAGACAAGTTTGTATCAAACTTATCTTCTGATAAAATTTTGTGACAGTTGTTTATGTAAGAAACTGGCATTTACCAAGCTCAAAAATATCACTGGTTGCAATGAGATCATTAGCTTTAGCCCAACCCTAAAAATAATTCTGATTGTGGATGCAGAGTCAATGGGACTTTCTTTTTCTTTGGAATCCAAAGGCATATTGTGAAAGCTGCTGTTCAAAAGTTAAGCCAAGTATTAAGAAACAGGAAAATTTCATTAGAAACAAAGAAAAGAGTATTGAACGGTTATGTAATATTGATCCTCCTATATCACAGTGAATACTGGACAATTACTACACAGATGATGCAAAGACTTGAGGTAAAAGAAATGTGGTTCTACAGAAGGATGCTGAGAATACCATGGACTGAACATGTGAGCAACAATGACATTTTAAGGAAAATGAAAACAAAAAGGACATAGTTTGAATCAGAAAGAGACAACTGAAATTTTTAGGGTACGTAATAAGAAGGCCGAAAATTTAACACTCACAGGAGAGGTGAAGGCAAGAGGGATAGAGGAAAGCAGCAAATAACCTACCTAATGAGATTGTGTAAATGTTTAGCAGAATAGAGATTAAAGGAAAGATAGCAAAAAAAAAACAAAACAAACATTGCTAAAAGCTACAAAGAGACAGGAAGTTGTGGAGAACCATGATCACCCACATCCTGAAGAGAGTCATAAATCGCTATTCAGGTTGACTATCACCAAATATCTTGCAATTAGCAATTGCAAAGCTAGTCATATACAATGTGGTATTTCCCTAGACACTTAAATCTATATGATGTAATGTTAATTAAGCTATTACAAATTGATGAACATCTCTCAATCAGATTATTGCCAAAAGCATTTCAAATTCTTATCAAGAGCGCTTCAGCATTTTCTAGTTGATGTCACAAATTTGGAAGTTTTGCAATGCATTAAGAACAATTCATGACATAAATATGACCTGATTCAGTCTGATCCAAGTGTTTGGAATGAACTTGTATACAAATCTGGTCTTCTAAGGTACCCTTGTTTTATCCCCAAATCTCTGCAACAATGAATATATGAACTGGCCCATGAGACTCATCAAAAGATTGCTAAAACAAAAACTTTACTATGTAAAAAAAGTGCAGTGGCCAAACAATGACAAAAAATGTGTGTCATGTGTTTCAGTATCATGTATACCAGAGACAATGAAATAAAAAACTAAAAAGAAAATGGGACAACCTATGAAAAAGAGTAGATACTGACATTTGTGACCCCTTTTTTCTATCTGGCTACAACATGCTAGTATTTGATGGCCAGAAATCCAGATTATTTAATCAACACTCCAAAGTTATCAATGTTTTAATCAGATATTTACAAGATTCAGTCATCTTGAAATTATTACTTCTGATATTGTTTCAAACCAAACAAGTGTAAATATCAGTGAATTTTGTGAGTGGAATGGCATTTGGCACCAACTTTTACCCTCAAGTTAATTCCAAGATTGATTGGAACAATGTATACTGATGGACAAAATTAAAGAATACACATATTCTAGTTTCTTCACATATATTTCAGCAAAGCTTCTGATGGGCAGATCATTGCAGGATAAAATTCCTGCTTTCCTTTTAAAAGCATAACTTACACAAGCAGGTAGAACATGCTGATGCTACCCATTGCTAAATTGAAACAGTATTTGCATAGGATATTCTGCACTAAGCAGACAGATTGTGTTCTTTTGCATCAATTTGATATTTTGTTTGTTCTAATGTTGTCACTGATTGAACAGAATCTATAGTAACTATCCAGCAATATAGCAAAACATATATTTGTCATGTTAATATGAAGGAAATTTTAAATTATGAAGAGACATTTTGGTAGTGTACTGGAAGATTCCTTTAACGACAAGTATGATGACGACAGTGTTTGTATGAATAAAGATATTCAGAATAGAAATAAGCTGAATGAGGTCATCCAACAGCCTTGTTATTCAGTGAAAGATCAATGTTCACTATTGCGCTTCAGTGACTATTTTTTTAATCAATAACAAATAAAATAGTTATGAAATATTCATCATTGCTCTGTGAATTGTAGAAATTTGTTGTTCCAGCAGAAAGATTATTTTCTGGTATGTGAATTTACACCTTACTATAATTATTCACAAAGCCTTTCTTTTTTCCTTTTTAAAAAAATCAATTCACCCCAAGAAAGGTGATAATGTTACTAAGAGGCAAGGGATTACTGGGAATGAAAGAGAATGAGAGAAAACTTTAGAAGGAACTGGAAACCCAATCCTAAACACGGAAAAAGGGATATTTCTCTACTCCTGTTCAAAAGAAAAGGGAGGAGTGTGAACCAGACAATTAGCAAATCTATCTACTCCTATTGAAATAAAACAAAATAATCAATAAACAGTAAATAAGAGGGAGAAAAAAAAAAAAAAATACATCTAGAGAACAAACATTAAACTACTGATTTCAAAAGTTAAGAAAACCTGGAGCTTACATCTTAAGACCTGTTCAGAGCAAAATCTATGGTCAATTGTTAAGGTTTTCACTGGATTTGGCATCACTTAAAGAGGAGGGAAGTGGAGGAGTTTCTTAGGTTCTTTCTGGTTAGAATAAACTTCCTATTTTCCTGGTACAGAGGGGTTGGGAAGTCAATCAGATAAGAAAGAAATATATCCTTATCAAATTTATAGCCATGTTGAAGAACAAATTTCAAGACAAATATTTTTTCTCTCTTGCTATCTCTCTCTTTTTCCTTTTAAGGTAGGTACACAAAAGAGATTACTTAACAGATTTGTCAGTCACCGAAATGACCAGTAAGATTGTAAATACAATAAATGCAGCTCTCTGTGGACAAAGTATTTTTAAATGAATCAAAAATCAAAAAGAACAACACAATTACAATTGCAACAAGTACAATTGACCTTGTGTCAGGTTCTGTAACTATGGAGAAACAGATAAATACCAACAGGAACTTATTTTATTTCAATGTTTCTATTCAACTATTTGTGTAGTGTATTTAGTGTGAAACATGTACCTGGTGTATTTTTGACATTTCTTCAATGTTTGGTTGAATGTGTGATAAGCAGACCCTCATTTCTTCTTCAGTTGAGTGTAGTCTTTCTTGCTTCTTATTTTTGAGGTTATTTAGGGTTGAGAAGCCTAATTCAAATAAATAAGAAGTAGAAAATTGCAATAAAACTGATAAAGCCTTTTTAGCTAATGTGGGATATTCCTTTTGTATTGAAATCTAAAATGTATCATAGGTACTGTCAAATGTTTTATTCTGAGTATTTAAAAATACTTTTTTAAAAAATGAATATTAAAATAAAGTATTTAATTAATAATTATTTGAAAAAAAACTTTAATACTTATTCAATTATGCAAATTCTAACACTGTACATGACTACTATATATATATATATATATATATATATATATATATATATATACACACACACACACACACATACATACTGTGACAATATTTCATGGCACACTTGTGTGTTGCAGTACAGAGGTTAAGAATCACTGAAATAACTTATAATAAAATACTTTTAAGCCAAGAATCAAACTCCTATACTTACCTTAAAGAATATAATGTTAAAAAAAAAAAATTATGGTAATTAATATTTGTAAATATTGATTACCTGCCCTTGTTTTCAAATTACTAGACAATGTTTTTAACAATTTTGTTAGAGAAAATTTCATTTCAAATTTGTAATGTTTTTTTTCATCTAAATTAAATTTGTGTTACATCAATGATAACTTATCAGTTTAAATACATATAAAGTCTGTTAAATGTTATATACGGCTTTTTTGATATCATAAACAAACTTCCATGTAATTGTAATGTAACTTTCTATTGATTTTCTTTTATCTGGTATGTTTTCTTAATGCCAGTGTTGAACTGCTTAGATCTCTTTAATGAAAAGACTTGAAAATGAAAAGAAAGTTTTTTAAGCATATTAATTGAAAATATGTGTTCCATATCTACAAAATGTCTGAGCTTTCTACAATTCCTTATGTTGCATGAAACATACTATCTTGAACAGAATATCAATAAGTAGATCTGATGTTTTCAGTTTGTAGTTGACTGACATCAGAGCTTCTTCAGTCCAATGACCTTGAGAGAAATTTCCTGAAACTATCTCAACAATTAATCTCAACATCACCTAATTTTCTTAATTTTTGACAACTGAACTTGTTTGTGTTGTTGATGTTATTAACTTTTGGTTTATCTATTTTTTCTCCTTTTTTCATTCATAAGGGGAGAGAGGTTTTTCTTTTCTTATGAATTATACACTTGAAGAATTATGTGGAATCAATTGAAGAAATGTTCAATTGTCTGAACAAAATTTGCAATGTTAATGATTCTTTTTTATCTGTCAGACCTGAACTGAGAAAAGATATTATACAAAACACCCAAAATCTGATTCTCAACAGCAATGAATTAAAATTGTACTTTGAACAGTAAATTAAAAAAAAAATAATCAATAATTTCACAAAAATTTGCTAAAATATCCCATCTCCTGTGTCCACTTTTTTACTATTTTTACTAATTAACTATAATCACCTGGTTTTTCAGACTACTCTTATCCTTACATTTCTATACAAATTTTTACATAAATTTTTATTAATCTATTTTTTTAAAGAATTAGTAAAATCTTAGTAGGGATAACATACTTTCTTATTACTTATTTAGTATGAATTTAAGTTCTATTGAAAATAAAAAAAATGTTTTGCACAAAGAAGGAAAAATCTACACTGTCAAAGATAGGAGTTAGTTGTGTGAATAAGATTTTTTGTTTTGAATATATTTATAACATTTTTAATTTAACTTTGTTTACTTGTATATAGAAGAATATGATAAACAGACTTTATATATCAGAGTAATAGGGGGTAGTTGTGACAAAATGGAAAAAAATCCTATATTATTAGGTTGGTGCAAAAATAATGTTGTTTTCTCACATATGTTACTATGTGAGAAAACGACATTATTTTTGCACCAACCTAATACATGTTTCATCCTTTGAAAGAACTTCTTTAGATTCAGTCAGTGATATACACTTGGGCAATCATGTCTCTTTCAATCCATGACTGAAGATTTTCCTGCAGTAAGTTGCCATTTCTTGCTGCAGTAGACTGGTTGCCAACCAAAATATAGAACCCACTCTGTCCTGCTATTCAATCCATAGATGGGGGAAGAGAAGAGATGGATTCCTACCTTTCCCAAGGATATTTGTGCATTAGGGAATGTAACATGCAAATATATACGGCATTGGCCTCTGGAGCCAAAGATTGTGGATTCAAGTCCCATCAAGGTTGTGAATATCTCTTCAGACTAAATGTTTTTATTGATGGAATCATATATATATATATATATATATATATATGTGTGTGTGTAAGGGGAGAGAATTCAATACAAAAACAGGAGTTATAATTCTACGTCAAGAAAACGATGAAGATACAGGGATACATAACTTTACTTGTACATACATTAGTAGCTTGAGCAAAGCCTTGTATCTGTGAGATTTATGCTATGAACAACCATATAGAAATTTGTTGACTTCACAGTGTGTATAGTTTATAATTTATAATACTTAATATTGTGACTGAGGTTAGGAAGACTCTTTTCTGCATGTGGGAAGGGCCGTCTTGCACTAAAAAATCAGTATTTAAAATCTTACAGTTTTTTTATATCATCTTAAACATTGATGGGAAATATACAATTATCCTAGTCACAGAACAAGTCAAATCTTTAGTGAAGAATTCTTAGTAGGAATAAGCCTATGAGAGAATTTATATTTCTTTATACTAAATAGCATTGAAAATTGTTACTGTGACAGAAAGGAATTCTGAGAACTATAAAGATGTTCCATCATTTTTCTTTCATATCTTTTCTTGTGAAATAACACTGATTTTACTGCCTCTTGAATAATTTGTATTTAGTGATTATAATCAGATAGTAATTTCTAGAAGCTCATTTGGATACACTTCTATTTGTATTCCATGTGATGAAACTTGGGAGATTTATCAATTGAAGAGACATTAGAATTACAAGCTATAAGATTTCTTTATGAATCTGCAGTCCAATAGAATTTCCTTTTTCCTCAAAGACATTCAAAATTGTGAATCATTCATCCATTCTGGATTCTATTCTAGCAGCTGCCATTCAATCACTTTCCTTTTAATGTCAGCTGTAAAATTATTTTTCAAGACAAAAATCAATAAACACATACAATTCTCCTAAATCCAACCAATTTTTGATTAAGATTATGAATGGTTTATACTCCATTACCTGAAATATCTTTTGCAAAGGTCTTGGAGATATGAATAGATAATCTTGCAGGTCTTTGGTAGATTTTTGGTCAAGGTTTTTTTTGTTTTTTTTTTTAAATAGCCATGTCCTTTTTTTGGGTTATGTAATGCTTTCAATAAACCATGCACACATTTTAGTTAAAATATTATTGAAGTAAAGCATTTTCAATAAGAATTTTGAATGTTAAAATCATACAATAATATATTGCGAATTATTAATCTTATTTTTGTTGCCCACAATGGCCATATAAGACCAAGTAGTTAGATCATTCATTTTCTGACCATGAGAACCATGTTCAAATCACAGTATGTTTGATTTGTTAAGGATGTAACCTTGATAGTATTGGCCTGAGGAAATGATCCCAAAGTGCAGCACCATTGGGAAGTGCCTGAAAATCAATACCCCAGCTTGACCCAAACCTTGTGAGTGAAATTGGGTAGACAAAACTATTTGAAACTGTCAATGGTTATGCTAGCATTAAGTCAAAAGTCATCGTGACTGAGGGTTTCAGCATATTGGCTTTCTTCAACTATTGATCACATCAAATTATGCTCCTTTGTATCAATCAGAAATATGCTAAGTGTCATGTTAATCTTCAATCAAATTTCTGGTTTTGCCAAGGTTATAATATTAACTAAAAGTGTCAATCAGAAGTATGCAATTTCCTTGACCACCAAATAGGCAGATAGCAAATATAATCTATTTTTTAAGAATAGTGTCCTCTTGTTTTAGCTCTTATTACAGAAAGTTCTGCATTTATTCTAAATAAAAGGGTGTTACAATTCACTGTTTTTATCAATTTTTCATAAAATGAAGAAATTACAAGATATAAATCATGCATATTGGAGGAAAAAAATAACAAAAAAAACAAAAAAACATTTGTCATTATTCAATATTAGATTAATCCAGAATATTTGATATGAATTTGTAAAATTACTTAATTCACATCTTCAAAACAAATATCCACTCTGACTTATAGCTTTATTATTCAGTGATTACTAATGAATTTTAAAATTATCAATATTCTCTCAAACTGTAAATTATTTATGAAAAAATTGAGACAGTTTTTAAGAACCAAAAGATGATGAAATACAAATCAAATTTAATGGTCCATTGACTCTTGCTATTGAATGGTAGTGGACATGATATTATGGAGCACAGTTAATGACTAGAAGCAGTTTAGTTGGTTAAAAACCCAGACTTTTGCTAAGCTTCATTTCACTTCAGCAACCTATTGCCTACAAAATTGAATATTACTATTCATATTTTCAACTTTTGTCATTATTTAATCAGAAGGTTTTTTTTTTTGGAGGGGGGGTGCAGTTGGCTGATTTTGAACTGGAGTACAGTTTGTTATTTTTTTTTAATTTTTATTTTTTTAGAAACTACAATTCCCTTAATTTAAAGGTGAGCCTTGTTCTTTCAATGACATTTTCTGTTTGTCTTCCTGCCTTTCCAGTTCTTTTTGCAAATGTTGAGACTAACATTTCAACTGTTACATGTGCAGTTCATTTGTTTCTGTTTGACCAATAAAGCTGTCATCTCTTGACATTTCTCAAGCTTAGAAAAACTAACTATAGTGATATTTTAATTATTTTTTTAAGTATGAAAGTTCAGTTTATTAACATATTTGTACTCCTTACTATAGAATACTTTTCAATTAGATTTCTCAGTGTAAAACCATCAAAAACACTAGTCTTCAGTATTCACTGGCCTATCTTGTGAAAGCATTACTCGGAATGAGCTTCTACTGCATGTCCTGTTCAGTAGTTGTTATTTTCATGAGCCTCATTTTGCTGGTATTACTTCAGATCTATACTGCAACTGGTACCGCTCTAATGTGAGCAACACTTGGTATCTCTCCAGAAGTGCCCCCCAACAACACCACCCTCATTGATATACAAAGCAGAGGTATATTAGAGTTATACAACATATTTACATGCTCTCAATCCCCTCTTCTCAAACAGATCAACTGACTGACTGTCACCAACACAACTAAAATTATGAGCAGCAGTATAAAAGTGAAGATCAAATTCATTACCAATTATTATTTTAATAAACTCAAGCAGATGCCATTTTTAATCCAACTAAATCATAAAGTACAGTTTTTATTTTGTTCTTTGTGCTGTTAACATTAGCTCTGCATTAAAAAAAAAATACATAGAAAGTTTACTCCCAACTGTGCTTAATTGTAAAATTCTTTCCTGATTTAAACTACAGAGATCTGCTGATAAGAAATATAAAATCCCTTTACACAATGAATTTGTTTTTTGCTGGCATTTTGGAGCTATATCAATGATAAAATATAAAATTGATTCCAACTTGTTAGTATGAGGCATTCTTTACTTTATAGGTCATTTTTTTTTTTTTTCTTTTTTAAGCATTTCACCCCAAGCAAGGTGGGAAGCCACTAGCACGCAAGGGGTTACAGAGAATTGGAGTGAGACCAAATAGGAGTGATAGAGGAAAGGATGAAGAGAAGGTTAGGGGATAGATCAAGGTATCTGGAGACATCGATTGATATTACATTTGAATAGTTGGAGATTATAGCTATCAGGTAAACAGGAAAATGGGAGGAAGTTACACAGGCGAGAGGTGCAAGACATAAAGCTATTGAAGTAAAAGAGACGGCTACATTTAACAGTTTCAACAGTGAAAGGGTGTGAGCGAGATGCCAGCCTAGTAGAACGCTTAAATTCATGAAGTCTGGGAACCAGCGAAAGCAGCTCATCGGAGCAGTTACCATGAAAGTATTTGTAAAAGAAGACAGAGAGAGGCAACGGCACGTCTGTGAGAGAGTGACTGCAGACGAGATGCCAGATCAGGGCCAATTACATTGCATATCCGTCTCTGGATCTTATCAAGAACCTTGAGACAAACAGCAAGGGCAAATGGTTGATTTATAGATTTGAAGGATTGACTCTGGCGAGAAAAATTTCCTGGCACGGCACAGGGAGCCAACTTTCCTTGCGGTGGACGAAGCTATTGACTCAATGTATTTGTTCCATCTCAGATCAGCAGTCACTGTGAAGCCGAGTAGTCACAAAGAGGAACTCTTGAGAAGTTGAGCATCAGACATTCTAATAGGGGTCAGGGATGGTTCACTGTGATGAGTAATAGAGAGCAGTTTTGTTTTTGAGGCGTTAAAGTTAACCAGCCAATTCCTGCCCCAGTTCACAACCAATTGGAGGTCCTTTTCGAGACGAATGGTCAGGTCAGTTTTGTCAACGACAATAGAATTGTTTTTGAGGCAGGAGTAAATTGTAGTGTCATCCGCGTAGATGCCTACTTGGGAATCTATGTTGTCAGGAAGATCATTGAAGATAAAGAACAGAGTAGGGCCTAGGCAGTAGTTATATAATTTGGAGAGAGCAGAGGCCAGTTCAGGCGCACATTTCTTCAGGACAATGGCTGGTATCCCATCTCCACCACTAGCCTTGTGGGGGTCTAAATTAGAGATAATGCCCAATACTGATGACGGGATAATGTGCAGCTTGCTCAATAGAGCCTCAGTTCTAAGGGGGAAATCAGGTGTGGATACACCAGAAGAGTATGCCATCAACATTTCAAAAACTTTCTTCATGTTTACTTTATCACCTAAAAAAGCTAAATTAATGAAATACCACATTAATTGTTCTGCTTTTTTGAAGACAAAAAAAAAAAAAAAAAAAAAAAAGGTACTTATCATCCAGGAAAAATACTATATTGGTAAAAACCATTTTCAGAGGAGAATCTTAAAAAGATTAAAATTTTTTACTATAAATGCTTGTGCATGTACCAAATTAACATTTGTACACATTAAAAATTATCAATTATTAAACCTTTCTATCAAACCCATTTATCATAATAATCATGGCTATTCATAACAATATTACGTTCAATAAAGAGTTTGGCTATTTACAATCACTAATTTTTTTTTTCATTCTTGCTAAACTAGAGTATATTGTTCCACATGATCACAAGAAAAAGTTATTAGCTTAAAGATAAATATTTATTGAATAATTTCATCATCATCAAGTAAATCAACTGCTCTCTTGAGTGGTATACACATTCTTATACTTACTGGTCACAGGGATCCATCCCTGCACTGGTAGTATCACAGCTATGACTAGCTTTGACCACCTAAGACCAGTGGCCCGAGTGAAGACACTTGGATCCCCATGTTAAAAACTTGTGTCACAACTCATCTTAGTGGGGAGACAGAGTAAATACCTAGTGTGTAAATTGCTCTCTTGAGTGGTTTGTAACACATCTATTTATCATCTCTCAGTTGTGTGTCTGTCTTTGGGCAGAGTGCGCTCAGGGGCAGCTCCATCAAAGGACAGAAGAAAATTATACTGAGAGGTGCCAGCTGCCTGAGGCCGTGCCCTCTCATTGCACCAAAGAGAGGGATCGGTGCTTGCACCAAGGCCAGCCCAACCCACAGTTGCAGGAGCTGTGGGCAATTTTTGTTCCTAGCCTGGGTGTATGCACTTGGGCTCCCCACATTAAACTGACCTTGTGTCACAATGCAACTTTGTGGGGTTTCAAGTAAATACTAAATTACTATAAAGTAGAGCTGGGGCTTTTTAATCTCAGAATTCATGGAAGAATTAAGCTCTAATTTTGCATTATTCATATAGATCCCAAAATATAGGTTTTACTTAATTAGCTATTATGCTTCTCTAACTCTTCAAATGTTGAATGTATAATTAATTTTAATTTCTATTTTCCCATCTTTACAGTATATTAATTTTATCTTATAAATTGTCCCCTATTC